>JACDJE010000013.1:2640876-2745469 GCA_016647715.1 Pavo muticus | reverse complement strand
CCGCCCCCGCCCCCCGCCTCGCCCACCATTGGTCCGCGCGCCCTCGCGACAGCCGGCCCCTCCCCGGAGGGACCGCCCATCGGCGGGCCGGGGGGCGGGGCTCGGCGTGACGTCCCGCGAGCGGCGGCTCCGATTGGCGAAGCCCGTCGGCTTCTCCCCCGCCGTCCCGCCCCGCGGCGAGCGGGACTCGTGCAAAAGGTGCGCTTCTTCACACGGCCCGGCCGGCGCGCGCTTGGGGGCGGGGCTCTCCCTGCGGGCCGGGCGGCTTCGCGCGGGGCTTGGGGGGGCTTCGTGACGTCACGCGCGGCCGTTGGGGCCGGGAGCGGCTGTGTGAGAGTGGGGGGCCTGCGCTGCGGGTAATGGGTGTGGCAGTGGGCACGGCCCTGCCGGCTCCTGGCTCGGCCTGGAGTCGCTGCTTGGCAGCGGGGAACTCGCTCCGTAATTTTCCTCCCGTTTCTGAAAGTGTTAGGACGGGTGGTGAGGAAATAATGTAAGTGATGAGCTATAGCTGTAACTATTAGAGTTATGTGGTTTGTAGTTATAGCATACATAATTACATATAATCATTTATGGTTATATAACTTCTGGTCATTAATAGTTTGAATATTCAGTCAGAAGAAGGAAGTAATTGTGCTTGAGGAGGTTTTGGAAAACTGTAGTCTAACAAAAACATTCAAACGCTTATAAATTAGTCCATAGATGCTAATCATTCTATTGAATTTGTGGTCAAGGAAAGAAAAAGGAGAACCTCTTTGAAGACTTCTGGAAAAATGACAAAAATGTAATCACAAAAATTACAAATTACAATTCAAAATGGCAGAGTTGGCTTCTTCCTTTACCGACTGCGTTCCAGGAGGGCCAGTAGATATGGCAGCAAGGAGCAGTGTCCAGGAACGTTCTTTGCACAAGTGGAAAATGAAGAGCAAGGAGACAAATAGCCGTTGCTGCTTGTAATGTGGAGGCATAGCTTTGTGTATGCAGTGCACACAGGCAGCGTGAAATCTGGTGCTCGGGAAAGAAAATGTAGCAGGAATACAAGAGCCCATTGCTAAGCCTGGAAGTTCTGAAGGGATCTTGATCTGAGGGCTCTGCAATGGTCTTTGACAGCTGGAGTAGACTCAGCAAAGTTCCAGCAAGTCCATGTGTGCCTACCGTGTTGCTCTGATCTTTGCATGCCACTGGCTCTTCTTCACTTACACTACAGTGTTGTGTTCTTTACATTATGGACAGAGCATCAGGCATGACAGGCACTCCTGTACTGACCCGTGACCCTGAACCCTATTTTCTGTGAGATTGTTCTTATCGAAATCTAGGTCTGCTCTGTTTTTAATTTAGCTTAGGAAACCATATGGAATGTTTTAATCACTACCAGTACTTCAAGAGTGCTGCAAGGGAGTCAGCAATCAGGTTGCTGTAACATTTTCCTCATCTACTTGGCTTCTCTTGGGCCATAGTATCATTTAATAAGGTGGTGTAGGTAGTTGGGAAGCTGACCATCAATTACACAATTACAGTGGAACATGCTCATGTCCTCTGCTTCTCGCCCCCGCACAAGGTCATTAGTTAATGAAGAAGACTTACCAAATGTAGGATATACAGGTCAAAGAAACTAGCACGACTTAAACCTCCTTTACTTCATTGCGGTTAACTTTTTATAGGGATTGGTATTAATCCAGTGGAATTTGTGTAGCTAGGAAGAGCAACAAGTTTAGTGTCCCTCACTTACTAGACTTGAGGCATTACTGAAACCACGTCTTAGTTGGTTCCCCTCAGCTGTCATCATAGTTTTCTGGATGACTGGAAGTACTGGGTCTCCGCTCCTCCGTGAAATCAGCAGGAAATCAATATCAGCACCATGCTTACCAATAAAACTTGACAGAACTCAAACATGAACTGTATAAAGACCTTTGTTGGCATTCTTAGTATGTGAATGATGCCTAGATGAATTTGAGATCCTTTTAATATTTCTTTGCCATGAGGCCTCCTTATCTGCTTGAAGATCCCATGAAACTGGTCAGTCTTCTGCTGTTTTCCCCTTATGGGACAGCATGTTCTGGTCCTGCCCTTGTCCAGGGATAGCATTTCTTCCTGCTATACCTGGCTGAAAACTGAATTCCTCCTGGGGCAAAAATCCACAACATATCTCAGGAAACAGGAAGGATACGATTATTTGCCAGGCTGGAAGGTATAATGGTTACTCTAGCCTTCTAGTGCTCCCCATCTAATAGGGCCGGGCATTTAGATTTGCTCTAGGGAGCCCAGCAGCCACCGTTATCTTCATTCACTTGAAATGCAGGGACTTGGATTAACAGTCCCCAGTGGTAGCCTGGTCTTGCTGCTGGACATGGTGAACACAGGCACTACCTCAGCCCCAGAATCTTTCTCATAAACCAGTGGGTTTTCCCACAGCTTTTCCCAGGCTTTTCTGTTGTTTTATTGTGCATCAGCATCCACAAGGAACAGGGACTGTTCCTAAATTTAGGACTGTCCATGTGGCATCATTATAAATTTTAAGATTAATAGGAAGGCGACTGATAAAGGTACCTAATCAAATCTTAAGATTGTGTGCTTACAGGAGAACATTTTGTTCCTTCTTATGTGTTTGAGGAGAATATTACATCTTCAAAGTAGGGAGGCCTGGGTTTTTTTATTTTGTTTTGCTTTGTGGGTATTTTTTTTCAGGCTTCCAGGCATTGTGACTAACCCAATTCTTCTCTAAGCTCTGTTTCCGTTCCACACGTGTGGAATGAACAGTTTCCAAGTCTGCTTGCTTGCTGAAAATGCTCCATGTTTTGAGAGGAGAAGTGACTCTGAATCTCCAGTGAGCACCTTCATACCACCCCAGATCTGGGTGACAAGATAGGAAAAAGCAAGACAGAGCTGCTTCATGTTGCCTGTTCTGAGGCAAAATTTTCTGTAGTGCGTGCTGCTGAACTCTTAGTCTGCTGAGCACTGTGGGAAGAATAGAACTTTGGTTGGGAGATTCACTGTTACTCAGCATGTTTGCTGAGTAAATAAAGTCATTACCTTTTCCTTTGAATCTGTGCAGATTTTGCATGTGGAGAGAGGTCAGCCACAAAGGGCTCTTCACTACATGCCTTTCCACTTGGAAAAGACGAAGCCTTGTCTATGGTCTTCTAATGCAGTCACATATCACAGAGCATGCTGCCTCCTTTTAACACCTAACTTGTTCCCTTTCTGCACAGTCATCAGACCTGTCTGCTTTTAATAAAGGCTTGTGGGACTCTGACAAACATGACTCCATCTGTCTGTTCCACTTCAAGGCTGTCAGTATTCATTTTAGGCTGTGTTTCTTGCAGGCAGTGTCTCTCTGTTAGCTGTCCTTGCAAGGTTTCTTCAAATTAGATCCAGTCAGCAGCACCGAAGAGAAGAAAAACATTCACTGTCTACCTACATTGACAAGTCTATTCCCTGTAATGAGAAACAATACAAATGAAAAGTATTGCTGTTCATGTAGCCCTGTGTCAAATTCATGGTTGTATCCTGATTCAGGAAATCGGCATTATCAAGAAAAGGACTTAAACATGTATTTGCAGTTCATTAAAAGTCCTTCTTTGAGTAAAAGCAAGTTAAGCGTGTGCTTAAATGCTTTTACTTGTGGCCTGTAAAGAAAGACTGTAGCTGTAATGGGAGACAAAGAGAATCTTGCTCTATAAAGATATTTGTTCTTCCACTTGCTTACTGTGTTAGTAAAACCTGGCAGAACTCCAGAAAAAATTAAGTAGGTCAGGATATCATCTTCTATACTTGTGAGCCTTGAAAAGCAGATGAAGAAGTGAAAATTTTCCTGTTTTTTTTTCCCTACTAAAGAAACGGGTTTTAAACTATGACTGTCTAATGTCCAGTTTTGTTCTTTCCTTTGTAGGTTAGTTGTTTTGCATTCTCACTCTCCGTCCATAATTTGATCCAGTAGCACTTGGCAGCCTGCAATTGGTTCATAATGTCTGCCATAATTAACTGCACAGCTAATCTCTAACTTTTTAATGAACATGCTTTTTTTTGGTGGAATTGGAGAGCATTTCCTGGCAGTTTTGGTTACCACTTGCTCCGCTTATGATACAATCAGTAGTCTCTTAAAATTCACAGGTAGGCAGGCAAAACTGTTGCTCTAATCAGCCGTAAAGTTAACAGACTTCATGGGTTTAGAGCTAATCATCTATTCAGCCAGCGTTCAATTTGATCCTACTAGAAAGATCATCAGCATATTAATCGTTAAAGGAAAAAAAGAGAATCAGAAATAAGCGTGGTGTTATTTACTATTCCAGACAAGGCAGCTCCCTGCTGGAAAGATATGTAATAATGATTCAACAGGGATAGGAAAATTCTGTAGATATGGAATATTATGGAATTAAAAAAAAATGTTTTTACAGCTGATTGGTCAGTAACATTTCTTATTGTTACTGAAATCAATTATCCTTCATGGTATTTTTAATAAATCGTATTGTTACGCTCTGCCTTTCATTATCTTTAGAAAGAACATGAGATCTCTACCTGTAATCTAAGCATTATCTGAGTCTATATATTCTTTGTTAATATAATCAAAGGATTTGTTACTAGTATTCTTGTTTCAAACATCAATGCACATTCTATTCTCATAAGTAATCAGAGTCTGAGCATGTGTGGCTCTTCATTGTTCTCAACAATTGTGAGACAAGTGGGCACCTCTTACATGCTCTGACGATCAGTTTCAAAAGGTCAATGCACCCTGAATTGGGTAGCTACACTTTGGAGCCTCCTGTCACACTTAAGTTTAGGTTCATGAGGTGCTGGGCAGCTGATGTTCCCCCAGGACAGTTGGCACAGGCACATGATGCATACTAGAAGTGAAAACGCAGTTCTAGGTGTCTGACTCTGGAATGTGCCTAACCTAAAAATCAGTTTTTGGAAATTTCATTCTATGGCCCTATTTGTTCTGTCTAGGATATCACTTTGTTTGTTTGTTTTTTGTAGCTACAGGTTTTTCTCTGCCTCTACATTTGTTCTGTGGGGCCCAAGTGATAGATACACTGCCCTCATGAAGAGCCTACTTCTGGGGCACCTCTTTTGTCAGCAACACAAGTGAAGCCAGGTGGCTTTGAACTCCGATGTTTGTTTACCACTGTGCTGGGTCTAGAAGCCTTCAGGCTGAGAGTCAGTGGGCTACCGAAGACAGAGACTGAGGATGTGAGCTGATCACTGGTGCTGCTTCCAGCAGCTGCCTGTCCAACCTACCTACAAAATCAGTCTGAAAACATGCTATGTTTTCTCGCATTAAAATGGATTATTTGGAAGCAGAGGTTATCACTATAAGATCCTGGATTTCTTTGATGTAGGATTTCTAAAGGTTGCTCACAGGAGTAAAGATGATCAGGTCCCTCCAGATAAGTCTCTAGAGGTCCCTATAAGAACAGTGAATATTGTAGGGAAATCATAAACGTGTATGTTCTGGCATTTGAAAAGTTAGCTGGAAAACAAGGACAGTTTTGAATCCTTTGAGACTGCAAACCTCTTCTGTGTTATGCTACCAAAAAAGAAATGTGCACTGTGGTGGCACATTTTGCCCTGACCAAAGGAGCCATGCTCATACACCTCAGTATCTGCTAGGAGTCTGGCGACATCAGGGGAACACCGCAACAGCATTTTGTTTCAATCTCAGGGACTGAACTAACCAACATAAGAACTTAGTGCAAGAACAGTATTGGCTCGAAAGAGGAAAATCCCCAGGCAAACTGGAAAGAAAGCCATCACATTGGCTTTGTGTATAAGAGGTCTTAAGGGATGATTCCTGGAAGAGCCATGAGCACAGGATATGGCACATCCTATTTCTGCTCTTTAAGACAGGCCTGCCAAGCAGCCTGATAGCACAGGAGTTTTAGAACGTGCTTAGGCATGGGGACTTCTGTGAAATGATCACAGGCTTCCTGTGACCCAGAAACAGCAGGTCTGATCTTGAGGGCAGCCTCAGGCTCATCCTGGGCAGGCAATCCAGATACACCTTGTGTTTCCAGTCAGCTTATCTACTCACACAGGTCTGCTTTTCTTGGTGCTACGGCACATGTCAGGCCAGAACGGCATCCATCCATCATGATGACAGTCTTTTTCACATAAAGTTCTTTAAGTAGATGTGTTCCCCATTTTACCATTTATTTATTGGATATTAATTGTATCTCTGAAGATCTGAGTTGGAGGATCTTGACTGTGGTAACAATAAACTCTCAGCCAACCTCAAACTTGCTTGGGATTTGCTGCTCCAGCTGTATACATGTAAGTCTATGATGCTGATGGGATTTATCACAGGGTACTCCAAGAGTTGGTTGGTGTCACTGTGAGACCTCTAAATCATTTTTAAGTGTTCTTGGGAACCAGGAGAGATCTCAGTCAGCTGGAAGGTGGCAAACTGTGTCCCAGTTTTCAAGAAGGACAGGAAAGAAGACCCTGGTAATTACAGGCATATCAGTCTCGCTTCAGTGCCTAGAAAAGTTATGAAGATTATCCTGAGAGTTATTGAAAAACAGGTGAAGGACAATGCAGCCATTGGTCACAGCCAACATGGGTTCGTGAGGGGAAAGTCCTGTTTAATGAATTTACATCTCCTTGTATGACAAGGTTACTCACTAGTTGATCAAGGGAAGCCAGTTGATGTAATCTTTTTGGACTTCCACGAAGCTTTGGATACTGTTTCTCACGGTATGCTTCCAGACAAAATCTCCAGCATAGAGCTAGACAAAAACGTAATGCAATAGGTGAACAAGTGGCTGATAGGTTGGGTTCAAAGGGTTACAGTAAATGGGGTTACAACAGGCTGGTGGTCAGTCACTAGTGAGGTTCTGCAGGGCTCATTTTAGGGTCATTTCTCTTAAATATTCTCATCAATGACTTGGATACAGGACTTGAAGGTATATTAAGTAAGTCTGCAAACAGCACTAGATTTGGAGGAGCTGTTGACTCCCTCAGTGGTAGAGAGGCCTTGCAGAGAGATCTTGAAAACTGGAGGGCTGGTCAATCACTAACTGCATCAAGTTTAAGAAGAACAATTGACAGATTCTGATGGACAAATCTGATACACATAGAGTCAGAGATGAGAGGCTGGAGATCAGCGCTTTGGAAAGAGTTCTGGGATTCTCGTTGATGGCAAGTTGAATCTGAGTCAGCTGTGTGCCGTGGAAGCTCAAAGGGCCAACTGCACCCTGGGATGCCCCAGGCCCAGCACTGCTGCTGCGTCAGGGAAGGGGTTATCCCACTCCACTCTGTGCTGTGTGGCCTCACCTACAGCCCTGGGTGCAGGTTTGGGTGCCACAATATAAGAAGGATGTAAAACTATTTGAGAGCATCCAAAGGAGAGCTATGAAGATTGGGAACATTGTGGAGGGTAAGACGTATGAGGAGTGGCTGAGGTCACTTGGTTTGTTCAGCCCAGAGAAAAGGAGGCTGAAGGAAGGCCTCATGGTAGCCTACAGCTTCCTCACAAAGGGGAGCGTAGATGAAGCGCCATGCTCTTTTCTCTGGTGACAGCAACAAGACCCAAGAGAATGGCATGGAGGTTGGAGATTAGGAAAAGTTTATTCCCTGAGAGGGTGGTCAGACACTGGAACAGGCTTCCAAGGGCAGTGGTCATGGCCCCCAGCCTGCTGGAATTTGAGGAGCATTTGGACAATACTCTCAGATATATTGTCTGAATTTTGGTTGGTCCTAAATTTTTGTTTGGCCATGGGTTGGACTTGGTGGTCCTTGTGGACCTCTTTCAACTCAGGATGTTTTATGATTTTATGATTTCATGATTCTATGATCATTTAAAATTTCCTTTCCCTAGAGGTGATGTGCTTTGGATTATGCTGTGAACCTGACTCTGAGATGTTCTGGACACTGTTCATCACTTCGAGCAGCAGATGTGGCCTTCACATTAGGATGGAAACTTGAAGGTCTGTTCTATGTCTCATCACCTTTTTTCTTTTCAACAGTCAGATGCATTCGATGTTTGTCGAATCATATTCCTAGACAGTGAGCATAAACATATTGACTTTATGTTCTGTAACTAAATCTATTTGTTTTCATGACTGCCTTTCACTGAGGCCATTACATGTTCGACTTAAGCCAATCTAACTAAAAAATAAATAAATAAATAAATAAATAAAAGCTGATGCCAGAACGGGCGGGCATGGAAATCACATTACTGTCCCCAGCCAGTCCTCAGATCTAGCAGTGCTAGATGTCCCATGAGGGGCATCAGTTCTGCCTGCTAGTACAACTAAAACCAAATTCTTTTTCTTCAACCAGTTCAGCAAGCTAATCCTATTTACTTAGGGCTACCGGACAATTAGAGCTGACACACAGGAACATGTGATTAGGGCAGGAAAAAGTGTGTGACCATAAACTGGCTACATCCCATAGTTGTTTATGCTGATTGTGAAACCACAGTCTCAAACTGACAATAAGGGAGGGATTCATGCCTGGGAATTGGTAGCTGATGCAAACATCTTCAGATCACAAGTCTCCCTCTAGAGTCAGTGGAGATCTAATCAACTTTGTCAGTGGCGACTACAGTGTGATTTATCTCCTCCAAGAGTTGTATGTACTTGTTCAGATGAATTCTACCCTTACAGTGCCCATTTCTGTCCGTGACTATAAAGAAAACCTAGTGTGAACAGCTCGGAGATTAAATCAGCGTCTAATGGAGTGAGTCCTGCCCCCAAGTGTTAGCTCTGCCTGTTACAGGACAAGATTTTTTATTATTATTATTCATACTTTGAAGTGTGAGTTAAGTGAATTATTTAATGAAATAAACTGAATAATGTCAGAAGGAAGAGTAGTAGTCAGTGGCTCTTCCTGCTAACAGTAGTGCTCATACCAATATACTTGAAATGTGATGTTCAAAACTGTGTCTCCAAGCCAAAATTCACATGCACAGGGGAAGTGCTTTGATATAATAAGTCCTGGGCAGCTAATTGTTCCTTTGGAAGCAAACAGGAGTGGTGGCTACTTTTGGAAAACGGGGCTTTTGTGAGCATGATTAAGCATGGAAGGGTCTAACTTCAGGCATTTAAAAAAAAAACAACCCATCATCTAAATTTCTTACAAGCTAATTCTGTACAGTTCATTATGAATGGCTATTTGTATGTAGCAACTGTGAACATGGCTTCTTGAAAGCTTTGTTTCCATTCAGCTGTTTTGTATTTACCCAGATGTTTCTGTCTTAATGTTTGGAGGAACGTATTTCACATCAGTGTGGGTGAATTAAATGATGTGTCCCAGTATCCTCGGAGCCAATGGAGAGAATCCATTTCTATCTTTGCTGAGATGGCAGAGCAATTACTGTAGCTGTCCCACAAAGGGTTCATCCATCAGGTTCCCAAGAAGGCCATCTCTCTTATCGACTAACGATGCATACTATCTGCTTATTTAACAGTGGGGTAAAGGTCTTTTTCCTGCTGTATGTCAAGCTGTTATGCAAAAAACTGCTGTATATAAACTGTATAAACCCTATCTCTTAATTGGAAATTTCCATGCAGGAAGATATTCTTGTAAGAAAAGGACCAAGTAAAAAAAAGCAAAAATACGTAGTTATTTGATTAGCAGCATCACAGCATACCAATGTTGTTAATGCACTGGTGTTTGCAGTTTGTATCACTATAGTGAGATAAAATCACTGTAAGTACTATCAAATATGTATGTACTTACACTGGCTGATAAAAATCAATGGATTCCTAGATCTTTGTCTAGCTGGCCTTCAGGACTTCTGTTCTTGATAATTATGAGAGCTAACAACTTTGTGTCTAGTCCTAAGTGGGAAAAATGTTTCCCATGTGATATTTTGTATTTTTGGAGGTTTAACTGCAGCCTCCGGGCACACAGAAATGCAGCTGATACTGTTCGTGCTTACGTTTCCCCAAGGAGTCTCAACAGGCTGAGCTGACATAGACCTCCACAGGAGGCAAGCACAGGGGTGAATTGCCCTCCAGGTCACTCTGTGCAGGTGAACATGGAATCAGGTGTGTATGTGTATGGCCTCTCCTGAAATGTTCGCAGTAGGGCAGCTTGCAGACAGTGTGTAAGCTGGGAAATGTTACAGGGGGGAGTGGAGGAGCTGCTTGATCTCTGTTATTACAATTAACCACCATCATATTTAATGGCTTCCTGGCATTGGCTCTGGCCTGAGTTAGCAACTGGGGCATCTGTGTCACTTTTGCAGTGCCACATGGCCCAGCAGTTCCTACTGGGGTGTATATCTTGGCTGAGTCTTCTCTTTGTTGAGGTGATTCATTCTAGCCCCACATTCCACAGTGTCTTCCTGACCTTCTTTGTCTCTCTGTCTCACTTGCTGTAACTGTGTCACAGCCTGTTTGTGCTGGCTGGTTTGATAATGCAGGTCCATGGGCCGTATGCGTCCCTCTCTGGCAGCCAGAACTCAACAGTTTGCATGTCACCTGATCCAGTCACAGGTAGAAAAGCAAGTGTGGATCCCATATAACTTTCAGTCTACAAAAAACCTCCCCAGGGCAGTCCAGAAGGCAGGACCACAGACAGCAAAGGGGGCTGTGGGTGGTTCTGTGTGTACTATTCTCAGCTCCAGGCAAGTGCTGCATCCTTCAGAATGCCCTGCCCCTGTCACAGAGCTGGAAGCTCACCGCAGGTGTCTTGTGTAACACTAAACACAGAGGCAGCCCAGTTTCATGTTCTGTATTATCTGTTCCACCCAGTGAGGGGACCCTGTGTGGATCTGTTCCTCTGGGCCACCAGGATAGCATGTTTCATGACCCTCCCGCACAGCAAGCCGGCTAGCAGGAGCAGAAGCACTCAGCCCAGCACCTCGACCTCAGAGCACCCGTGCACAGCTGTTTGTCTAGGATAGATGGAGCCTTCAGAGGGAGCGGTCAGCTCCAGCTTTTTCTTTCAAAACTCTTCCCACACAGCCTTTGGGTGTGCCTGAGTGCCTTTATCTGTGAGGCCGGCTTGCAGACTGCTGAAGCCACCAAGGTGGCAAAGCAGCTAATAATTAAACCTGCTTTTGCAGTTTTACTGCTGGAGAATGCTCCTGCAGCAAAGCACCAAGGAGAATACGATACTTCTTTACATCAAGAGATTATTCAGGTACCCAAGGTAAATATTGGCCTACATTTAGTACGCTAATGTCTGTGCAGCTATCTACTTCCCCTGACAATTTCATTAAGATCAGTTAGTTCTTAAAAATTCTCAGGGCTGTTGCTTTTAAAATAAAATGGAGAAATAGTTGCATTTACAAGATGGCTTGGAATAAAATCCTGGTTTGGGAGATGTCAAATGATCGCTTAAAATGTACATAGGCACCTGTTTGCACGTAGTCTTACAAACAGGGTCATCTTTCTGCTGTGTGTTGTTTAGAGGCATCATATTAGTGCACACACGTGCACACACACTCTGGGCAGATGCAGTTCAGAAGGAAAGTTAGGAGTAAGGATTCTTGGTTTCCAAAGACCTGGGAAGACACTATTGGTTTCCTGATGTTGGAGACTCATTTTGTGGTCCAAGCGTGCCATCCTGGGCTTTACTTGTTCCAGTAAAAAAATAAAGTGACTGAAAAATGCAAGGGAAATAATCCAAACGGACAAGACAGAGCAAAGGCAGCGAGAGGAAAAAAATGCAAAAGCAAGTAACAGGCAGTTAATTATTTCTGCTAAATCCAAAGGTCTTGTCTACTTCTGCCAGCCTCACTTGATTGTTGGACTGTGCAGCATTTTGTGCAGAGTTCTCTTCAGCTAAAAGGGCTTATTAATAAGGGATAGTATTTGCAATCGACCTAAGGGTACTGGTTCATGAGAACATTCCTCTCCAGCAAATGATAAAACACTTGCTCGGTTTCAAGTCTGTCCTCAAATGTTCCTGCTGGATGGGCGTTAAACTCATATGGCTTTATTCCACTGAATCATCCCCAGGGAGAGCAGCAATGAAGGATGGTAAGGGAAAAGGGTTGGAAATGAATGAACACTCTGAATCAAAAACGCAGGACTTTGTATGCAGCCCAGGCCACAATTGAATCAGTGATTCCCCTGGGGCCAGGATTCCTCCCACATTTACAGTTGAAGGACAAAGTCTTATAATCTTCCCCTAAGCTTTGTAATATTCAGCATCTTTCCTTGGTTTGCAAACCTCTCAGTTTGATGTATGGCAGATACCTCCTGGAGCTGTGAGCACCCATACTTCCATCCATCTGGTATCAGACAGACCTGCAAGTTAGAAGGCTTAGCTTGGGAATGGGGAAAACCCTCAGCTTTTGTCCAGAGCTTTTAGTAGAATAATGAGATGATGGTTTTTAGTAGGATGTGTTTTGCCAAAAAGAACCTGTCCTTCACAGGTGCTCTAAAGGAAAGTTGAAGAAAAAATTATGCAATCTCAAAGACAAGTTCTGAAGTTATGGCTCCAGTGCTGATCTTTAGGAGCTGTAGCATTGAAATAACCTCAATCTGTGACTCAGGGAATCTCGCAACAAAGACTCCTGAATAAATTGTGCAGTAGCTTTTTGAAATCCGGCCAGCAGTGATAGGCAGGTTCCAGGACACTGGGAAGCAGTCTCATTCCCCAGTACATCAGCCCTGCAGACTGCTGTCCCTTGGCTGCCAGTGTGTTCTGGCAAGAGCAACCACAATCACTCAGATCCAGATATTGGGAATGTTTCAGGAGTGGGTAAATAAAATTTTTACAAGGTTCAATGCAAAAGAAAAACCCTGAACTAATATGTTGCAGTGAGCAACAGTATCCAGGGGTCAGTGGGCTTTTTGGCTGCAATGATTCTTGGCCCACAGTTTTGCAAAAAATTCTCCCTAAAACTCACAGAGGAAGAAGTGATTATGAAATAGTCGTACATTAAAACTCTCCTTTACTACATGCATCTTGAAAAGGCAGTGACATGGAAATCCTTGGCATCTAACAATGCTGAATTAGGGTTAATGTTTCTACCATCCCAGACAAATGACAGTGAAACCCTAAGGAGCTGTAAATAAACTGCTGCTGTTTAAACAGCATCTCCTGCTCCCATGCCAAAGGAGGATTCGATCAGACAAAATAAGAAGAGGGGAAAGGATGTCAGATATTATCACCTGGTACCTTCTCAGTAATCTGTGTAGAATTACTTAAAATTATCCTTCCTATTTTTGAAGTAACCACTTCCTAAAACAAAAGAAAGCACCACAGATCTGAGCAACCTTGTTGAGAAGACAGAATACTGAGTGCACATGGTGGCAGCCGCGCCCTGTGACAGTAGGAAGTCAGGCTATCAGGCTGTCAATATGAAGACTGGTATTAAATTAATTAAGAAAATTGGAAGGGTGGATGTTGTCACAGAATGACCCAATAGCTGTGAAAAGACAATGTATCAGTGTGGGTTTTTTTCTCCTAGCTGCCTGCTTAAAACAAAAGCCTCATTGCCAAGTGATGGAAGTCCCAAATATGAGTTTCCCTAGAATAATTCACTGGTTGAGAAATGTCTAGTGTTCTTTTCTTGCTTTTTTTTTTTTTTCTAATTTTTTTCTAATTTTTTTTTTTTTTTTTTTTTTTTTTAAATTTATCAAGGGCAGGGAAGGACCTCAGCAGTAGCTAGGGTCCTAAACATGTTACATGCAGCAAGGAGCAGGTAGTGCTGACACTGGGTACGTGCCCTGTTTCTGGGTGCTGCCAACGCTGAAACACAACAGGATGATTTACAGCGTGATAAGGAGTTTAGTGTGGCACTCAGCTACCATTCCTCCGAGGCTGAGTCACCAGGGAGAATGAGCCTGTAAGCTGGGGAAGTGGCTAATTGTTCTGTTTGGCCAATAAAAAGGAGGGTAGATGTCAGTTCTGTGTTTGCGTACAGTGAAAGTTGTCCTTACCATTGCAAAGATTTGATTTTATTCTCCGTTTTTCTTGTTGAGGCTTCCAATGTTCTGTAAGGGAACTATTGGTGATTTTACTGTAGGATCACTAAAAATATTTGTTCACAGCCTGGTTCTCTGAGATACTGGATTAGGAACAATGCTGACAGCATCTTTGGTAGTACACATTTGTATGATCATAACAATAGTAAAATCATGCTGAACATATACATCTTTTCTTCAACTTCGTACCAATGCCAACTGGTTACGTACAGTATATCTTTACACATCCAATAATAACTCCAAAGTTATGAATAGTTAAATAGCATTATTCAGCATCTTATTATTCATCTTTAAGTACTTCATCTTCAATCTCGCTTTATTAAGGTGAAAAATTTTCAAGAATGTTGGCTGTTTGCCGGAGTTGATGGTATGGAGAAACAGCCTGACAAGGGGGATAGGGGCAGGATGAAGAGCCCCTGTGGCCCAGCATGAGCCTCTAAAATAGCCCCCATTTCTGACCAGGAGATTGGCCTTCAACCGAGGCACTGCAGATATGGCAGGCTGCTTGTAAACACTGTGAATCATTGCAATAATTGCAATAAGCTTGGAATAATTGCAATAAGCTTAGAATTGACCCTTGTTGCACTTGCTGTTTCACTTCCAGAAAGTGGCCTTGCAGCTGGAATCTAAACTGTAAAAAATGGGATTAAAAAAAAGTGACCATTAGAACATCTGGTCAGTTTAAGCCAAGCCCTAGGATTTTATGTAAGAAGCTCCTGCAGAGCCAGCCTTGAAAGCAAAACTCATGGTTACTGCCTGGCACAAACCCAGGGCTGAGTTCCCTGGCTGGGCTTCTCTGTTCAGTTGAGCTCATTCCCTGGAGCACAAGCAGAACACCAGGCTTCCAAGACAGTGATTAACCCACCGCTTCTTGCCAACAGTTAACTGTTTTGTTTGCACCCACAGCCATGCCAGCAGCAAGTGCAAATTAGCAGCAGTTACAAGACCAGTCTGCCATGGATTCGTTTAGTCAGAACGTGAGACAGCAAAATAAACAGGGAAAGAGGTTAAGAACATGCACAAGTAAAGGCTGCGGTTGTTCCTCCACAAATTCTCTTTCAAGCTTCTGAAATAAGGCTTCTAGGGCTCTGCCCAGACAAATTCCCTGAACTTAGGCAGTGCAGGGTCCTGTTTTCAGTCCCTTAGTTAAAATCAGTAACAAGAACAAACAGTTTCATGCCCTTTCCCTTTTTGAAAACACATGGAGGTTCACTGACTGTGGCTTTGCACAGAGGTGAAGTTCCGCTGTAGCCACCAGTCTCATTTTGAAACATCAAGCATCAAAGCAGGAATTTGGTTTTGAGGAAGAGTGGGAAATTTAGAGAAGGGAGTTCTTGTGGCATCTTACACGGAGATTTAGTGACGTGTTCTTTGTCGCTCACCAGTGTTCATTCATCACACTGCTGATCTGTGTCCATCGCATGGAGTAGACTGAATGAAAATAGATGATGGATACCTTACAGGTAGATGGATCTGTTTGGGTGCATCATACAGCAGCTCTTCTCTGATCACACTGGTCCCTCTAGAAACTAGCATGACAGTGAGAAGGTTCTCCTTGCTCTCAGTTCACCCGGGGAGAGAAATTCAGAATGTGCCCTAAAGGTAAGACTATAATAATTCTTATAAAACTAAGTTATTTTTTCCAATCAACTGAATACTTCCTTGATTGTATCATTTTCTTTAATGCTAATGCTTCCTCCTGCTTTTAGTTGCAACCACAAAGCACTTGCATCCAGCTCAAGATAATTACGTGGATCATTGCCATAGGAGGTATTTGCTTCACCTCCCACAAAATCATTATCTGTCATGATCTGCCACTTGCCCTGGCGGCTTTGTTTGTGTTATCATCCAAGTCTCAGAAAGCCCATATTATCTTTCCCCAGTGGCATCTAACGATTGATTAGTAGCAGTCAGAAAAGACTTCAAACGGCAATTAGCTCTCAAGTCGGTCAGTGACTTTAACACTCATGTTTGTCAGGCATCTAGACTTCCTGGGTGACCTAAATAGGGATCTAGCTCCGGAGTCACTGGAATATTCCCTGATGGTCTGTTAAGAACTGAGAGGTCAGGTATATAATATTATTTCTATTTGCAGTTAGATGAGCAGAAAAAATGTATTCAGTGTTCCTCAGTACTACATACATCTCCAGAGAGGTCTGCCCAGACTTTCCAGAGGGCTACAGATGTGACTTCCTGTCAAGGAAAATCTGATTTCATAGAAGCCAAGATTGAGAGCTCTACCTGAAGTGACTTGTCTTCACTTCTGTTGAGTAAGGTTGATGGATTGTTCCTGCTGTGTCTTTGGCAATGCTTAGTCCATCAAGAGCAAACAAGTGTAAGTATTTACAAGTGTCTAATGCTAATGAAGTTGAAGTCCAGCCAAAGGTTCAGTGAATTTGAAGGAAAGCTTGTCATTTGCTTTCCTGAGCTTCTGCTATGTCCTTGGGACTCAGACTGACACATACATGCAAAAAATTGTGTTATGCATAAGCTTGCTTCTGCTGACCTTACAAGAGCAGGACCTGCTGAAAGAGCTGATTAATCAGTTAAAAAAAAAAGTTTAGAAGCTACCCTTGCAAATAAAAATGTTTTTCAGATTTATATGAATAATGGGAAAAAATTACTAACTCTAGCCATGTACTTGAGCACCTCTTAAGTACCTGCCATACTCCTCGTCAGTCTGCATGCTGCAGACCAAGTTTTATGACAAAAAAATGCACATGAAAACTGTGCAGAAACTGTGTTATTGATTATTGGTCACTGCATGTCATGTTCAGTGCTTGCTGTGTGAAGCACTGAATGTCCGCTGATTTCTGTGCCTTGGATCTAATAGCTGAGAGGGGGTGCAGCCTTTCTAGCGAGATTCAAATGGCAGGAGTCCATTTTGCAGAATGCAGAGAGCTGTTGTTTCCAATAAAACTTCATCCTTTTATGGCAGCTGAGCCACAGAAGCGCACTTTGTCTTCAAAAGAAGTCAGCTAAAGGTGTTGCTGCCTCGTGTACAGTAACTTCTCAGCATTGCTGATCTGGCTGAAAGCGATGTTAAATGAAAAAGCAATATGATGTGCTGCAGTCGGTCTGTGGAGCCTTTTAAAGTTGTAAAGGTTAATATTTAACCTTCACCTAACTTTTCAAGTAAATATACAAATAAAACTCACTTATTTTACCTCATGTGGGTTATAATGTATATAGCCCTAATTACGCCAAAGTCTTCCATGGTATTGGAATGGCTCTTTCATCAGGTTCCCAGGGCAGGCTTTGGCTTCCTTCCACACGCAGAGCCACAGCTTTATGGCTCCTAGGATTTCTCTGGCTTCAGACAAGTTACACAAGGAAAGAAGGGGACAAATACACAGCCCAAAGGCTATCACTGTACCATCATCACTAGGACTGGCTGTATTTTGGACTATGAATGCTATGAACTGGGAAATGAATTTATCAGCACCCTAAGAAGTGCATGCAAGCACTGGGATGACAAGTGATGTAATTGAGGAGCAATGTCTTTTTCGGATGAGGACAATAGTGATAGCAAGGAGCTTCTCTGCACTGTATTTTGTACTTCTGAGTATCTGGAGGTAGATTCTTGCAGTAAACAGCTGTGGATCAGTTTGTGCCAGAGCACAGCCTCCTGGCTTAATCAGTGAGAATAAAGGGGGAAAAGGTGAATTTCGCTGTTAAAAAAAAAAATTATAATTAGTTGTTCCAGAAGATTTATCCCTCCAGCTGTTCAATAATGCAGTACAGATTGAAGGATTTATTGGCATTCTTGTTTAGGAATGAGATTCATGGTCCTCTGTGTTTAAGCCTGATTACTTCTAGATGTTATAAGAAGTCTGGTAAAAGTGCAGACCTGTACAGGATCCCAGCGCTGTCTCTGAGCTCCCCCCTGTGACAAGCCTGATAAGGATGGAACCTGAGGCACAGGTTTGGTCTTCATTAAGATCACACACAAAGGCTGAAGATCAGGGATTTGGGCCACAGTTTTCAGAAGTGGTGCAACTTTCCTTCAGATCTACCCTTCAGCTAAATAGTGTTCTGTGTGCACAAAAATTCTGTCATTTCAGAGATTGTATCATTTGAGTGCCCACAACTATAGACATTATTGGAATTCCTGATACCAGTACTAAAGAGTAGTGAATACCTCACAGTATCCAACAGTGTACACTATTATTATCACCCTGCGTGCCACATGAAGGAATTGCCTCAGCTAAACCTTGTGCATATGTACAAATTTACCCTTATTTTTAGGAATTAACTATACTCATTGGTATGATGACAATGCTTTGCAAGCAGTCAATGTTCCTATAAATATTCTATATATTTTCCTGCATATAATTGAAAATTACAGCCTAAAATGACAGTGCTGCACAGATGCTCTGGGAAAACTCTTATGCATTAGTAGGAATATGTGAATTCCAGGATTCCAAAGCAAAAATCCCAAGGCATAATGAAGACAATCAGCAAGATACCGTCCCTTGTTTTACACATACTAGTAGGAAGTTCTTATTCCAAAAACCTCCAGAAAGACTGCATTTATCATATTACGGCAATAATACTTCAAGAGGACATTTTGGGTAATGCATTTCAAATAGCTCAACGCTACAGCTGTATCTTAAGCTGTTTTCATTTATTACTGCCACCATGATTGATAGTTTGCATACTCTGTAGCATTTCCTGTTCATAATAGTGTAATTGTTAACTAAGATTTTGATTCAACTATCTTTACAGAACATGGATAAAAGATGCAAAATGGCAAACCACACATAATTGCAATTATTTGCACCAGCAAGTACAAAAGCATCCGTAGCCTAAATATACCAATATCTTGCAGCAACACACTTACAATTTTCTGAAACAAGACAGATAAAAACATATTTCAATCAGATCGTAAATTTGGTGTTAGGTAACGTATCAATGGGCTACAGGCAGTTCCCAACAGTTACAGGGCAACAGCACCATCTTGAGGTCACTAGAGAATTAAATGAAAAGAGAAGCTGCAGGTATTGTTCTGAAGATATCTTACTTTTAAATACAGTAATTATTTGTTCTATTTACATGGTTCAAGAAAAAAAAGTCAAGCCTTTTTATTAGTTTGGCCTTTCCAAAAGCAAAGTGCTTACAAGCATCAGCCAATTCACTATACAGACTTTCCTGAATCTTTAATTACTTTTTTATTGGTTGCTTCTGTTTCCCCCTTTGACTACCTGTATTTTGCAGATGACAGTATCCAACAAAATACTTGCATCCCCCACTTTTTCAGATTAAAAGTAAACTATGCATATTCTACCCTTTGCTCTTTTATGGGCTATACAATATAGATCCACGTGTATCTCAGTAGAGCTGCATTGCAGATTTTCTGGCTGAGGCACACAACAGAAAAATCTGCATATACAAGCATTGTGAAAAAGCATGGATTCATCCTTAAATTGTGTGTGAGCATCTTAAACAGTATTTATGATAGAAAACATCTAGAATTCCTCTTTAAATAGTATTCTTGGCCCAACAAGAGAATGCACGTTAATAAAATCAGCTGCTTTCTATGAATATGTTCTAAGCATTTCAACCCAGAGAAATCTTCATATGTAATATATACCCAGCACTGGAGTTCCAAAGGATTTTTTTTGTATTTGTGAATCTGAGTTAGTTTATTAAATTTACACCACCCTAAGCAACCAACAACTACTCCAGCAGAGGATTGTGAGAGGAAAGAGAAAATAATTATTTGCTATTCAAAGTAGAATAGCCCTTCCCCAAAAGATAGGTGCCAATATCCTGCATGGTTCCCTGGCCCAGGAGAGACCCATGGTTTCAGTTTACACCACGTTTTTAAGAAGAGGTCTTCTTCAAATACACACCCTGAACCAGGTCTTTCAGGAGCTGACAAAACGCCATGCAGCTGTTCAGGCAGCAAGGACTATAAACTCATCAGTTACTGGAGATATTCAAAACCTGCCTGCTTGCCCGTGCAACCTACTCTAGGGAACCTGCTTTAGCAGGAGGGCTGGACTGGATGATCTCCAGAGGTCCCTTCCAACCCCTGTGATTCCACAATTAGGTCTTTTTTCCACTTCGGTAGAGGAAAGAGATTAAAAAAAATCTTTTTGCTCTTATGAGAGCTAAGAAGTATTTACAAGCAGACAAAAACCTTTCCACCTATGAACACTTTTATCAAGTACTGTACATTATGTACAACACGATTTTAACCCAGATTTTGAATGCCTGTACTTTTTTCAGCTAAAAGTCTTTCATACCAAATCTTGAAAAATCTGTTTTGCTATAGTATTTTGTTTTTGCAGAGAAACAACATGTAGTAAACAAAGAAAAGCAAAAAAATATATCTTTAATAATACAGCTCAGCTTGTTTGATATCAGTGACCTGTTTTTGTAACATAGCCTCTTGTACCCTTAGAAAAAAATAATTTGTATAAAGATTTAAAATATATTTTCAGTAGGTTCCAGTTTAAAAGAGGAAGGCATAAGTACTGCCCTATACATATAACCAACTCTAAAAAGATAAATACTGTACACCTATGTTACAGGTTCAGCGCATGCCCAAGATTTGTCTGCTCTTTAGTTGATAGTTCTTTTCCAGTTCACACAGTGCTTGAGCTCGTAGATTTGCAGCATATAGGCGTCTTTTGAGATCAGAATATTTCCCTTTTGAAAGGGGATAGTTCTCCACATTAGCAGAAGGCATACCATTCTCTTCACTTCCACCAAAGTGGACCTTCTTCTTGGTTGCAGAAAAGGGGAGCAGGAGGGCGTTATCTTTAGAAGCAAACAAACAGAAACTGAATTAGTGCAGCTCAGCATTTATTGCTTCACTTATAACCTTTAATCCCGTCACCCATTTTGTTAACTACCTATGGATCCAAGTGATCTAATTAAATGCATCTCAGCTTATGGCAATAATTCTTTCCCATTTTTGGAAGAAAATTTGAAAGTGAAGTTTTAAAATGATTGCAATGAAAGGGTATATGCACTGTAACTTCTAAAGGGTGCTTAAGGAAACACCGCTTCAAATGAACTGCTTCTCTGCAGAAATAGCATTTAGGACATGCTCATAGAAACTAGGAATTTTGGTATTCCATTTTACTGTGAAGTGAGCCACACAACCAACTTTGAGGAAGAATTAGGAATTAAGAATCTGTGTGAGATGCAATCCAATGATGAGAAAGAGCATTGAAGCAAACTAAAGAAATTAGTAGCAAGCGATCTTGTTAATGTATTGCAAGAACACTTACACTGCCTGTGTCACGTGGGTAAATTTCAGAAACGTGTTACAAGAAGTCTTACAAGAATGCTATTGAATGAATGGGAAGTGTAGAAAACACTTTTAGAGAAATGTCAAGGACATGGTCTACAGCTTAGAATAGAGCAAGAGCTTGTCACTCTTGTAACAGCTACATTTACTCTTCTGTATTGTCTGTCTATAGGTGTTAGCTACACCAAGCGTCTTTGCTCATCTTCAAACATTAATATAAAAACATAGTATGAAAAAGGGGGAGAAAGGGAAGAGAACAGAAGGAAGTGCTGAAGCTTGTTTAGCTTTATGCTTCCACCAATATCAGAAAGCTCAAGGCAAGTTTAGTTTTTATTTAATTTTGTATTCTTTAATGGATCAAATAGAAGATGTTGGGATAGAGAGAATTCTTAAAGTAGACAGGTATATTAGAAACACTCAAACAGCACTAACTTCCAGGGAAATTTTACTTGTGTTCTTTCACACTATGATAGCCACTTCTTGAGGGGAGCAACTTCAGTTTTATTTATAGTAGAGGCAGTGGCACATGCTTATCTTGCTTTCTCTCTGACTAAAACTAAAGATTTTTTTGCTTCTTGTTAAAGGGTATTCATGTTTCTTTGTTCTAGCAGTACTACTTCAGAGCCAGTGTTTAATATCCCCATCCCAGATTTTTACTGTTGCTCTTCCTAGCAGAAAGCAAAAGTAGTATCAAGTACTCAGTCATTTATACTATTAAAGTGCAATGGGCAGTAGATATTATCAGTTACTACAGGGAGGATTTGAATATTACCAAGGCCAAAGTAAGGATAAAACACTTGTGAGCTAATAAATCCTGTAAAACAGATGTAAGTAGTCAAGTATTATAGCACATTGTCAAACACGTTTTTGGTTCTTGTGAACTGAACTGAAGTAAATTAATAACACTTTGTATTCTTCTGAGTCTAAATGAGGCACTGATCACAGCTGGGTGACTTGCAACAAGTAGTTCCCACTCTACGGACTTTAGAAGTTGAAACTAAAGCTGAAGTAATTAGTCATTTGAATTTTTATTGAAATTTACTCTATCAAAGGTCCATAAGAAGACAACTAAAATAAGTACAGCTCCGAGGAGGTTTGGATTACAAGTCAGCACTTTGTTGGTTCATCACAAGAACCTAATTTGCAAAACAAAAAACTGTAAGGCTGACAGTGCTAACTCACACTAATAAGTGAGCACTGTTCAGATCTTCCTGCGAAGCAGAAAATCAAGAGTCTCTTCCCAGGCAGAGATAATGGGGTTTTGTATTTCTACAATGGGACTACATACAGCACATTGATGGTGAGCATTCTTCTGGTCATACCAGCCTACATCTATCAGTGCAAGTGGCTTCTCCTCGTATGCTTGCATACCTGGACCATCTGCAGAAGATAATGTCCTCTGCTGTTTGTAGAGACTGTAGTTCCTCATCAATTTTTCAGCTCTGTTTTGAAAAAAGGACATTTAAGGTTTTCTGTTGTAAGGCAGTAAAGCTTCTAATCTAGGCAGTTACAGGTTAGTAAAATACCTAGCAAGTTTGTCTTCTGCCAGCCTCTCTCGAACACAGAGTTCCCGTTCTCTCTCTGGAAATAGAAATATGGTAGTATGTAGTGTTTGAATGTAAACATTAAAGTTAGAGGGATTGTGCATGGTATATTTTTTTGTGGAAAGAGACAGTAGTAATAGCCTGCCAGATGTTCTTATGTTCTGCTTCTGTATCTCTAAATAAAGCAAGGTAACTGCTACACAGATACAAGCTTTACCAATACATTAATAAAGCACTGAACAAGTGTTCTTCAGTGTGTTGGTTGCTTTTCTTCAGGAAAAAAGTGACATATGCCACAATGAAGCCATAGCAGATTTCTGTTCTGAGCATTATCTCATAGCAAACATGACACCAGGTCTGAGTATTTTGATGCCAGTTAAAAAGTCAGCTATGACTCAACATCTTATTTTACAACAGCAGCTGTTATTCAGGCTCAGAAAATCATATATGTAGTTAAAATCTACATATGTAAGTAGGCTCCGCTATATAAAGTAGTATTATACGCAGCCAGGAAGTCCTAACACCTCAGGAACAGCCACCTACACTGTTTCACATGTAAGCAACCTGTAGAATGCAGCTTCTATGAAAGTAGCTGACCACTCAGGCATATTTCAATCCAATATTAATGTATAGCCTAAGGAGAGCATAACATAGCTAGCACTAATATAGACAGAGTACATAAGATCAGCCTACACTGCACAGTGCACAGCAGTGTATTTGGACCCTTGTTTTCTGTGTACTTTGCTAATTACTGCTCTATTTTCATAGTCTTCACAGACCAGGCTTACATTTCTGAACCGCCAAGTACATCTTAGCAACTGAAAACAAGAACAAATTAGTATAGATTATTTAAGGCCAAGCATTCTTGTTTTAGTCTTTGGACAGAATCCTAGTAGCAACTACAGGAGTATGATAGCCTAGTACATTAAAATGAGTTTGGAAGACAGTCTACATTTCCATCATCAGCACTTATTTTTTTGAATCAGAATCCCATTGCCACCCCCTTCCCAAAGGAAAATATCATACGCTCCAATCGTTGCTCTCTGTCCTTAATGGCTTGCTCTCTTTCATGTAATTGTTGCTCCTTCAGCTTCAGTTCATTCACTGAAGCATCCGAATGCTGCACCCTTTCTGACTCTCCTGATCTCCGGCCTCTTTTATCAGGATTTTTTCTCTGCTCTTCTGCCACTAAATCTGCTATCAAAGGATGTTGCAGAATATCTTCAACAGAAGGTCGGCAATAATCCTAAAGGAGAGAAGTTACCAGTAACTCTCAGCTGTAATCAAGAATAACTTATTGCCATGGATTCCCAAGCAAGATGCATCCCCAGGTGGAAACCAGCTGATGTGCTTTACAGTTTAGGAGATGCTGATTAAAAAAAAAAATAAGTGTGGAAAGGGCAACAGCTAAGGTCTGGCATGCTATACTAATTTAACTAGTCAAAAGCTGAGGTAGGAGACTGTTACCAGCCCTCAGCACCAGAAGCCACAAGTCTGGCTGTCCCAGCACAGGTGTCTATTCCTTTCAGAGCTGAAGTGGGTGGGGAACTTGAAGAATCCACATGTTAGAGATTTAGGTTCTTTACACAGCTTGATAGAATAATTTTAACCCTGAAGTTAGACCTTGTTGAAGCATCTTGTTAGAAAATTCCAATAGGCCATACTGACACTATGCTAGCTTATATCATAGGCAGAAAATTAAGAACTGATTCTTACCTTTAAGTTCAGCATCTCTTTGAGAAGTTCATTCAACTGCTCTGAGTAACGATAAGGTATTCGTCTGAACTTCCCCTCCCTTATCTTTTCTGCCAACTCCTTCTGGTTGTAAGCTGTAAATGGAGGCCTGAAGAATAGTATTTTTCTTGAGTTATCTCATCAGTTTTACAGGATTTATTTTCATTAAAGTGTCAGACTAAGAAATAAGCAGCAAAGACTGGTTACCTACTGTCAAGGCAAATACAGAAATAAAAATCTAGGACTCGCCTCTAAATCCTTTAAGCTACTGTTTATATGAAGAGTAATCATATGCACATTAACAGTTATGCTTCCACATTAATTAGCACACTACTATACTTACGTGAGAGCACATAACTCATAGAGAAGACATCCTAGAGACCAGATGTCAGATTTTTCATTGTATGACATGTGGTTAATTTGCTCCTAAAGGAAGAGGAAAATCTTAAGTTTATTAACTAAGATATTTTTCTCATATTACAGGATCATCCCCTCCTGTTCAAACCTGAATTTAACTCTAGTTTCTGGGGTTGCTTCTAAGGTTCTTTTTCATTAACCTCCATAGCAATTCTTATGAGCAAGGTCTTTAGTTTTTGCAATAACTAATAACTAAATAACTATTGCAACAACTGAAGACTAAAGTGCTGCTCAATTGATGCAACCCCATATTTCAGTTAGCATTATCATCTCCCCCACAAAAATAAAAACCAAACCACTGTATCAGGGAAATAACTCTTGCTAATTTCTAAATCAAATTGAAACCTCACCCTCAGCAGGTAATTTGATAACCTCTTTACATTAACACTATAAAACAGAAGAATGCTCTAGCTTCTCTGTTGCTTTTACAGAAAAAGATACTCCAACATAACTTACCTCAATAATAGTTCAAGCGTATAGAACTAAGCTAACTTTCTGCAAAACAATCTTGTCTCTAGAACATATATACACTTTATGAGTCACCTGCATTTAAGACAAGCAACTCCTCATTAAATCCTCCAAAGTATTAACAGACTCTGAAACCAACACTGCAGAAAACAGACCTTAGGGGGAAGAAAAGGAACAGAACAAAGGTCTTACAGGAGACATATAGTACGGGGTTCCAACAAAAGTTTTGGCAAAGCTGGTGTCATGATGCAATATTCGAGCCAGGCCAAAATCCCCAAGTTTAACGTTCTGCTTGCCATCTAGGAAAACATTGGCTGGTTTTAAGTCACGGTGTACAGTGACTCCACCGTCACTCCGCCTATGGCATTCCTTCAAGGCCAACGCCAGCTGAGTCAATACGCGGAGAACAAAGCTTTCTTCCAAGTAGTGTCTGTTAAAGATGAAAATGTTAAGAAGTGTTAATACACACTAAATGGCGTACTTCAATTTCAGTAGTCACTACCAGTCTTAGTCCTATAGCTTTTAAGAAAATCCTGCTGCTATAGCTTGCTGAATTCAAGCTCATCCCCTTTAAAGATATGGTGTCAATAGACAAATACACATTATTTAAAAAATGAAATTAAAAGCCACTCTGATTATATTGGAAGACACCTAGACTTCTGTTAGAGAGTCCCCAGAATATTTCCCTCCTTCCCCAAAGGATCTAAGGGATACATAGCACTCCCACGGTGTACAACGCAAACATAACATAGATGCGTTTCTCATGAGACCACCTCCCTGGGCATCCTGTTCCAACTCCTCACCACTCTTTCTGACAAGACGTTTTCCCTAAGATGCAGCCTGCGCTAACATACCATTAGCACAGCCCTCACTGGGGCTTCGAGCATCCCTTTCCCATTTCAGACGGGCTGTTATGCCCGGGCTGAGCCCGTGTCACTGCGAGTCACACTCCGCTGGGAGCTCCCCCTCCCGGCCGCCCCAGCCGTAGCGCACCTCTCCCTGGTGCAGCGCGCGATGACGCTGGCCAGGTCGCCGCCGTCGCAGTACTCCATCACGATGTAGAGGGTGGTGCTGCTCCGGTCGATGATGCGGTCGTGGTAGCGGACGATGTTGGGGTGTCGCAGCTCGCGGAGCAGATTCACCTCCGAAACGAGCATCTGCTTCTCTACCTCCGTCATGGAGCCGTAGTCGAGCTCCTTCCATACTAGGATCTACAAAAGGGAAAACAAAACGCGCAGCGAGCGACTTCAGGCAGGACGAAGAGCCGTCAGAGCCCCCGCCGCTCCCTGGAGCACCCAGCCGGAACCTCACCTTGCCGTCGGCCTTGCGCCGCACCTTGCGGCACTTGCCGTAAGAGCCAGAGCCAATGGTGAGCAGCACCTCGTAGTCCTCGGGCCGGCTGGGCATGGCGCTACCGCACCGCGAGTTGCCAGCCGCCCGCCACACCGGCGCGGTTTGAACCCGCCGCCCCTCCCCCTCATTGGCCCGCCCCGATCGAGCTCCGCGCTTTCCATTGGCTGTGCCGCCGTAAACAACGCCCTCCAGGTAACGGCCAGCGCAACCGCCGGGAGACGGCGCATGGGAGATATCGTGAGAGCTGGAGCTGCTCCACCCTGTCCCGCCTCGCCTCGCCCCTCCCGCGTGGCACCGCCTCGCGCTCGTCGCCTTGGAGGGATGGGGGCGGGCTGTTCTTCCTCAGAGCGGAGGAGGCGCTCGGCGGCCTGTAGGGGTTCCGTGTGTCGGTTTGTTTTTGTTCGTATTTTCTGAGGCCGACGAGGTCTGCAAGTGACGCCTCGGTTTCCCGTTTGAACAGCCGGAGCCTGAAGTATGTGATGTGTTTCCTAACATCACTTAGGATAATTTTGGAGCAATACTGGAGTGCAGCTTTAGATTCAGTTTAATTTAATCTCTCTCCACGTGGAAATGGCCATGATGGAAGGAGGAGCTCCTCGTTATTAGGCAAGGAATTGCAGCACACCTGTATAATGCCTGAATTGAGTACAAAAGGGAACAGTTGCATTTGTTGACCTACAAATACAGCAACATGACAGGGTAGTTTCTCATATTTCATCTCCATATGGCCTCATTAATCATTTCCCCATTTTGCTCTGACAAAAGGTTTGGGGGGCATTGATGCCACACTATTGCTATTGATGAGATATTCTTACATTCTTACAATTTAGACAAATCTAAGCTTTTACTTTCCTCATCGAGAGGCACAAAAGCTCCTGTTGTTTCCATTATAAAAATTCTATGTCTGTCTGTAGGTATCTGTTCATTACAGGAAAATAATGAGCAAGTGAGTGTAAGATATTTTAGTTTTGTTGTTAAAGAGTAATGGTGTCCTTCAAATGGTTCAGTTTTACTACTGCTTTTAATTACCTTAAAAGAAAATTCTCACACACATTATTAGCATCATAAATAAATGATGGCATTACGTAATAAAAATGAAACATATTACATTATGTGTTATGCAGGCCTTAAGCTTTCATTTCTGGTTTCAAATATATATCTCTGTTTCAGACTTCTGTACTTCCAAATTAGCAAAAGGCCATCATGCATTCCCGCTGTTATCAATGGGAGGCTTTCTATTTATATTTCTACAGAAATAGAGGAGGTTTTCAATATTGCGCTTCATGTGGGGTCTGACTTGAAAGTTTCTTTAAAAAATGCTGGTTTGAATCATAGAAATGTCAAAATGCCACGCTCCAAAAACCAGTAGAACCGTCATTTTAGTTCTGATTATAGTATTTTTAAGAACTTGACAACGTGAGAAAAACACATTTCTAAAAGTGATTATTAAAATTTTCAGTAAGTAGTCCATTTTCTTTCTTTCTTTCTTTCTGGTTCTCGCCATATAAGAGAATCCAAGGTCCAGTGATTCCAAAAATGTATTTTAAGTTTGAAATGGAGACCACATTCATAAGATACCATGTTTCCAAGTCTAGTTTCTTGTTCAGAAGAAACTCTTGGGTTTCTGGTCTTGGAAATATGTGTGCTGACTTCAGGTCTTTGAAAGCTTCCAAATAGATGTTGACATTCTGTTTTTTAATATTACTTGTAATATTTTATTCTGAAACCTAAAATCTTCTGTAGTTCACTGTCAGAGTTCGGCAAATCTTGTGACAACTGCCATTTCTGCCCTAAGGAGTACCATTTTCCTTATTCCAGGGCCCAGTTATCTGACTAAATATTACATGCTGAAAATTAAAGTAGGTCATTAATTATCTGCTTTTTCTTAGATATCTTCTTTGTTTTCTGCATGGAAATAAGTAACAATAAATGGCTAACACTTCTCTGTGGGAGTCCAACTGAGTGTGTTTATACAGACTGATGGCAAAAAAAAAAAAGCATTTTAAAATACTAATGCAAATTATATTACATTTGTGACATCTTTTTTTTTTGTTGTTATCCAATCAGAAAATTACATAGAGGTAGAGGTTCAGAAACAGAAAAGAAGCTTGATAGGAAAAATACTGAAAATAAACACAGAAGATTCTAATGATGAATAAATGCACTTTATAAAAATAATACACAATATTAAAATCATTAAAATAATAACAAAAATATCTGAGGAAAATCATGTCTCTTCTCTTCAAAGAGGTGAAAGACGCGTGAAATCATGTTCCAGGATCTCAGAAATGTGCCACAGTATACCAGAAGAAAAGGAATTGAGTCCCTAGCATTGGCAAGGTAAGAGATCTTAAGAATGCTTTTAAATGACAGAAAGATGAATTATAAAAATGGGAGTGACCAAGACATCAGTGTATTATTTTAGTTCATTTTCACCACAGAAGTATTCTGCTTTTTTAAAACTCCTATTGCATTTGTCCTTACAGGTCGTTACGCTGATTCTTCATTCTGCATTGGTTTTTTTCCCCACTGTTTCTTCCTTGGTCTCATGAACATACATTTTACATCTACCAAAGATTATTGTACACAGATTATGCTTTTCTATTTCTTTTTTTTTTCCTTTTTTCCCCCCCTCTAGCTGCTGATTTTATTATCAACATTCATATCTAGAATGAAAAAAAAACAAACAAAAAAGCAAAAAACAAAACCACAAAAATGCTGGAATATTAGACAGTAGCACCATCCTCCCTTAGGAACATCACCGGTGTGGTGAACTTTATCTAAACAGATCAGTGGGTAAGCAGAGATTAATGAAGCATGCAGAGCTGTTGATTTGATTTTTAAAAATAAACAAAAAAGAACACCGCACACTCCCAGAACACTTTAATGTACTGAAAGAAAGTTCAGAATAATCACTATCAGCTTGGAGATGGAAGAATGTTTTCCAAGCTCTCTGTCTCATGTTCTCTGTCTTTCTGGGATATTCCAGTTGATGGTATTTGGAATAAGAAAATTTGTGATAATCGGAATGCATGTTGATTTTAATATCTTTGCCAGACATCCGTGTTCAACATATTTAGATACTAAAGACTAGAATAATGGCCTATAATTCCAACATACTTCTTCATGTCACGTTATTAAATGTCAGAAAAAAAGTACCAGAGAGTAAAATTTCCTAGTATTTTTCCTCTGTTGGTTTGGTTTGAGGGAAAACAACACATTCATTGATGAAATCCTGCAGAGCACATCTGTGGACAGGGCAGCAAAGGAACAAAATTTAGAAGCGTTAATTATAGTGGTTTAAGCCATGCTGCATTTCATTTTTGGTAACGTTGGAATTCATTGCCAAGTTAGAAAGAAATACACGCAGTAGGCAAGCTTCAGTTGGGGAGTACATTGCAGCTGCTGTACCTTCACTGTTCTGCAAAACAAGCCAGTAAAATAAGGAAAACATGGAAGCACAAGAAATGAAAACAAACTCAGCAAGCAGCAAGTTAAGTTTGTGCACGTAGCAGTGAAGAAAAAGGAAAAGCTAAGTGGGAATTAATGAGGAGAAGACTGAGGAAAGTCAAAAAAGATGTATTTTTGCATTCAGGGAGAGTAGCGTGTGAATTCTATTAAATCTAGATTTGCTTGATACAGTTCTTATAAGGGCATATTTAAATACATGGCTGGACGTTTTGGAAGCATATCATTACCTAGCTCTGAATTCTGAAGTGAGACTAACAGCCCTGTGTACTACACGTGTCTCTATGTATATGCTGATTTTCAATATAGTATTCATTCACTTTATGAACAGAAGGTGCCTGAATCGATCTGTAAGAGTACTATTTACATTGATTAAGAGGTGGATTTTTTGAGGTGCATAGAACTGAAAGTGTGGAATCCCTGAGTAACCTCAAGTCCTCCCCTCATCGAAATCTGAAAAACGGAATGTGTCCGAGCAAGAAATCTGTTGATTCAATTTGGAATTTCTTTTCTGGTCTCTCCTGCTAACTCATCCCTATGGAAATAGACAAGTTTGTTATGCCTCAGCTTCTTCTCTTTGGAAATGGAGGTACCATACTAACTTTTCCGATTAAACTTTATAGGTTGAATAACCTCAAAATATTTGACAGAAATGCTGTCCATAAGAAATTAATACTTCTTGTTCCGTCTGTTTCTCTTGTAAGAGAAAAATGCTCAGACATCACCTTAGACATTGAAGCAAAAGCACAAATGGTGACTGACGTTTCTTCCACCCCTTGTCTGGGGTCCTTGCACCTGCAAAATGTCATGCAATTCAGGCCTACTCTGAATGGATCCAGTATTCTTCTGCACACTCAGGAGGTTGTAAGGCAGTAAGATAGGGTTGAGTTGATGCCAAATATTTCCTACCTTACAAGACACCCTGCCTGGAAAGATAGGAAGCAAAGCCTTTGAACGGAAGGCTTTATGTACTTTGGAACTCTCTTTAATGACACAACAGCTTCTGCAAAGTCTTGATAATTCAGCTTTTGAGCTTGGAGGACAGCCAGCCCCTCTCCAGCATCATTCACACCACATCTTGTTTGGCTGAAGCATGTACTGACTGACCACGTTTCTTAAACTGACTGCCAGCAGAGGCTGAGTGCTACCCCTATTCTAATCTATTCTGCTTAGGCAAAGGCAGAGTTTAGTCCTCAGCTTTTATGCCTCTTGCATTTTACTTACCTAGTACCACAAGGAGAAACAAAAGCAGCTTTTTTGTCTATTACCAGTAATACTTTTTTCAGATTTTTTTTGGTAGCAGATACCAAAGGAGTCAGGTTGTGTAACATAATGATCTCAAACTAATATGCCTAGTGTTATTTGGGCACTGCCCATAACATGCTTTCAGATTTTGTTATATTAAAGATCACATTAGATAGATGAGTGAGAGACAGCATTTTCAATTAGCGAGATCTGCAGGCAGGTGTAGCGGTGGCACAGGTGGCGCCTGTCACTTGCTGGGGCTCTTGGCAGTACATGTACATGACATACTGTAGGCCCATGTAGAAGCAAGCAGAAACCTGAAAACAACCCTTTGCTTTCAGGAGATAAATGAATTCCTGTGCCACGAATATCTGTTATATCTGATGTAACCCACTTAAGGAAAAAAGCCTTGTGGTTTGAGCAGATGAGGGGATAGGTAGAAATTTTTGGCAGAAGACAAATATTCTGGTACTGTGTGATACACAACTCCCTGGTGTCCCGTACCGCAAGTTACAAGAAATGAGTTGCCTGATTTTAAACAGAAAAGACTTGAATTTTGTTGTTGCTATACACCTCTAACACCTAGCTTCTTAGGGGGCACCCTGGTATGTGGGTTTCCCAAAAACAGTGCTAATGAAAAGCTGTAAAATCAAGACAGTCTACATAGAATCATAGAATCCTTAAAGTTGGAAGGGACCTTTAAAGGTCATCTAGTCCAACTCTCCTGCACTGAACAGGGACATGCACAGCTTGGTCATGTTGCTCAGAGCCTAATCCAGCCTGTCTTTGAATGTTTCCAGAGGTGGGGCATCCACCTCCTCTCTGGACAACCTGTTCCAGTGGCTCAGGACCCTGATTGTAAAAGACTTTTTCCTTATATCCAACCTAAATCTCTGCTCTTTAAGTTTGAAATCAAGTCCCCTCGTCTTCTCATAACAGACCCTGCTGAAGAGTCTGTCCCCTTCTTTCTTGTAGCCCCCCTTTAGATACTGACAGTCCGCTATCAGGTCGCCTTGGAGCCTTCTCCTCCAGGCTGAACAGCCCCAGCTCTCTCAGCCTGTCCTTGTAGGAGAGGTGTTGCACTCCTTGAATAATTCTTGTGGCCTTTCTCTGGATGCACTCCAACAGGTCCATGTCTCTCCTGTGCTGAGGACTCTACATGTGGACGCAGTACTCCAGGTGAGGTCTCACCAGCGCAGAGCAGAGGGTCAGGATCACCTCCCTCACACTGCTGGCCACGGTGCTTTTGATGCAGCCCAGGATCCGGTTAGCTTTCTGGGCTGCAAGGGCACATTGCTGCCTCATGTCCAGCTTGCCATCCGCCAGTGCCCTCAGGCCTTTTTCGGCAGGGCTGTGCTCAGTCCTTTCATGATGATGACAATGAGTGGGTTTATACGAATATTGACTCACTTGTGGAAAAGTTGACTAACATGTGTGCTCTAGACACCAGAAAGTGTAACTTTGAGATAAAAACCCATGGGATAACAACCTTCTCCTTACTAAAGTACGTGGTTTTTTAATGTCATGTATTATTCTGAAACCCAGTCCTACTTATATTACAGTAAGATGATTATGGCGAATAAGAGCTTTCATGTGGAGAAAAATACCTGGTACTTACCAGCTCTTTAGACTAATAGAGAATGACATAACATGAATTGATTTTTGGGAGATGAAGTCTGACAAATTAGAGGAAAAAGCCTAGATTTTTAGCTAAGAAACAGCGACCTACAGCTCTCTGATTTTTGAAGTTTATAAATCAAGACAGTGCCTTTGTTGTTGTTGTTTGTTTTGAAATCTTGTCACGAAGTCAAACCAGATGAGAGCCTGTTTGCTTCTGGCTCCAACTTTATAATGCACGCAAGAGGTGGGCAGTCAGGCTTGTAGGAGGCCCGCTGTCATCAGTGGAAATAACAGAAAGGAAATAACATGTCTGAATATAACTCTTTAAAGAAGTCACTGCCTCAGCGTACCATTTGGGTAAGGCACGGGCCTGTCTGCTTTAGATGCCTTTAGAACATTTGGCACCTCACAGATACAGTTTAGCAAATTTTGCTTTCATGTTCAAATAGGTTTGAATATTTTCAGCTGTCCTCATTTGAAACAATCCACAAACAACAGTGGTTAGACCTGAGTCTTAAAGAGCAAGATGGCCACCCTACTTCTTTCCTCACAATTCTTATGCCTCATTAGTAGGAAGCTTCCTGGAAGAGACTTAATAAGATTAAAATGACCTCTTGCCTATGGATAACCAAACTGAATTGTAGTATGTGCATGGAACTCTTTGTGGGGAATACAGACATAATTCATTCAGGTTAACTGGAAAAAAACCAGTTAGATTGCTACTGTAGAACTGATAGGGCCAAGTAGACTTGAAGTCTTGTCCTATTCTTCAGATTATTATCAATTATTATCGTGGTGTGCAACAATCAAATGTTTAAGGTCACTGAGACTTTCTGAATGTGACATCTGATTCCTGCGGTACCTCATTCAGCTTTGGAGTGGCCAAAACTCAGAAACATATAATATTTTGTTTCACTTTTGGTGGTTTAAGTATCACCTCAAGCTCAGCGTGGACCCTGGGAGCTCTGTAGTCAAAATCCAAATTGGAATGTAGTTTTGTGGGTCACATTGATCTGTATTTTTTCTCTTTTTCTATTTGAAAACAGGAAGAAAGCTTTCCTTGTACCTGTATTGTTGGTTACAACATGTTTCTAAGAACCGGATTGCTTTTGTCTAGTGTCAGAAACTCGTTGCTAAAATGGAAGGAAAGACAACGAGCATGGGCTTTGAAGTTCAAAATATGGGAGCAGCCACACAGGTTGCTGATTATTTTAATCAGAAAACAGGGGAATTCTGCAGAAAATTAATGTAGAGTTTCAGGAGGAAAAAGAAGCAACCCTAACGTGGGTTTTCAGTGTTAGCTAAAAATAACATTTTGTGGTCAGATGCACATTTACCTAATGAGATCATTTGATTCACAGAATATTAGTCTGAATAAAAACAGGGTTCCAGAGCTCATTCCCTTCTTGTCCTCAGGGAAGTACCCACATGGTGTGATCCGAGAGAAGGCAGCGGCTGTGTCCGGGTCTCTGGGGCATGGAGCTCATCGCTAACCGCACACGAGTGCATGAAGTCCCGTACTGGCTGCCAGCCTGAGAATCTGCTAATTCAATTTTTCAGGGCCTTCCAGCTTGTTCTCCGATCTTTTAAGTCCTGAGCATTCAGGCAGTTAATTTGTTCTCTGCTAGAGGTAGTTATTATATTAATTAATCATACTCCAAAGATTTATATGGAATAGACTGGAGCATTTAACAGCCAATAATTATAGTGCCACCTCCTAGAATTATTTCAGAGTGACCCTACAAACAACTTCTTTGCAGGCATTGCTCACCAAGGAAAAAGTCATTCTCTCTCTAGCCACAGAGAGCCACACAGCTACCGTTATGAATCCAGGGGAGAAGACAAGGGAGAGAGCAAAAGCCGTGGCCTCTAAGCTCCCAGCCCGGAGTTACAGGAGTTGCTCTATCCTTGGGGTGACTGTACTGGTTGCACCTGGCCTTCTGTTAGCTGTTTTCTTGCCAGCTCCTGCCGAGAGTATTTTGTTTGTCTGCTGTTTTTAGCCAGGCGTATAGAATGGCTTCGTAGCAAACTTGCAAGCAAATGCAGTAATTAGTGCAGACTGTCATCATAATTTCTAAGTTTGTTCTTGACCGCAGTGTTCAGGTCACTTTGCAACATGGAGGATGGTCATTAACCTGTGAAGCCCTAAGCGACAACATCAGAGAGCTTGACCCCAGAGAAGAATCCATTTGTTACGTAATCACCCCAAATATGTGATTCTTAAATATTTAACTGTCTCAGTACAGTAATAATTCCACATTAGTAGCACCACAGACCAGAAGGCGTAATCACTATCTGACAGTGCATTCCTCTAAGATAATTCTACTGTTAATGTACAGGTCCAGTAGCATTCAGCGCCGCAGTGCTTTCTAGACCTGACTGTCGCATTAAACTCACTGAGCACCATTAGTTTCTTTACCAAGACCCTTAACTGGACTTTAGAGACAGAACTTGTGCTGCACTTCCCTGTTTTCTCTTCAATAAATCTCCACCAAATGTTTGGTAAGCTGAGGGATCCGAGAAGAGCTCAAATAGATCTTCATTCAGGTGAGGGAGAAGAAAGCTGAAAAGAGCAGCAACTTGATGGAGCAGCACCCAGAATAAACTGATTAAGGTGGAACACAGAGGGATGAGTTTTCCTGATTTGTTTTCTTTTCACCATGTGATCATCTTTCTCTTTCTTCAAACATAATATGTACACTATCTTTGAGGATTTTAATTCTCGTTAGGCGTCTAAATAGATGTTCTTTCATTTACTGAGATACTGAGAACAAGTCATTGTTCAATCTCATTTATCAGAATGCCTTCACACTTGCCTAGATTTTGTCTAAGAGTTTAAAGACTGAGGCAGTTATGTTGGACTGGAGGGTCTTCTGCACTGAGGTTTTACTGTGCTGGATTGGAGAGACCGTGGTGATAGTGCCAAAGTCTTGCCTAGGGTCACATGAAGAAGCCATAAATCAAGCCTGCTCATCCTGAGATCAAGCCTGGATCAAGCAGGCTTGATCCATCTCTAGTCTGCTGTCCCAGCTGGCTCATTTCTGCTCTTGCATCAAAACACAGCTGCTTGAAGGTGAATATTTGGCCTGTAAACCTTAAATCTCAACCTAAATGTGGCTTCAATGCTAAACGTCCTCGGCTTTGTCTGAAAGCTGATATTTCCTAAATAAAAAGCATCCCTTATTTTTCTGTTCTATATATGTAGTGGAGATGAAGTGCATAGAGCAAGGACTGCTCCTTAGAGGACTTTAGAAACGCTCTTTGACCAAATATTATTTGATATTTCCTTTGCCAGTCTGCAAGGCTCCTCAAAGGGCTTAACTACTCTCATTTCTGCCAAGGAAGCAAAGACACCATTTCACTTTCCTCAAGCTAAACAGTGTATGATGTGCAACAATTCAGAATTAATTTGACAGTAATGGAGATGACAAGTATTACTGTGAGGTATTTCTGCTATGAACATCGCCATCCTGTCCTCATTTCACCCCACCCCCAAGTTTTGGTGTTACAAGGAATTGCTGAACAGCAGACAGGCTCATACACAGGCAAGGGACACTCATACACTGCTCAGGCAGAGCAGCAGCTTTGGTTTTGGCAGCCTATGTGGGTTCAGGAGTCCTAAAGTCCCACAGAACTGCAGCTTTAGCTTAGAGAGAGAAATGAATCAGCATGGGTGTACAAAATGCATAACACACACAGGTCCATGGGAAGTAGTATTTTCTTCTTCAAAGACCAGGATAGGATCAGAACAATTTTGGTCAGATGTTTTTGGAGATTGTGTTGTCCAACACCTTGCTCAAGTCACAGGACATCCAAGGCTGTTTCCACCAGTAAACAGTTAGGAAAACTTCCTGGCTCTTTCTCCACTAACAGTGCCCAGAACAAACTGGTGATTAAAGGATGCATTCTCTGTACATAGCTAAGAAAAACAGAATGAGTAGCACTGAAGCCAAGACAGCCGTAAAGACAGACACTACTGGCAATAATTCCTACCTGCTGTGCCAGATACACCTTCCAAGCAGAGAGATTTATTCCACCCCCTCTTCTACCAGTACCCACAGAAAGCGTAGCACAGAGCTGCTCTAGGCTCACTGCCAGTTTCTCAGATGTGGCCTCTCTTTGATCCCAACTTGCCGTAATGATTTACAACCTTCCTGTGTAGTTGCAAGCTAAAGGCACTTGCTGGAGCTGGTTACTGAAGAAACCCAAACATAGCAAGAATTCGGAGATGTGTGAGGGCAGGCATTACAAGCAAGGGAGAGGCAAGTGAAAGGGCTGGGGAGAATATGGCTCAGTCCACTCTGTTCCTAACTCATCGTCCCAATACTCTCGCTAGCTTAGATGACATTTTACTATTAAAGTTTTTACTATTAAAGTTTTTGCCCACAGCTGAGACAGGTTTATCTCTGGCAGCTGGAAGAAATTTCCTTAACTTTTAGTACCTTCACAGCTGAACTTAATGCTGTAGTAAGTAGTAACATGCAGTCTGAGCTTTATTCAAGTCAATAGGTGCTTCATCTCTAACTTCCCTCTGAATAGCTAGTGTAGGCTTATTTTAACTGGCAGACCTGTGACTATATAAAAAAGTGCATCATCTATAAAGATCATTTTAAGTCAGATACTTGAAAAACTTCAGAAAACAAGACAATTTTGGGGGGCTTCCACATACTTTTATGAGAATAACAGCTTCACCTGCTTGATCTAAGGAACAACATAACGTATTTGCTATTTCTGGGTAGGAATTATTTCAGTGGACTAAAATCAGAACACAGTCACACTCAGATTTGAATAAGTCCTTCCTTTTCTTTAAACAAAGCCAACAGAAAAGCCAGTTACCCACATGCTGCAGCTGAAAGGGGTGAAACTGTCTTTTACCAAAACCTTCCCTGTTGGTTATCCTATGCACAGAGTGGTCGTGTGTCACTTCTGTATCCTTGGGATGAAATGAGCACTGGTACAAACTTCAAAGGAGATCAACATTTTGATCTTTCAGTGGGTTGCAGTACAGAAAAGCGAGGTGCTTTCATTATTAACTTTCTTAGACTCTTATAAGCCAAGAATTACTGCTCAAAGAAATGTAGAAGATAAACATTTTCAGTGTTCATTTTGAATGAACAACAAAGCCAATGAATGCAGATTCTTCTATGTTGCCTAAACTCTGCTTCCTACTGTGTAATAGCAGCTCTGCTGCATGTTTCCCTCAAATGCCCACTGGGCATAGACAGCTCATGCTGCAGTGATTGTGCAGCCATCCACACATTGGCCAGCTTACCAAATTCTATAAAATGTCTGTATTGTGGTTTTTTTTCCTCACGGAGCTCGGTAAGCTGGAGAGTCTGTCCTCCAAACAGTTACCAATTTTTCAACAAAAAAACCCTCTTACTGTCACACTTGAGTCTTCTAACTGATCTACATGTAGCAGAATATGGCCAGTAGGCCTGAAAGCTATGGGGCAGGGTAACAACAGATGGCTCAACCACAAAGATCATATTTCTTTAGGAAGCTGGGGATGCTTCCCCATCCCTAATGTGTGGGTTGGAAATGCTACATTAAGACTCCCAGACAACCTTCTGCTTTATGGCAATTAAATGTAGTATAATACTCTAAAGGCACTCTGATGTTTTAAAGGTAATTTCCTTATGTTGTTATGACAGGGCCAAATTATTTTAATGCCTACTAGATAATACTAGGTAAGTACTTAATAATCACGTATCTTAATACTATAATTCTAGAATTTAAAACCTTTTGAATATGGGATAATCCAACATTCTTACAGAATATTTCATTGTAAATTGCTGATATGATGAAGAGCATAATTTTGTCCGTAAGTTTAGCGATTTAAAATGCCATACAGAAATAAGCTATTTTTTTCTAATTTTTGCACTATCCTTTGTTACAATTGAGTGTAGCTATTCAGGCTTAAGATCAGTTTCCCATTAAGCCACAGGCTGATGAAAAAATTGAAGGTACGAGAAAAATCCCGTTGTTTGGTTAAGTGCAGACAGTCCAAATGTAGCTGTTTTAATGGATCTCAATGCTTATGAGAATGATAGCATAATGCGCTTGTGCTTACAATGTTAGTGTTGACGTGAAGGTCATAGGTAAGTTCAGTCTCGTTCTCCAGTGCTATTAACAGAATTTTAATAGCAAGGTTATGCTTTTACCTAAGGCAACAGGAGGACCCAAGATGGCCAACAAGTCTGTGTAGGCCAAAAGAGAGCAGCGTTACCATGACCGTGCCGTAACAGTAAAGAAGTTAGTTGTCTCAATGCACATCAGTCAACATACAAATGTTTATGTAGGTTAAGTGACAGGTTAGTGTGTCCAGCTGGATGTGACCAATAACTTGACTCAGAAATGCAGGAGTAGGAGTATAATTTAAAGTCACTTTTGTTGTGAGCCTTCGTCCTCCGTTCCTGAGGTGAAAGTGGCACTGGTCACATCCCTTGAGAAACACGGCCCTGTTGGCTGACCTCTGTAGCTTCACTTTAGACAGAACGATAGAAACTGGTGGCTAATCCCTCCACAAGCTAGCTCAGTGCATTGTGCTGGCAGGAAAGTATGGCTTGGTTTGAGTGGACGTAGGGCTTTTGTCATTACTACTCAGTGCAGAAAATGAAAGCACAGGGAGGCAAAGTCAGGAGGTAGGCCAGGGGGCATGGCTTCCGAGTCTCTTCCATTGCCAGGCCAGCGGTCTGACCACAAGGCTTCATGTGTCACTTTAAATAGTGTATAGGCCTCCAAGATTTCAGTGTCAAAATCAGTAGTATTCTAATGAAATCTGCCCTTCATTTTCTCCCCTCCCATCCCCCTTCGTATTTTTTTGTCTCTTTCTCTCTGCAGGTACACTGAATATGTTTTCAGATTTCAGATAAATTTGGAACGTTTTCATTTATAATTCTAATTAGTGACATGAGAGGACCTGACCTCTTTTATAATAACTGGAAAGGTTGAGTAATTGAGGTCTGAGTAATCAAGGTCAAAATATGATGCTGAGCATACATCTTACAGTTTTCTACTTTGGACTTTACAACATTAAAGATATTAAACTACAAAATCTTCAAAACACAAAGTTCTACTTTTTCTCTGTGAAGAAATAATATACACTTGTTTTTTAAACTGGAAATTGTTAATGGCACTGTGTCGTAACATTTCACGTAGCTGCAGTGCATCTGCTCATGTTTAGGTCTATTCACATTAGCAATAATACTTAGGATAAAGCTGCTTCTGTCTTTAATACAGGATCTGTTATGTCATGAGAGGTTCAATGCCTGCAACAAGCACCATTACGTAACGATGCTTCATCCACACTATCTATTGGCATGCATTAGTCAACAAGGATGAGAGGCATACAGTTGTGGGGATCAATGTTCCTCTTTACACGCTGTATCAGAGATATGAAAATGGGTCCGAGGAGCAGGTGGCCTGATATTTCTTATGACATTTCTTCTCTTTCCCCCTAAAAGGAAGAATGAGAACATCTCTGGTTCTCTTAGGATAATCTGTTTTCAAAGCTTGATATAATTTGTTAGAGCAGGCTATTGCAGCATTTTGACAACTCTGAACTTAACAGCATTACATCTGCAGTGATAAATGCAGGAGAGAAGAGGGACAAATTGTTCCACGTGAAGTCCTCTACAGTACTGCCCGCTCAAGTAAAGATTTCGGAGAGAAAGAAGAGCGCTTACACATGCTTGAGCCAGTTAAACTAAACCTCTGTGAGCTTGTACGTAATTATTTCCACAAAGCTGCTTCCTATCTTTTACATCAGCTACTTCAGTCAAGTAATTCTTTTTCTTCAGATTTGTGGAAAGAGCAAGCTCGAAGTAAGGTGCTTCTATCAGAAAAGGGTAAAAGGCAGCAAGAGAGCCATTGTAATGGAAACACTGTGGGTCCCCTGGCAAGGAACAGTGCAAGAGGGCAGGGCACAGCATTTAATTTGCTTCCCAGTAGGCCACAAGCCCCTATAAAAGCAGTTACTGAGTACTTGTCCCTACCCTCAGTCTTCAGTGGTGAGCTCACCAGGCCCTTCTACTGTAGTCTGTTGTTCTTCCTTTGTTGTACTTTTCTTCTGCTGATTTTGGCACAATTCCATTGGTGCTAATGGTGATGAGAGTGCTGGTACAAACAAGACTGCTGGCACTATGATCACCATGCTGCCAAGATCTGAGCTGTTAGGTGAAAAAGCAGTTAAAACCTTGTAATCAAGGTGTTGCTTCACAGACCCACATGGATTTAATTAGTTACCTTCCTCCAGCTGTGTGGTTGGGGTCCTCTGCCACCAGTGCAGTTAGATCTGACAAGCATCATCGCTTGGCCTGCTGTATTCATACAAGCTGGGGTCAGGGCCCCTTGGAGGCAATATGCCACTTACTGCTGTCTCTTTATCTATGTTACAGTTATCACAACAACAGGGCACTGTCTTCCATCCTGACTGTGGATGTTAAAGCATGTTAGATGAACAACATCCAATCCTTTCACAAAAGCACAATGCTACTGTTGTGACTACAGCTATTTTAAAAAGAATCATAATTAAAACTAGTGCAACCTGAAGCATGATAGAACACATTACAAAGAGCCAGAAATGAATTCTCAATTGTAGCACAACCGATTCAGTGGTCAGATTAGACACAGGAGCCTCATTGTTTGGGTTTGTTCTGATTTACTCGAAGCCTGTAGTCTATGAAGCTGCCATGTGGTGCTGCCTTGGAGTAGTCTTTAATTTAGTGCCACAGACAGTAATTAGAAGGGCTGCTCCAAAAATAATGTCTCCTATCTTATGATGTTGGAAGAAACAAATATAATTGTTTGCAAAATGTATTTTGTTTTCCTCCTGATTTGCTGAAGTGAGTAAAAAAATGTCTTGCTGTACTAAATTGCCTAGGTGGGTGGCCATGCTATGCATTACCTTGTCATCGTAATGCGTGCTTCTAAAATCAAGTAAGGGTTATTGCTGTAACCTCAAGACTTCGTAGTATTCATCCAGTGCTGCAAAGCAAGGAACTTCTTGTTCCTGCAGTTTTGTTCATTTAGCTACAGCACTCACCTTTCTTTCTTTACAGCTTATTTCTGACTCATCTTCTGCTCTTACAACATACGAGATAAAAACAGGTAATTGTTCCATCTAAATTCCCATAATCCTTGTGCTCATTAAACATAAAGTCATGTAACTGTTCTTAGTCAGGATTGCACTAATCAGTGCAACTGGCACTTCTGACCTTGTGATATCTATCCTTACTACACCCAGGTCTGCTGCCTGATGCAGCATATGTCAGACCTCCTTTCACAACCCAGTGCTGGGCACATCAGAAAATAAGCACCGAGAACTTTTGGCGAAGTAATAGGTATTTTTTCCACATCTTTGCCCTTCGGCTTGGCTGAATCCTTTGGATTTATTTTCACATGGTCAGTTAAAGGGCCACAAGTTAAAACCAGAGACCAAATTTCATAGATGCTTTAGGAAGACAGTATTTTAATTTGGGTGATGATTGCTATCGGCAGTAGATGTTTTTGCTGTAGGTGCTAACATTTACTGTTTGATTTATATAAGTTTCACTGGAGCCAGGAGATCACTAATGGTAAATCCATTATGAAATCAAAACTCACCGTCAAGCTGTATTTAAATGAATATTTAAATAAATAATGCTGACAGGCCAATCAATTCTCTGAATGTAATAATAAAAAGCAGAAGGAATGTAAGTGTGCAGGTGATGAACCTACAGGAATGAGAACAGAAATTTAAATAGTTGGCTAAGAGTCCTCAGTCATTGTAGACTTGACAGGGGTATATAAGGCTAGGGAAGACAGGCAGAAAAATAAACAATTGGGAATTTTGTTTGTTTTTAAACTACTCATTAACGCATGAGGAAAGGCACAACTAGTGTGAAGTCAGAGCATTTAGAACTAAAGAAGCTTCCTCTGAAAACATATGAACTTTTAAAAGAACCTGTAGGCAGCCTGCAGTACTCGTCCACCTCCTCAGGCACAAAAATGTGTCAGGACTACAAAATAGGACACTAAGGAGGCAGACTTCAAGGAAAACAAAATAGGGATATAAATTTCAGTGGGCCAGGACATAAGCCAGCTTCTAATGGGAAGGTTGGGAAGAAACGACCTATACATAGCAAGGTTATTTGACACTCGTCCACTCCAAGGATCCTTACAGTTGGCCCTGAGGCTCTGAGATCGGCTATTCTTGGTGAGGATACTGGCTTGGACATATCTGGGGCCTGACTCACAGGCCGCTTCTATGGTCTATATTTACATAACGAAGGCAGGCATTTTAATAGTTACTCCAGATACGAAAGTTATTGAATAGTCCGAATAAATTAGTGTTTTATTTGTTGCTATCTCTTGCAGTTCAGGGTCTTAGTAAGTCCAGGGCAGAAACATTGTGTTGCAAAGTTAAAAGAATAAAAAATTGCCCATGTAGTTACTAGTAAAACAATACATTTTGTAGACATTCCGACCAAAAACCAATCAGGATAACATCAGTCTAGTTACCCGCATCATGTAGCTCACAACCTCCCCCACTAATTTGGTTAAACAGCACCTACCTCTATCTCAGCTCCACAGCAAAGTATTTAAGATGACAGTTTTAACTTCAAGAGTGAAGGACCAAATACACACCCCTTAGGACAGTTTCTTCTGCACAGAGCTGCTGCATCTTTCATCTTTTCTTCAAGACTATAGTCAATGGTGGAAACTACCCGCAGAGGGCTTGTACGTAGTATTTTACTTTCTTTGCAATAAAATAAATGGAGACTTCATTATTCCCTTAAAACAGCTTTTTTTTTCTTCCTGATTATCTCTGTAGAATCAACTGACTCTGGAGTCCTTTTCTCAGCACAGCTGAACTTGTGCGCGTACCACACGGTAACAGTAGCAGGTATCAGAGGCAGCCTTCAGAGACTGTTCTTCCATGTGGAGTCTTCTGTTGACTTGGGATATACTGAGTTGTCTGCCAAACGTTGTTTTTCTCAAGGTTAAGTAACAATTACAACGCAAAGGTAGAACACATACCGTACCATTAGTTAGTATTACTGTAGGGCAGTGGCTGGAGAAACAAAATCCACCAGCTAAAACTTCAAGAGACAAAGTCAATAGGAAATGTTCTTCCCATTTCAAACAGAAATGAAAGAACATTTATTTGCCAGAATTTTTACAGATGTTCTCCTTCGGATTCTCAAGTGAGATTACAAAATCTTAACTGCAGTATTCTGTCACACAACAATAAGCTGAATTTGCCATCTCATCAAATTTAGCATTGCAATTTTGGTTAGCAAAGCAAAGCATTGCTGCATTTTCCCAAAGCGATGCTGACCAGCATTACTGAGGTTGGCTTGTTATTTACTCATTGCATGGGCAGAGAGCTTTATCTTAATTAACACTGTCACAACATGCACTTTTTTTTTAATTTTCCCAGTTTCCCAAGGCAAATTTTAAGATCTGTTCTTCATAACTCAATGAGTTCCTTCCCATCTTTAACACTCATGGATCAACCTCTCTATCTGTGTCAATTTTTAACACTTCTGCAGTACTACAATTAATTTTACTTCTAAAGTTATTATTAAAACTTTGCAGCCTTTATTCAGCCGTGTTAGATATCAGCACAAGCTGCTCTGAAGTTCCCAATGGATCACTTTTGCAGTCTCATAGAGAAGTCTTAACCAAACCAACCAGCTGACCCAGTACAGAAACAGAACAACACCAGAAGGACAACCAAACCAGAGCCCTTTTCCTCAGGCCCCAGAGAATCTAAGGATATTCTGAAAAACTAAGTACCAGTGGATTCTACCTATACAAAGGTATAAACAAAAACCTTTTTTCTTCCATAAAAAGGGGATACAGTGATCTCAATTAAAAAAAAAACAATACTAACTACAACATGTAACACACATGACCACCTCAGACGCCCATGTTTATCCACCGTCACATTCCCAGCCCTGTGAGCACCATTCTCACAGCTCTGACCATTACTCTGCCCTGTTTGTAAGTGGGCAGCTTTTGGTAAATCAGCTCAAGTCTGGCACTCGCTCTGCATGCCAAAGGGACTGACAGCACGTGCTGACAGCTGCCCGAGCTGAGAAGGATGGGAAGGAGAAGCACCTGGCACTGGAACTAATTACATCAGTTCTCTGTGCCCCGAGCTAACAAAGCCTTTGAATACATTCTGTGGTTATCTTATTTTAAAATCAGTGAGATATGTTTCTCTCTACGCAGCAGTATACATACATGACAAGACGTCCACGCACCTTTATTTGCTGCTTTAGCTGAAATTAGTAATGTTTAAATCAAAACCAACCAACCGAAAGCCACGTGGCAGCCAACGGAAAAGTAAGAATACACCATGGAGTCCTGAGAGATAAAAATTTATTTATATCTGATCAGCATGTCATGATATGGTCACAACTCATTCAGTTGACATTCCCGTAGCCAAAAGGACTTTTTCCTTTTTAAAAATACATTTTTTCTTCCCAGCAGGAAAGATTTTTTTTTCCATTTTTTTTAAACAAACATTTAATATGAGGCAGGAATGAATTTACAACAATGGCTCCTCAGAACGATGACACAGCCGGTAAGCAGTGGGTCTCCCACCTGTGTCTTCATTTAGATTTCAGCTTTTTCCTCCCCAGCTCCCCCACCCCTCACAGGAAAACGCCACATGAAGAAGAGCACAAAGCCCAGAAGGGAAACAAAGAGGTAGATGGAGCTTCAGCCATCGCTGTTGGCAAGACATCCTCCTGTGCTCTGAGGAGTCCCTTGTTGGGTCACATCACAGCACTGCACGCCGACAGGTAATGCTGCACATGGCAACTGAGTGCTGTGTCAGGGCTGCAGAACGATGGGGCTGTTCTGCTCCACACTGCTGAAGCTGTTTAAAACCAAACTGCGCTGTTAGATAATGGGTGCATCTGCCAAACGACTTTGGCCTTGCTTACAAGGTCAGACACCCATCTCTCTTAGGTGGCAGCAGCCTGGGGTCAGTGGGGACCTGGGTTCTGTTCCCAGCGTCCCCTGAACTCTTAGGAACTTTGAGGGGAATCATTGCTACACAGCACCCTGTGCAGAAACTGCAGGCAGGGCACCCACAGTTTCCAGCAGGTACTTGAGCAGAGGAGGGCTGCAGGAATTGCTTCCCCCAACCTGCTGCTCCACTCCTCCCCTTACACCACTGCTGGCACAGAGAGGTTCCTCTGTTTGTCCTTCCCAGAGCTCCGTAACCAATGCTGTCACTTAACGCTCAGCTGCATGGTGAACTGTTTTTTCCCCAGTATTTGTAGTCTTCATGGCAAGCACAATAGAGACTGTGCATCTATTAGATAAAAGCACAATAAATACAGCCCTCAAACAAAATCATCTCTGGTCTTAAGGACTAGAAGCACATGAAATAACCTTAAAAAAAAAAAAAAAAAATCAACTTTATTTTGCCACACAAAAAAAAAGAAGGGAAAAAGACACCTAATAGTCTCTGAAGAGAAATGCTGCTTCTGGTATCTGCCTGCAGTTCCGAAAGACATCTTGGCTGCTGGAAATACGTGATAAAAAACCCAATGAAATAATTCCAGTACAATGAATCCAACCACAACAGCCCTCTGCACAATCACAGAGTAACTACACCTATTTGTCATACAGAGCACGGCGTGGCTAACATGGGGGGAGGAGAAAACTGGATGCTAACATAAATGCTATCGAGAAAACTAACTTTTATCATACAAAACGAACACCATTGTAGAGAAACCTTAAAAGAACTCACTCACTGTAAGAGGACAGTTGTTCAGTGTATCATTAAACTTCAGAATCCAATGCTTAAATCAAAGATTTAACTTCAAAATACACAGAATCCTTTTAAATCCTTTCTGCATCCCAGGCAGAGTCCACAGCTTTTGCACAGAAAAAGTGAAATTGCTCAGAAGTGTTCATAATGTATACAGACTTTTAAAATCAGAGAATGGTTTCAGTTTCGCTCTTCCAATTGTTGTTCTTAAAAAAAAAAAGTGTAAAAGTTATCAAGTATGCAATTTTGGAAAATAACCCTTTATTTTGTATGGCTCCATTATTTCCAAACGATACAGTACCCGGGTGTATCACTGCGTTGTGTGGTTGTATCAGACCAGCACACAGCCTCCAGCCTGCTGTCTCAGAACACACCCGCTCCCAGCTCCAAGTACTTTGGTTCCAACACCGTATGTGAAGGCAAAGCGGGGCAGCTGGATCCGTCACACGCAGTGATCGGTGTATCTGCATTCACTTATACTAACAAAGTTGACAGAGTTAACAGCACTTTATGGCAAAACACCCAAAACAATTACATCATTTACAAAAAGATGAGTAACGAGCAGTACTACAGCAGTCATTGCAATGCAGCAAGATGCATCCTGTTTTGAGGCTCAGGGTGGAGCAGGGAGAAGGAAGCTCTTAATTTTCAGGGGAGTGAGGTTAATTGCAATCTTTCTTCTCAAAATCTGATGAGAGCAACTGAAAAAAAAAACCTGCTCCTGCAAGAATCATCACTGTTGAAATGTGTGGTAACAGAACCATACATACAATGTAGGAGAATCTGTAAGGAAGGTACACACAAAGGGCACCAAAACAGAAGCGCTGCTCATTTTGGAGGGGCAGATATTCTTCTTATGATGAAATTCAGTAAGAGCAATAACACTGAACCATCGAGACTTGCATTATTTCCAGTGAAACTTGTTTATGAACAATTAAACAGAAAAACTTAGAAATGTTGAGTGCAACCCTGACAGAGGAACGCCTTTATTCACAACAAACTTGAACTGCTGTGTTCTCACTTGTGTGTGCAACAGCTTTCAATTTATTTCTTTCATCCTGTTGTCATTTTATACATTCTTCCCTATTATTTCTCCTAACACATATTTAAAATCACAGCAATTGACCATTTTGTAATCAACTGCACGGTTCATAAACATTTTTATCAAATGCAGGTTGAACTCTTCAGAAAAGGAAACCCTTGGCTGCAGCAGCACAGCGCTTGCCCCAGCCAATGCCAGAAGGTACGACCCAGCTGGAACCCACAGGGATCCAGTGTTTTACAAGCTTGCCTGCCAAGCTCTATCCTTCACCAGCACAGTGTTTTTAGCACAGAATTTCCCACACAGTGTTTTGCCCTTAACAAAAACTTATTCTGTCATAAAGTAGCATCCAAGTTCATGCTGGGAGGGTACTTTGGATTTCCCTCAGTTTCATTTGACTGTCACCTACAGCAGCTCAGCCGGAGCGAGAGACAACACCTCGCTCTGTTCACATGTTCCAGAGCAGGCAGGAAAGAAGCCTAAGACCTAATACTATTTACTCAACCTATCAAAACAACAATCAGTGCTTTCAAACTGATGTCTCGCAATAGTGAGCACTATAAAGGAACTAACTGAAAACGCACAGGACCAGATAAACCAAAGGATTACCTGAAACATTATTGTGCATTACTAATTTCTTCAGGCAGTGTGTGAACACTCACTATTGACTGCAATCCATTGGAAATAATACTGCATTGCAAAAATATAGAGTATGCTCTTACATGGAGTTTACTGGGTCTATTACAAACAGCCTCCTGATGCAAGTTACTGCTGTGCCATCTGCTTATAGAAATTTCCCTTTTTATATCACTCTGGTGTGTCCTATCTCACGTTAAAACAGCTGTAAAATAAGGGCATTTCTGTGGCTCTGATCCACCTCACTCTGTGGAGGACAGCAATAATTAGCTCACCGCCTGCATTTTGCAGTTTTGAGAGTCCATTTGTGCCCAGGTGCTGCAGCCTAACCACTCACACCTGATAGTGATGGGCTGCCCCAGAACCTGCCTGGAAAAAGGCAGATTAAATACATTCATTCCATCAGCTGTGATTTAGTAAGAGCAACAGGAAAGAAGTTACACTCCCTTTTCAGAGCATACCTCTTCTCAAGTGGATTTATGTTACACCAGCATTCAGGTATGGGGCTAGGGGTGAGACAGGTGGGATTTAGAGACAGCATCTTAAATAAAATACTAAGGCTCTATCTAGATAAATGCTGTCCTTTGCCTTCCCACTGCAGTGGTACGTGTAAGTCCATGAGGGGACTCACAGATCAGGGGAACTTGTCATGGTCTATGGTTTCACAGGCATCCCCACAGAGCTACTTCAAGATAAAACTCATTTTAGAGGGAGAGAGAAGTGGCAAATTTGACAAAGGGCTTTCCAATTACATCGAGGAAATCAGCCTTGTCTCATATTTTGGTATGCTCACCCTGCTCCTCCAAAGGAACTGACTGTGTTTGTTTCTGCATGTCACCCAGAGGTTCAATAGCAGGAGAAGGGGGATCAATATCACAAACTCAGAGCCAAAACCGCTGAGGGCTTACTTGGTTCTCAGTGAAATCAACGTACAAAAGGCAGCACGCCACATCTCAAGTTCTGGCTCTCCTGCTCGTATTTAGAGAGATTAATTTTATTTTAGGAACAGCTCTCTCAAATCTGCGTATAATCACACAAAGACAATGCCAACTAGACCGGCCAGGGTCAGGCACACACCGCAGACTCCCTTTCGAAAGTATCTTGTATAATACATCTGAAAATGGAGCTGAACTTCACTTCTGGTTTGCCTTTAAAATGAACTCATTCTTCCATTATGATTTTTAGCATGCTGGTGAGCTAATTAATACTGCCCTCCATGTAGTCACTCAGATGATTTACCATTGCTTTTTCTTTTCTTTTGTAGTGATATCCTCATATAGATTCATGGTAGCAATTACACCTACTTTTTTTTTTAATACATATTTTTCTAAGAAACTAGTTTTCGTCTGTTATTTCTTAGCAAAACATTAAGATGGTTGGCATTGAATCATTTAAACTCTCCCACAAGTACATTTAGTGCTGTTGCAACTAGCAGGGGAGAAAAAGGCCTCTATAAACCACTCAAAGGTCACATTGGTTGGACTGCAGTATACAAAGTACAAAGGTGGCTAAAAATCACCAGCACCAGCAGGCCTTCAGAAACAGCTGGCATTGCTCTGGCAATTGGTCAATGCATGGCAGATGAAGCTTTCCCCTACTCCCTATGTCTTTCTTTCACTGTATTTTTGCCTTTAAAAGTGCATTTAGAAAAGTGACAATGATCAACTAGATGTGTTCTGAACAAAGGGAGAAACAGATCAAGTGACTAGTATTTTCCAAGTTTCCTCATAATATGAGCTACAGGTAGCACACAGAATTCGGTTAGCTGATGGTAAGACCACAGCAGGGATGGGCTGATTCATCAAATACGGATAACTTCTAATCACACTATGATGAGGCAATGCTTTTTTAAGGACCGACTCCTCACCAAACACACCTGAACAGGACCCTGTTGGGGTCTCAGTTTGAGACCAATGTGTTTGAGACAACAACTGCTGACTGGGCAGTGGCAAAGATGCCGCCATCAGCTCCGCTGATATCTCTGGCTCCAGCACAATGAGCTGCAGTAAAGCACACGTTTGTGCAAATGAGGAATCTCTACCACACCAATGCTGCACAGACTACTGAAGAGACAAGTTGCTGAGTTTTCTGAGCTCTAACTACAACGCTGAGAAATACTTATGGTGACAGTTTTCTTGTTGCAGACATTCTTCTACGGTGGTTGTACGATTGCACCTTTTGTCCAAATGTTGAATTTGCTTAAGTGTGGGTGAGAGTATACACTTTTTAAAAATACAGACAATTCTTAAAATAATACATCATCAGGTCACTATGTTACTGATCTTCTCTTTCAGCGGAGTTTAAAATTTCCCCAAAGAGAGGTAAGAGTCCGTCCAGTATTCTCCTTTACTCTTGTACACTCACAGTTGCACATACAACATGGTACTCATTTGCAAGAGCCTCGATTCCCACTGTGTCCTCAGGTCCCATTCCACTTTTAAAATAGGCAATGATAAAAATACTGTAAGATGCAGTACCACATACCGCCTGACAAGAATGCAAGTGATTGTATGCCGACGAGCCACAGGTTGCTGAGGGTCATCTCCCGAGAAACAGCTTTCGTTTGACCCTGCAGTGGAGGAAAAGCTCCTGAAAATGAAAAAACAAACAAACAAAAAACCACATTTAATGCATCTGCAGCAGGAATACAGGCTGAGTGCATTACTCTTGACTATTGCTGCCTGCCCCAGCAGCAGTGCACGCAATTAACTGGTTAATTTTGTATAATGCTGGCAAATCGATCAAACTGACTAGGTTCTCTGTAAAGCTTTACAACTGTTTGGTAATAATTTTGTATACTGTGAAGTACACATATACTCTCAAGCTTCCTCTTGACTATGAACATCTATACATGCATGCACACACACGACCATATAGTTTTTCTTGCACTTATTTGTATATGTTCTTTGAACATTCATTAGCCAGTTGTAAAGTGTAAGCAAGGACTCTGGTTCGCTACTCTGTTTTCTAGAATGAATTTCTGAGGTGCCTATTTGAATTGAGGAGCATCGGCAGGAGATACATTTGATGATTAAAAAAATAAGATAATTCTCCCCCATTCTGACTTTTTCTGACTTAAAGCAGTAAATTTTGACTGAATGCTTTGGACCTTTATGATCACAAACGAGTTGTTTGCATATGTTTATTTCAGAATATTACATAACCTGTGATATACGTTAGCAAAAGGCTAACGTACAAAGCCTAGGCAACATGATCCACTTCTTTGTTGTTAATTCTGAAGAGTAGATATAAAAACTAACTACACCGGATGAAAATGTTCTTGCTACAACATTATGGAATCACAACTATTCACAGAAGAACAAAGGAGTAAGATTAAAAGAGCAAAGATATAGCAGCATCAATTTTGAATCTCAGAATCCACCCAGTTTGGGCAATTAGATACTCTCAGCAACTCATCTCTGTGCTTCGCATCTGCAGTTACTGGAGGAACTGCAATCGAGCGCTTAAGACAAAGCTCTTCTTTATGTATGAATGGTCTTACATTAAAAATCTTGATGAGTCCCTTGTCCTCTTACACTGAGGCATATTTTCACATGTGAGCAGATCTGTCACTCCATTTACTCACCTCCTAGTAATTTTCACTGCTCACCTCCTATTTGTCCACTCTGTGCTACATTTGTTCTTCCATGGCCTATTTGTCTTTCCGTACCAACACTGATGGCTGGTTTAACTAACTCTCCTTATCCTGTGGAACTGATAGCAACTGCCTCTTCCCCTTCCTCCTCTCCAAAGCCAACTCATTTTGTTGCAAAGAAAGCGATCCTTGACGGTGCTAGACAGGCCAAGCCAAGCACTTTTAGTTGTCCTTCACAGGAACAACTCCTCCTTCCCCTTCATCATCTTCACACCCATTACCTGCCCCTCTTCCCAGTTCAATTCATATTTCTTGAGCCGGAATGCCAGAACTGTATGCAGAATTTCCAGATGAGGTTTCAGATTTGGTACAATGGAAAAAGTACTTTTGCAGCACTACTGAAAATACTCTCTGTTGCCCTGTAGGATGACACTGCTTACTTTTTTTAGTTGCATCACACCAGCTGGCTTAAGATCAGAGCGCGAATGAGGAGCGTGATGTCTTCAACTATTCATTTCCAATTGATAAGCTCCGAGTTTACAGCGTTGGGTTTTTATTTGTTTTAATTAGTCTCCAAGTGCTAAATGTAATCCCATTTGTGTTACTGCAGTGTTCAAGGTTATCCCGCTCAAAACTTCAGCAATCACGCGCTTGCCAATACAAGCTTTCCATTAGCTGCCAGGAATCTGTAAACAGCTTTAACTTTATAAATGAAAGGTGGAGAATGTACTACATGAACAAATGTGACAGTTTGATATTCAAACTTTTAAGGGCTTTTTTTTAAGTTATCAAATATTACAGATTTTCCCTAGATCTACTGAAGTCCTTAATACTTTGGAATACAAAAAAAAACAAAACCAAAAAACAACTGTTTTAGGCTTAGATTTTTCTTCTTTCCAATAAAGATACTTCAAAAGAGAGAATGTACAGTACAGAAGGTACTGGTGACAATAGTAGTGACAAGCTACTCCAGCTTAAAACTAACAGTGCTCTGACTTCAGACAGTGTGTCAGTAAACAGCTGACCCCTGGGGAACTGCTGGGATCCCCTTCATGGGACCTCCCTGGGGTTTTCTGCAAACTGCAACAGCTCCTTTTCAGTAAACCGTGGCAGCAAAAGAGAACGCAACCAAGTTCTCAACTGACATAAGCGGTAGTAACTTTTAAGTTATGGTAATTTATGCCTAATAAGGTTCTACATCATATCATTTACATTTATGATGTCTTAATTAATTCCTGCTTATTACACTGCCGAATTATAGCCAATTATGCTACTTTTGAAGGAGTAAGTCTGATTATATTCATTACGCTTTTTGAAATTCTGGTCTAGTTAGATTTTTAGGTACAATCATGTTATTTTACTGGTATTCGTGACATAATTTCTCAACAATATAAATCCCTGACATCCTATTGACTACACCTTTAAGCAGATTCACGAAGTTATTTGTCTAATATGTACATTTAGATGTGGTGTATATAGTAGGGTCTGACTTTTGCCATCCCTGATGGCTGAGGGACAGCAGTATTTCACACAGCATAGTACAACTCTGGTTGGTAGAGAAATCAAACTTTCTAAGCGCTAACATTGGTAAAATTAAGCATTCAAAATGGAATCAGAACAGTTTTTGCAATAAAAGTAGCATCTTTGTTTCAGCACAGTCACTCTGAAATACTAAACTCAGCTGATCCAACAGACTTTCTTTTCCTCAGCAGTTGTGGTAATCACTGAGATTTGCTTTTTCTTCAAACACAAGTTACAGTATTTCAGTTGGAGTCTCCCTGCTCAGTCAATATTTGATGGACTTCCTTTCCTATATGTCTAAACAAAACCATTTTTCCTTCTCTGGTTTTTCTTTTTCATTTTTACATGTTAATTTCCTCTGGTGTGTACTCTGAAAACACACACACCCATCAACAGGATAGAGAAAAAGAGGCTTCAGGAAACACTTCTCCAACTTACCTGATGTTTTAAATCACATTATTCGCCATTATCCCTTCAGTAATGTTACTAATGCCCTAAATTTATTTAGATCTCTCTGATCCTTCAACATCCAAAGTATGTTACAATAGAAGTGACTCTGCACCTCACAGCAAGGAGACCGGCAGCCACAGCACAGGGCTGGCACGCAGACTCCAGAGACCTCTTGCTGCATAATTCATACAGACCCTTCCAATAACATCTTTCTGTTTTGCCTAACAGGAAACAGAAGACAACTAGGATTTTGCATTACACTTACAGACTACTAAGACCAGTTTTCTCTAACAGTACAAGTGTCAGAGGAAGATGCTAAATAGCAACACAAAGATAAAATAAAACTTGCCTCACGTAAGAGTCTTACTTAATCCCTTTTAGTCAAGAATTTGCTGATTATTTAAACCCTGAACATTCCCCTCCAAACATAAACTCTGAATTCTTTAATTGCGCATGTGAGTGTTCGCTGCCTCTCTGAATCTTGCTTAAACACTCCCCTCAATGAAAGCCTCTGGCAGCAAGTTTCACAGCTGAGCTGTTGGGGAAAGAAAGGGATTTCCTTAGCTCTGTTTTTCATGTCTCAGTTTCCAAATGTCACCTGATTCTCATCTTAGCCAGGCAAACATTTACTAAGTGTTTCTTAGCATAATTTCTTTTGCCATGTAAAAATGTCAGTATGTACTGTGTTCATGTAAAAAAAAAAAAAAGTATACACATTCTTAAGTCATCATGAGATCCTTGTAAGAAAAGACAGCATGAAAGCGTAATTCTCTTAGCTAGATTCTTTCCTACCTGTTTCATAGAAATGGGTCAAGAGATCCTCCTTTTCAATGAATCGTTGATACAGCCATTGTGAGAGAGCTTCGGGCTCTGCAGGTACATCTTTAATTGGAAAAATCCTACCAAAGAAGAAAAACACAATTCATCCTTTCGTTTTTTCACAGACCACATAATTATTCAGGATGAAAAAAAGGAATGGTCCAGGCTACCAGCCAGATGCTCACAGGAGACATCTGTATTTTAAGCTCGTATCAAATACAATAGTGCAGCATTTGATAGAAGCTATTCTATACTAGGTCTGTTTAGGAAAATTCGATGTCCAGGACAGAATTCACTAAGATACATACAGAGAGAAACTCCCAGCAACCCACTGTACCTCAGCTAACTTTTTTCAAAATACAGTTTCAAGTCTTACAATTGTGAAACCACTGCAGCAGACTCAAAGTGCCCTTTGGTATATATAGAAGATGCTTTTTATCTGCTGGGTTCCAATGGGAGGCCACTGAAGAATGAATGCGTGCATCAGGCTAGCCTGAAAAAAAACCAGGCTCAGAAACGTAAGACCTTTACATGAGCTTTTTCTTCCCAAGAGAACTCCCAGTTAGCCTGACATCTATGCAACGTTTTACTTCCATTAGTAGATTTTTCTTTCTTTTTTAAAACATGGTCTTGTATACTGAAAAGAATTTGTGATAACAACTCAGTCATATGGGAAGTGTCTGGACAGATAAGGGAACAGCAGACACAGAAATAACGGATGTTTCTGGAGAATGCGTTTCTTATTTTTACAGTTTTCAACACTCCTGCTTGACTTGTTGCATAGTCATTTGTACCTCCTCCTTTCATGAATTTTTTTCATGAAAAAATAAGCTGCAGTGGAAGAGACAAGCAGCAAAACATGGATCTGATGAATGAAAAAGAATAATGATGCTTTGGCATACAAAGAAAACTTCAATATAAGGAGGTGAACACTATGGCATCAGCGTCAACTCAGATAGCTCTGTAGCCTTTGTATCAGTTCTGCCTACAACGTTCTCAAAGAGTTCTCTGTGCCAGAAGTCTTTGGCTCAAGAAGGACTGGGGGGCAGTTGGTGGTCCAGTAAATAGCTCGAGCTCTTAAGCGTGTACATTAAGAAAAAGACAGGTAAAGAATCATCGTACCTTGAAGCTCAGGTGTTACAGAGCTCTTCAAAATTAAACCACAAAAAGGCAAGTGAAAAACATCCCCATGGAGAAGGGACTATCTTTGTTGAGGGTTTAACATTAAGACAGATGGCCTCCCTGTTCCCAAGTACTACTCTACTGCCAGGCTCTATTTTTACTCTCTCCTTCCTATCTGGTATGAAGAGATAAAAGGCCTCAGCAACTGAATATTGCATTTCACAGTGTATTTTTGAAGGACAGATGCTCGCTTACACACGTTTGAAGTTAGTTAAGAACTAATAGAACGCGCGTGTGGGCTCAGGACAGAAGTCTAGGATTACCTGTCCTCACAAGCATTTTCCAACTCCGTAACCTAATTAAGCCCGATATTTTTCCAGAAATATCCTCAGTGGTCTGAAAACATCATCACAACAGCTAACAAAATGCATGTTAGAAACTATTTATCAGCTGGCACTTTCACGGAGTAGCAAAGTAGTGTAAATGACAAGAGACTACTGGAGCGCAGTGTACCAGCCTCCTGCTGGAATCCATCCAGGTCCTCGGATGAGTCCACACAGTATCGGAATGCTTCAACCTCTGAACACAAACTTTTAAGAAGCAGTCCCAATTACACCCATTTTGAATGAATATTAATGCAGCATAGAAAACAACTAGTTTTCCAATTATGCTACGCTTGGCTGTTACGATTTATCAGTGATAACTTTTTGTGTATTTTGAAGTATTTTCAAACATGGTTTTAGATTATCTAGGTTTATTTACTTATTTTCACAAGCACGGCATTCTTATTAATGACAGAACTTAATTAGAGATAGGATGTCTAAATCCTCAAACTCTGGAAACTGAACACACTGCCATGTTCCCTGCTCCTCAGACAGCTCCCTTAGGATCATGTTTTAAAAGGAGTTCAGGTCCAGGAAAGCCAACTGAGAAGGTCCAGCGTTATAAAACTCCATACAGATGATCCAAAACCAAAGGATGGAAGTGTTGCTGACTGCAGCAGGTTTATCACCAGCCACTAGCTGCAGATCCGCCAGCTCCAGCCTCAGAGACACTCTCGTGTCTCTTATTCCTTCATCTGTTAAATGTGAGCCGAAGAAAGTGGCTGCAGTTGCACCTCATGCTGTGAGCCTAGAGATCCTCCCCTCAGCTCAGCCACACTTTTATTCCATAAAGTTTTCAGAACACATCTCAGACTAAATAGGGAAAAACCTTTATTTTACCATTTTTCTCTGAGCTTCAGTGACTGACAAAAGGTACCACATTTTTCCATCTGCAAAACCTTCAGGAAACCCAACAATCACAAAGCCAACCAGATATGTAATGAGAGCAGAAAAAATCCTCTTTCAGAGCATCAGATAAACAATAAATGGTTTCAGCATATTGATACAGCATAAATATCTGAATAAATTAATTTCTTTAGGTAACAGCCAAAGCACTGAACCAGCAGCCTCCAGCAGCTGCTGCCTTTGTCCTACGAGACAGCGTCTGAGCTCACATCCCACACCACACTGGTCCCTCTGCAGGGATTTTCCTGGCTCTCCCCACCCTGGGCCCGGCTGGCTGCAACAAGGCTGACAGAGCTGAGGGGATTCTGGAAAGGACTCTCCAAGTGGATGTTTCTTCTGGTTCCCAGAACACACAACAGCTAATTAGTCTCATCTTGTTAGCATTACAGTGATAAACAATCTATGCTCTTCTTGCCTAGAGTACTGTTCTCTCTGTGGCATCATGCACGCACACAGACAAGCCTACCACAACATTTGTTTCTCCACCAGTTGAAGAAAAACATGGGACCACCACCATTTATATCACATTTCTCAAAGACAAAACTTACTCTTGAACAGCCCCAACATGTCATCATTTTGCTGTTAATTACTCCAAGATTAGAAAAGCAGGACCAAAAGTTAAAAGAATGGCTCATAGGGAAGATGGTGCCATCTCCTTCTGAAGATACTTCACACAGAAATCATTTTCTACTGCCTTGGGCTTTAGTTTCCTTGGGGAAACTTGCACTGTGAGTGCCCATCCCTTCTGAATACTGCACCTCAAACTCACGATGAAGTATGTGGTATGCACGAAGAAACTAAAGCTCTTAACTCTTGCTAGATTCTTCCCAAACCTCAGACACAGAAGAACAGGATATACAAGTACAGTTACCTTCATCAGTGTAATTTGCATTCTCGTGTTCCCGGCACCAAAAATTGCTTGCCCTCATCCAACAAGGATGCAGTTGGAAGCTGTCCCGTGTTCTGAACAGTACTTTCCCTTCAGGAGGGCCTCCTTCACCCAGAGCAGCAGCCTGCCAGCCCTGCTCTCACCTGTGACTGTGCTGCTCAGCGCCTGCAGTCACGCCAAGCACCCAACCAGATGGCAAGGGGTTTGCTTTCCATCACAGAGGAAGGAGCAAAACAAAGAGAAAGCAGAAGTCCACCTGGTACTGACAGATTATCATTAACGTCAGCAACATCGTATATTGCACGTATCAATAAATATATTAAGATTACAAACCAACTAAAACGATTGCTGTGACATTTTGACACACAGAGAGGTGGAAGAGCCAAAGGAGCTTCATGGAGAAAACAACTAGCTAGAACACCTGCAAAAATACACTGCAGAAAGAAAAGAACAGGAAGACACAATGAGGATAATTACCTTAGCCTCTACAACTGCAGACCAATTTAATGACACGTTTCAAGATAATGTATGCTTCTTCTCAAAAGCTAACAAATAATTTTCAGAAATATGGCATTTTCAGGAACATTTAAGCCATATTAAATAGTCCTTATTGGAGACAACCTCTAATTCTGTATTAAAATGGAAAAAGTTCATAGATACCACCTGTAAGTACTAATTGCCTTTCATCATCTGTCCTATCCTTGAATTAAGTTTACTATCCCCCTACTCTTTCTAAACGTGTGTTTCAATGGCTTTTCAAATAAACTCAGTGCGATGGAGGTCATTGGTATGTCTCAGGCACCTCCAAAAATAAGTTACTTGTGTAAAAAAGCGTATTAAAATCTACTGCAGAACTGGATGCCCTTCACAGACGTTTCTGCAAAACTCATTCAGCAACCACAATATATTCCATTTTATTTATAGCTAAGAGTCTAAGCTTATTTTAATAAATCCGTATTCACGTAGACACAGAAAAAGAACTTCCTCAGTAGTTGAAAGCTTGTTTCAACAGCAGCACAGTACAAAAGCTGGTATGATAAGGAAAGGTGACACAGTTCTCATCTGCATTATGGCACCAGGACAGCTGAGCTGGCTCAAAATTAAGTGGTGCCTTTGTGCAGCGTGAGCGCAGCTACCTGCTCTGCTGGGATGAGGGCTGTGGCTGGCTCTGCCTTCGGGCTCTGCACCACCCTCACCGGAGCACTGGGCAAGCAGGGATATGATCATATGAGGTGGGGAAGCTAATGCAAAATGAGCCCTGAGCCATTCTTTACCGATTTGCTCCTTCCAGCACACGACCCTTTCTGTGGTGCTTAGTGCCCTAACAGATGGCCTCCCTGATTTCCCCCAGACTCCAGCAATGTTTGACCTGGAAAAAGCTAATGAAATATTCTCCTTGATTCTTACATTTCTGAAAGCAAAAACCATTTTTCAGCACTTTCCTGTGAGTTTTGAGGGAAGTCTGTCACGGTCAAATTTAATTGAGAGGGTAAATTCTCACACCTTTGTGTTTTGAAGAATCAAGTCTGGTGGTTGCCTGTTATTTTCTTTTTTGTTGTCGTTTAAGGAAAGTTTCTTTTGAGAAAAAATGGGGCTACAGCTTTGCCTAATGACGAGCTTTTGAAAAACAAGTACCTGGTATAGGAAATTGGTGAGAAGCAAGCTTTAACTCATCTACCAAAATTCGAGCTGTCAACCAAAAATGACCACAGGATTAAAATGAACTTTCTCTGCCATTTCCACCAGTTAGAAAAGCATCTAAAAGTGGAAAAATGAGGCTGGTCGCTGTGTCCTCTACACTCCTGCTGCTGTTCCCTAAGTAGGATGAAAGAGAAACAGACCTGCATAAGAAGACAGGCTATGAGAAAAGAAAAAGTCCAGATCCAAAAGACAGCGAGGCATAGACTGCTTGTGACCAAGAGGAACAGCAGACAGCACCGTGTAAATGGCTGTAACAGAGGCAGCTCTGCAGCAAGCTCTTCCTCTGCTTCATAATGAGCAGCACAGAAAGTGATGTAAGCAGCAGCAGGAAAGCAAGATCATTTTAACTGGCACACAGTCTTTGGTGGTGGGGTGTTGTTTTGTTGTTGTTTTCCCCAGAACAACTTCTGATTAAGATCTGACACAGCAATGGGATCGAGCCATCACCACATTTGGATGTGTGAGGACACGACCTAGGAGGCTCCAGAGAGTCATGAGAGAGCTCATGTTGGTAACTTCAAAAATAAGCTCTAATAAATTGGTGTCAGTGCACTGAGCCTCAATTATCTGCCTGCCCAATGCTGGGGAAGGCTTGGTCAAGTGACAGCAGAGCCGTACTGTTTTCTTTCCTTCCAGAAACCCTCTGGGAGAGTACTTTTGTTTCTTACTCTTTCCTATCCAACACCCCATTTCCCAAGCATTTTTCAGGTTCTCAGTGGTGCCAACAACTTTGTTCAAATCACAAATCTATCATTTCAAGTGATTAAAACACTGAAGGCATCCATAACATCACAGCGTTCTGCTAGAAAAGAAGAAAAAAAGGACAAGAGGAGAAAATGAAAAAAGGAAAAAGAAAAGAAATGATCACTTGCTGTTGTGTCCTGGATGGAGCCTAAATGAAAAGCAACAGAAAAAGATGATGCAGCATGAGTGAACTCACCTACACCCATAATTCAGTCGCTCTCTGCTAATTCTGCCATCAGTAAATATATCCTTTACATACAACAGACTTTTAAAGGTGCATGAAAATATCTAAAAATAAGTTTGATTATCACACTGGAGGTGAAAATTCATTTTAGACTACAGCTCTAGTCCCAGATACATTAAAAGTTCTTAGCATATCAGAGATGAATGATATGGTAAGCCTAAAAAATGAATAAAAATGGTGCGACTGTTTTCTGGTATAGAATTATTCTGAGTAGTCAAAGAGAATCAAAGAGAAGAGCTGCAGAAGGACTTGACAATGGCTGCAGATGAAATAAAACATACCAGACAAAATGACATCTCATACAACTTAGGGTGTTTGTTCACCTTTGAGAAACTTCAAGACAGATTTCTATAAAAAGCGGGACTGATTCAAACACGGCTGCGTGTGGAAAACAGCTCCAGTGAGCATCGTGTACTGCACATCGCACACGGTCATTCCCAGGGATCCATGTAAGGAGATCTGAAAGCTTACTGTAAAAGCCCAGAAGCTGAGTTCTTGACGAAAGGGAATTAACACAAAAATCACACAATTTTGTGATAAAAATGTGATAAACCACATCCCTCAGTGCCACATTGCCACATTTCTTGAACACCTCCATGGACGGTGACTCCACCACCTCCCTGGGCAGCCAGTGCCACTGCCTGACCACTCTTTCTGAGAAGAAATGTTTCCTAATATCCAACCTGAACCTCTCCTGGTGCAGCTTGAGGCCATTAGCTCTTGTCCTGATACAGCTTCCCCAGGCACAAACTGAGAAAGCTCCTGAAAGCAGGACTTGGAGTGACTTCATGTCCTAGTTGCCAGACTTTAACATTTTTGGAGAGAAAATCATTTTGGTACCATCTGTAATGGACACCAAAGTACTTCTTTTACAAAAAGGTTTGAGTTATGCAGTGATCAAAATCACTAAGTTTACTTTAGTAAACTGCAAGCTGAATTTTAAAAAAGTAATCCACTGGGAGATCAAAGAGCTCTGTGGGAGAAGCCTCCTCCTTTCATCCCCAAGATACATGGTGTGCTGTTACTTACATTTCTGGTAAGGAGAGGGAGTCTTTAGATTGCTGATTGTTTCACGTACACAGGTAGGCTGCTTTATACATCAGTAAGCCAAACATGTCATCTAGGTATTATACTCTTATGAAACATTAGCAATAGGATTCCTTTATTTGCTTTGATAACGGTTAGGAGCAGATGCTCAATGGAAGCATGTAAAAAGAAAAGTAGTCTTGGATTAGATGGACCTCCTCTTTGACCTAAGAGCATCTGCTGTTTTATTTTGGGACTAAATAGACTCCCAGTATATGGTGACTGGAGAGGGTAGAGGGAGAAGCTTGGGAAGGAGTGCTGCAGGAACTAGAAGTAACAGTAAGGGAATTAAGTGTTTGTCAGCCAGTGCCAAGACACCAGTCATCAAAAAAACCCCTAAAAACATCCATATGTACTCCATAATTATATTTAACCACAGGACAGTAGGAAAAAATTTCAACGTGCTAAGACAGACTGAACTTTTCAAAAGAAACCTCTGTTTGTATACTTAGTTGCCTAAACGTGTAAGAAGAAAAGAAGACACTGCTACTGCTGCTGACTTCCTGTATCTTGAAATACGCTGTTACTAACTTCTGAGGTGGTTTACTTGTTGCTGCTGCTGCTTGTTTGTTTGTGTGTTGTTGGGTTTTTTTTAGTACTTTAGTTCAGTATAAGAACAGAAGGTTTATTTCCTACCTGTAGTGTACATGTGTAACTGTTGGTTGTCGGTAGCCAAGAATCCAGGTTTGGATGTCTATAGGTTCACCTTTGGGATATGCAATGGTTGCATCTATCACCCACTGGAGGCCTTTTGATTTGCTCTCTAGGAGTAAAAAGAAATACTGCATTAAAATCAATCAGGAAGTGTATGCCACTGGATTTGATAGTTATTCCATTTTTACATTACTTTACGAGGTATGAGGCACAAATATAGCTTAAAAAAGTGACAAAATAAGACAGCTAAGAATCAAATCTAGATTTCATTACAGAGTACAGAAATATTCTTACAAACTTCAGCAAGATTCAGATTTTATTTTCATGGTTGTTTCTGTTGTGCATATATATTGCAGCACACAGAAATCAGCAACTCTGCTCTTTGGTTATGGTCACATAACACACTGGCTCAAATCTTAGGTGCTTCCCCCATTCCCCAAAATAAGAACTTCAGCATAAAAATCCAACTGTTTTGACCTGCAACAGCCACGCAGAGCCCTCTGGGCAACTGCCTCACTGCTGGGGTAGGGCAAATAGGTAAAGGTGACTTATGTCACACAACACTGATGGATTTTCAAAGGCATTAAAACAAACAAACAAACAAACAAAAAACATCTCAAAGGTTCTTGAATACTTGAGTTACAGGATAAAGAGGAAAAAACAGTCACTTTGTGTATGAAAGGCAAACAAGCAATGAATGGAGATTCCATCCACAAGGTCTCTGGCAGACAGACTGACCCCAGTGCATGCTCATGCACTTACCAAATATTCAAAAGGAAGAGGGGAAAATGCTATAAAAATTATTCAGGAGAGTCAAATCTAAGCCGTAACGTAAGTTACTACCAGCAATAGTCAAGGACAGACATCAGCCTAGCCGTGACCTCTCTCTGCTCTTTCTTCAACCCATCTGGCACATCTTCAACCCACAGGATTGCCAACAGGGAGAGCAGCATATCTGGAAAGCGAGCCAAGGAGGGGGCACGGTGCCAGGCAGCATTTGGAGTTCGGTTGTCAATTTTATTTCTATTCTGTGGGAACCAGTCATGCCATGCACCTGAGGTCACATTATGCTCAGGCTAGTAGAGTATTATATGCTGACATCATACCCAGCAGTATCGTACAGAATTTTTAAAAAGCTGAATTTAAAAAGCTGATGATTTTAAAAAGTCATCTGTTGGCAGAAGTAAGAGCTGTTATGTACCACTACAAGGGGCAAGACTCTAGAGGCTGCAACGGAGATACCTAAAGAGGAACGACCCTTCGTGCAGGGGGGACCTCCCTTGGCAAGTGTTGGGTTCAGGAGGAAACTGGACCAGGTATATGGAATATGTCCACTGGAGAGCTAAATCAACAGACAGAAGCGCCCATCTGGCTCAGCTTAGGAAATGTGCTACACTGGAAACAGTCAGAAACTAGGAGAATATGAGAGAGAAGTACAATGGGAGAAGCACGATGTACGTTTGCTCTGTTCATGGCTCTCCTGCAGTATGCTGTTAGAACCACAGAGAGGATTTGGGGCTAGATAAGTGTATGGTCTCGTCCAAAGTCATCATTCGAGTTTTACTGCGCGCTAAGGGCTGCAGTCATCAACACCAAGTGGAGCATACCTGACCTGACAAGGACTGACTCGCAGGTTTCCATCTCTATTGCGTATGCATTTAACTTAATTAAGCACAAGAAGACATGTACAGCAACACTATCGTCTGTACTATCAAATATTTTAAAAAGCAAGCAGTGTTGCCACAGTGTCTAACCAACAATGGAGCTGTACCACTTCATTCCAAATGCAAATATGCTCCCTGAGTCAGGCTAGACAGTATTTCACAATACTTAGCTCAGAAGTGAACAGCAGCATGCAGTATGTGGTTCCAAACTTTGATAACGTGCAAGGTACACAGGTCAGGCTGAAACACTACTTGAAAATGCTGACAGGCACGCAAAGTGAGTGCACAAGGTACCAGCAGAGGCTCCAGGCCAGGATCATGGCAGAGCGGTTGTCATGTCTCTCGTAAGAAAAGCACTAAGTGCAGAGTCCTTCATTTTAAAAGCAATGTATTAGAGAAAAGCCAATATGAAATTAATAGTAAACTCACATAAGTATTCATTTGGAAATGGATTTCAGAACAAGGCCATTCAATTTATCATTTTCCCAGATGTAAAGAGAGAATGGATGAGGACAAGTAAATTGTCTGAGTAAGAAACAAAGATCGTTAATTGTAATTAAAAAGTGCCAGATGAATATGGGAGCATTATCTTACTATTTACAGTAAAATGTTTTTAAATCGTCTATTAAATATTTAGCTACTATTTCATAGAATCATAGAATCACTAAGGTTGGAAAAGACCCACAGGATCATCCAGTCCAACCATTCACCCATCACCAATGGTTCTTGCTAAATACTGTTTCTCGCTAGCTACTATTTCAGACTGTTCTTTCAGTGGATAATGGTTCAAACTTCTTTATGGGAAGACTACTGTGGCCCTCCTCATTGCTGATTTCTTACCTTCTACCTTTTGTGGGGCAGAGCTACTGCATGGATTCCTCACATCAGCTCCAGCCTCTCCTCCAGCCCCTTCCAGAGCAGGGAAAAACCCGCCTCCGACAGTCTACCAGGAACGTTCAAAACGCAAAGTTCTGAATGTTCAGTCTCCAGAGGTAAGCAAGCAGCTCTTTGGAGCAAGCAGGTCCTACTGCAGCCACCTCCGCAGGCAATTTACAAAGACAAGCTATCAAATTACAGTCACTGACATATTTCAGCATACCCTGGTTTAAAATAAGCCTTTCATAATCTGTCCAACCTCTCAAGCTGTTTAAACAAAAGGATTTTTAGAAAATTAAGTTTGAAATAAATCTCACTGTCCTCTCTAGGAGGCATCTGTATTTTTAAAGCCACAAAGGTCTAGCACATCCTGAAAACTGAAAGACATCTGCGGCAACACAAAGGGGTAGGATCTCTTGATCTCTGAGGATGCTGCTCTCGGGCCTAACCAGACCTTTGAGCAAGCTCAAGACAGACTGCTACCCAATTTATAATACAGTGTGACTTTCAGGTCTGATATTTGTAGAAAGGTGGGCTCAAGCACACCTGTTCCAGAGCCTCTCTTGCCAAGCTTCGCTTTGCCAACACAGCCACAGATGTTTTTGGCAGCCAAACCCTTTTGAACTTCCTGTCTCCATTAAAAGACATCCTCACCCTTCGTTTCTAGTACCTGCTGAAAGACTGAGCAGCCTGACCGCCAGAGGCTTCAGCAACACTAACAGCTGCAAAGGCCAAATTTAAGCTGATCTCTCTGAGGACTGATGTTTCTTCCATAGTGCTTGGGGAAAGTGTCAGCCTGCTTGCCACCTTCAGCACAGGTGGACGATTTTGAATTCTCAAATCACCTGTAAATGCCACCAATGCTTTTCGAGTTGTACATAAATGTTCAAAAGCATCCTGCAGGGCCGTCCTGCACAGCGGTACCCAAACCATGCAGAAATAACATACCTTAGTATCACTGCTGTGTGTGTACTTGTCTTGTGAATGCTAAGAGAAAAAAACATACGAAGACAAGACTGAACAACCACATGTAGTGATTGTTTTCTAGTCTAGACAAAAAATAAACAAGTCTCCAAACTTGCGTTCCCACCCCCTTAAATCATCACCAGAGGTAAATCTTCCTAACTGTTTTGCCGTATTTTTGCTTTAACTCTGCACGCAGCAATGGTAAACTGCTTTTTATTCAGTTCAGGCAGATTCTTCAAGACATTGGATGCCGTGTGGTGCTCTCACAGCAGACACTTGACTGTCTACAATCACAAATTTATTGAATTTCAAAGTTCCTCGCTGTCCCCTCCATTTCTAGCCTGGGGTTACCCTCAGCCAACACTGCAATCTGCATCTGACTACGAGCAGGGCCCTCCAAACCCATCGGCAGACCATCAGCGTTTACCACTGAGAAACAGTAAGCTATAAAGAGCTATAGGAGGCTGTAGCAGGAAACATTGCCTCCAGCCAAGCTCTGGGTGGAACAACACTGCCAGATTGCACTCAGAATAGGAAAGCACCAACAGTGAACCTGGGGACTGCAGTTTCCATTTAAAGAAAGTATTTACTAGCATTCGCTAGTGTTTAGGTGTGGCTTCCCAAGCAGCTTACATCACTCTACACTCAGCCAAAAGAGGCTGATGCTTCCCCTGCAGAGCAGCGCATTCCTGCCATTTCCCTCTGCTTGCTGGTCCTCTAGCGATCAGCTGGACCACTGGCCTCAACATTAACCCTTTCCTCAGAGATCAGATCTCAGGCAGATTCATCATCCCAGGATCTCTCGGCAACAAGCCGCCTGTGAACAAAACCAGAAGCCCCTTTCTAGGACTAAAAAACTCAAGCAACAAAACCTTCCCACACGTTACTCAAGTCACATTCCTCAAAAAACAGCGAATCAAGAAGCATGAGTTAGAAAAATGAATTGTGAAGCCCAGTGTCCAGCTCTGCAGAAAACTGAGAAAAACCATCGGAATTGAACATACTGTGCTACATTTGAGAACAGCAAGGTAAGATTTCAATATGGCTGTGATCAAGCTCATACCAGTCTCTTATCAGACCAAATTACTGCCAAGTGAAATAAAACAGGATTAAAAAGTATCCCAAAGCATGGTTCATCACAAATCAGCTCTGTAATGTATATCTTCAGTGAGCAATTCCTCCTAACTCCTTTGAATTGCCAACTGTTTGCTGTAAGAGTTGGATCTGCACACATCACAACAACAACAATAAGCAAAACCAGTTTGATTTTTACCAGATGATTTTGCTCATTCTAATGCTCACAAGATGACCAATTCTTTCCAACGGAGGAAACCCTTTTCTTGTGACTACAGCCTAAGTGTCTGATAAAGAAAGTAAAGAAAAAACAAAACCAACAAAATCACTGTAAAGCAATTTAATGAAAAGAAGGTGAACTCTAATCATCGTTAATAAAGCTTGGAAGTAACAAAAAGATTGGGGGAATGACAAATAACAGAGAAGAAAGCTTATTATAGCAAGCTGAATGACTTGGTGACCCAGGACAGTGGAACAGCAGGGACACTGTTGAATAATACAGTTCAGAGCATGAGAAGTAGTGCAGAGGAAAAATGTTTTCGCTGAGCCACGAAGTTCAAGTACAATGCTACTAAAACAAAAACGTCACTTCCCAAAGCAAAGGAGTACAGGAATGAAGTACAGAAATGTACGCACAACTCTTATGGTGAAGCCATAACTGTACATTCTGCATTTAGTTCTGGCAGCCACAGCCAGACGAAGGCAAACTACAGAAGATACAGGCAAGTCTGATTTCACTGAGCCAGGTTTCTTCATGTAGTTAAAAAAAGAAAAAAAGGGAAAAGTGAAACAGAAGAAGATGCCCACTACCTTGTAAGACTTTCTACAGTAACCCTGTAAATTCATAATATTATATCTCATTCAACTGAACAAATACTCCTGAATTTTCTGAAGGGCGTAAAGCAAAAGCAGTTGGAAGGCAGAATATTAGAGGAAGAGCCTTTGATACATTGTACAGATCAAGAGTTAAACCTTCATTCCTCTCTGGAAGGGAACCTTTACCGTGGTAGAAACATTTTTGCGAGAGAACATAAAAAAGCTCAGCTTCACACATGCCAAATATTACTCTTTCCTAGCATACAGCATTTATTTTCACTTCTCTTTTTCACCTTTTTTTTATTTAAATGTTTTCATATCCACTACTTTTTTCTCTTTGAGATAGGGGTAGCTAGAAAGGAAACGTTCCTCTCCTACTTCTCCGCTTCTCTTTCCACCTGTCTTTTCAGTAGGATGGGTAGGTGGGCTTTCCATTATATTTCTGAGATAAATGGTTTATTTTATTACCCAAATAGGTCAACAATTATCAGATACTGATTTCTCATGAGTCTGAATCATGCCACTCAAAAACAAGTGAGGAAACAATAACAACAAGGAAAATCAAACAAAACCAAAGAAAACCAGTGCTGCTTGATGTTCAGTCGATATCAATCAATATGAGGACAAAAACATAAAATGGTTACTTTGGCAAGTGCCTTCGGTTCCCTTCCAGAACCAGATGACCTGTCATTCATTAGGGAAACTTCTTATTTTCATGCCTTGTTGCCTTTGAGAGCAGAAGAAACAGAACAGATCAAACTTCTGCCCTTAGAAAACTTTATTTGAACAAAGACTGGGCCTTTTTTTTTTTTTTAAAAAAGGACCTACAATATCCTATGAAAACGAGGGCTTTCTTGAGTCTGTCTTTTCTGAATGTACCTGAAAGGAAACATTTTTATGCATCCCACAGCTTGAGTTTCATTTAATTGAAAACCTTCCCTCCTGCAAGAATATCATCTTCATTCATTTCCTATGTTGACAAGATTTGCTCCTAAACTAAAAATCTGGAAGTGATTTCTGTTTGAAGCTTCCTGCTAACCCTGAATTTGAACTTAAGCACAGAAAACAAACCCGCTTGTGGCTTCATTAGGATTGGTGTTTGCTTCTAAATGAGTACAACTGCTAAATGATTATAAATATTCTGATATGGAAATACCAGCATCACCCACCAATAAGAAAACAATAGAAGTCCCCATTTCTCTGTTCCTGTAAGAAGTAAAAGAAGTCCACAGCTAGGTTCAATAAAATCCGACTCCACTGTCTGAAAGTGCCAAGAAATGCATATGAAAAACTGAGCGACTAAAAGCACACAGTCCCATAACTACAGGCATCACTTACATCCCAATCGTCCTCTCCCCTGCAGCCCAGGCACCCCAGAACAACAATGCTGCAGGAATATTTTTGACCCCTCATAACTCCCAGCTGCAGACCCCAAGCAACCTTTCAAATCCAGTTAGTGATAGCGTAACCCCCAGCAACAAAGATGACAGCCATCTTAAAATAATGATAATAAAATATAATAATATTAAAAATAATAATAATAAAATATAATAATAAAGGAACTTGAACTCGATAGTTCAAGAACAAAGTATACAGTACCAGAATGCAAAGAAACTTCAAAAGCCAGAAATTAAGATTTAAATGTTGCTTATTCTATATCCCAGAAATACTTGTACTGTAGCCCCATAGCAACACCAAGCAGCAGAAACCACCACCCTGCTGAACGGAGCAGCCCCACGTTCTTGCTCACTCCCAGTGCTCATTCCAATATCCCCTCTATCCACTGCTTGTGCTGCGACGAGCATTCATGCAGTCACACAGTAGACTAAATCAAATGAAAGCTAAGGTGTTTGGTTTTTGTCTCAACATCAAAGATAAAATGAAAAATGAAAACATTTATATAAATATGATGGTGCATTATGAGTGTATTTGACATTTTGAGAGACCAATTCAACTCTCAAAAGGTTTTGTTTAGTAACACAAATATCCGGGACATTCACTTTTCTTTCTAAGTGATCTTTACCTTTTATCACAGCATCTCCACCTGCAGGAGTTCCATTTTCTTGCGGAGCTACAAGCGTTTTCAGAATCACTTGAGTTGCCCCGAGTCTTGGCAGGGTGACATGCTGAAGAAATGGCAAATTGTTTTTCTTGGCAAATGCCTGGCTTGTTTCCCTCCTTTTCCTAAGAAAGCCACCCTCTGGAAACAAAACAATCCATTTCCGATTGCGGCTCCGGTAATATTTTTCTAGATGCTCCTTGAGTAACATGAGCTGCTGGTCACGGTGTGCTTTTCCCTAGAAGAAAAGAACACTGACTAAATAAAATGAGTGCTTAGAAGATACAACACGTGCCAGGTAATTATTGCATTTTTAAGATTTCTCTCCCTTTTCAGAGACACAAATAAGCCTCTGCAACAACACAAAATAATCACAGAATCATTAAGGCTGAAAAAGACCACCATCTAGTCCAGCCATCAGTCCATGCCCACCATGCCCACTGACCGCGTCCCTCAGTGCCACGTCTCCACGTTTCCTGAACACCTCCAGGGATGGTGACTCCACCACCTCCCTGGGCAGCCTGTGCCACTGCCTGACTGCTATTTCTGAGAATGTTTCCTAATACCCAATACGTGAACCTCCTCTGGTGCAACTTGATGCCATTCTCTCTTATCATATCACTAATTATGTGAGAAGAGATGCTGATCCCCACTTTGCCACCACCTGCTTTCTGGCAGGTGTAGAGAGCAATGAGGTCTCCCCTGAGCCTCCTCTTCTCCAGACTGAACAACCCCAGCTCCCTCAGCTGCTCCCCTGAGACTTGTGTTCCAGCTCCTCACAGCTCTGTTGCCCTTCTTTGGACAGTGTTCTCCTCAGAGTACCCACTGGTGGCCTGGTAAATGCCACTTCACAGAAAGGATTAAAAATACCCTTGTGAGGGAGGTTGAAAGTCTCTGATGACTTCTCTGCAGGAGTGATGTCCAGACAGTGACCAGGCACTCTACGTACCAGAAGCACAGGTGCACAGAGTTCCCTGGTGAGCTCATTAAACTGATTTCTGCAAATGCAACCTGGGGTCAAGCTATTCTTCCAAGGTCCACATACTATCAGTACTTTCTGCAAGCCAAGAGTAACTTTGCGGGCATCACCTTCCACACACCTCTCCCCCTCAGGACCAGTGCGGGTGACAGAAGTCAGAGCAAGACAGCAGCTTTTAGTTTGACAATTAGCGGTATATAGGCTATAGTCAGGTAATAATTAAACCCAATGGACCAAAGGTAGGGAAAAAAGCCTCATTAATGTCTCCTCTTTAATGTATTAGGACAACTATTTCCACTTAAGACAGTAAGATTTGACCTTAATTACTGCAAAAATACCAACAGAATCTTCAACAACAGTCTTTTCACCTTTCACCTTCACACACAGTAAAAGCAAGCCATCCAAATCTTCACAGGCAGGAATTTACATCAGTTAGGGATACAAGGACTCTGAAAGTTCAAGGTAATCCTCACAAACACCTTCCTTTGTGCTTTTTTTTTTTTCTTTTGGAGAAGGAAAATGGGAGGAATGAGGTTGATTGAAGACAAGAAACAGTACTTTATCAATGATAAGTTTTGCAAAAGAGTTCCTCCCAGATTTTCATATCTCATCACTGCAATTATTTCCAACTTCACCTCATGAAAAAGGAGGAATGAGCTATGAGCTCTGTCTGCTCATATTTATGGAATTGAAGAGCAATATAAAAGTTCTTCAGTTAAAATAATTCTTTGACACCAGACCAGAGGACTCCAGGATAGTGAAGTAGTTAAGAAAAGAGCAGCGGACAATAAACTTTTTGCAAGTTAAATATTACAATTTCCCAAAACCTAGACATGCTTAGCAAATATGGCAGGTGCATAAACCCAAGTTTAGCAAACACTGTGAGGTTTAAGATGCGGCTGTAATATAGAAAAATCTACTGAGCTAAAGGGAAAGAAAGCAGAGAAAAGTACCCATGACAACTGGTGGATCAGGGGAGAGTCCTGGAACGCAAATGCACTTAACATCCTATCCAGAGAGAAGTCTCACGAAGGAGAAACTCCTCAGCGTGACCAGTTCCTGAAGGTCATGGCTAGCTGCTTGGTGTCATAGAGAACAGGCTCAGCTATCTTTCCTTTAGAGGAAAGAAAGTAGGTAGCAGCAGATTGCTGACATTCTTCAGGGTGCCCTGCACTTTGCATCATCACTAAGGCAAGTTACAGACAGCCTCGGTTTCTAGAAGACTTCTCAATGGGAGAAGAGAAAGCACCAGTCAGCCTCTAGCAGACATCAAAAGCATTCCTGAGCTGTTGTTGCTGCTCATGAAAAGGAGGCTAACACACCTTTTTAAACCAATGGGTTGCACTGTACTGTGATCAAACTGCATTATTTCAAAGAAAAAAAAACGAAAAAGTATTTGCTCATCCAAACATTAGTAGGGCCTTTCTAAAATTAGGTAAGATTATTACTCATCCAAGTATTTTAGCTTTTTATCAATGGGAAAAGCAATCAAACACTTCAGAAACATTCTATTTTCAAGCAGTCTAAAGAACACAATGACATCATTTTACGTGTGACGTTGCAGACTTCAGTCACCTTACAGAAAAAGAGGAAGAGTTCTTTTTTCAGCTAACAATTTAGCTTCATAATTGAAACTGCAACACTGTATTCAGAAATTATAATTAACAAACTGACAGCCACGTGTACCTCAAAATGTGTATTCTGTGAATTTTAACTACTGAATTGGATTTATATTTACGAAGTGTCCCTGTTCTTTTCTGTACTCTCCCAGTACGTTATTGTCTCTCTCTAGAGACCTTCATTTTGGCTTGATGTGGTGGCGTGATGTTTTCTAGACTTGCCTCTAGTCTTCGTTACAAATCTCTCTGTAGATTTTTTATTGCCATGAATTATTTATTTATTTCAGAGAAAATTAGCTTATCTTCCTCTGAAAAGTTAAAAATGTGAATTTTCTCTGTCTGCCATAGACTGTTTAAAAGTCCAAATGAAAATAAGGAGAGGGAAGAAACATGTGCTGGATGTTATAGTCACATAACTGGCACCAGATCCATGCTGATCAGCGTACTTATTACAATTCTACTTTTAGAGCGTAGTTTTATCAACAGATATCAAACTCCAAAGTAACTACACACACACACACTCCTCTCCCCGCTCCTCCAAAAAAAAACCCCAAACCAAACAAAAAAAAAAAAAAAACCAAACTATTGTGCCCAAACAAAAAAACTCAAACTATTAAAAAATAATAAAATGGATAAGCTCTACCCAAATACACACATGTCAGCGTAGTTATTTCATCCTGAAAACCAGCCTAGATGGGCTTGTGTGAGGTAAGACCCATAGCAGCCCAATACCCCAAACATTAGGATAAATCAAAGCACTGTTATGTTTCCACTTACCTGTCTTATAAAGAAGTCTCCATGGATTAGTGAGACAATGCCGAAGTTTGTATACTTAAAAATATGATCCATCAGCCACATCATCTGACGGACAACCTGAAACGTTCAGGAAAAAGAAAAAAGCTGAGTAATTATGCACAAAGAAGCATGTACATAAAAGTCATGGAGAAGCAAGAGAACTAGCAAATAGACGGAAGAAAATCCTTTATGTGTTTATGCATCAAAGTACAAAGCAACACAAGTGCTACACTTCTCCCTCAAGAATGGTGTTAAGTACAGAGTGCCTTTTCGTAATGTAAGACGCAGTTCTAGGCTGTTAGCCATATACTGTAGTCACTTCTACTCAGTGTTTTTTTAATGGGAGGTGTAAGACTTCTTACAGATGTGCCATCATAATTTGAAGTCATCTGCAAACTAAAACCATTGTTGGTGTTTGTTAAAAGTCCACAAAACAACACAAATTTGTGTTTGAAATTTCTAAGTGATTTACGTCTGCAACAAAACCAAACAGGTTTTCTTACACATTTTGTACTTGACCGTTTTGGGATGAGGTCATCTTGTTCTCTCCTCTTGATTTGCACATGCTCCACGTGTGCTCCGTGTAACCTTCAAACAGTGCCATCACCATGACCTATGCACAGCCCATATACCATTGCTAGTTTCTCTCACAGCAGAGCAACCAGCCACATGCAGCTGACAATTTCACTAAGTCGTGAAATGCTCCTTGTCCTGGCCAAGCAGCATGGTGAGAAAGCAAAAGCAGACGGGGAACCATTAGAATCACCTTGACCATCACTTCTATAGAACAGTGAAAGATATTTTAAATCTCAAAAGACTGAACATCAATAAGAGAATTGTCCCAGAGGTAAATAACAGAAGGGGAAAACTTCCGCCTCCAAGGTCCTTCCCCTCTGTAGCCTCGACATGTATATGTTAAGAGGGGTAGGAGTTGGCTCTCCAACACTCCAATGCCTCTTACATGCTTCCCCCCAGGTATGAGGCTGGCTGCCTTCACTCTTCCCTAGCTTGGAAGGCCACACAAAGAATGATGCAAGTTTAGTGAAATTTAGATCATGTAACATACTTTTCCATTTACCACAGTCAAAAAAGAGTATGGAGAACTATGGTATTTCTCTGATAGTCAGAAGATACATGGTTATTTTTTTTCATCTTACATGTGTAACTTATACTTGGCATCTTTCATTTGTCCAAGATACATAGCTTGGAGGCAAAGGAAAAGAATTGCATTGTTCACATACTAGTTGACTATATCCACCACTAAGGTGTAGCCTGCGCTTCCCTTCAAGCCCTAGAGGCTTACGCAGTAACAGAAATACCCAGGCCCCATGTATTCCACAGTACTTCACACAGAACATTTGGTACAGCCAAGGATGGTGAAAACAGGAAAAAGCCACATCTCTACATGTCTAAGTGGCACTTGTAGGCAAAAAAAGATTATATCTTTCACAGGAATTCTGTTTTACATGAAAAAAGCAAACAGCCACCAAAAAAAACCCCAAAACACCCACCCTGATAATCTGCTGTATCTATCTACAACTGCGGCACCAGACTTTCTTCCAAATAAATCTAATAATCTCTTGGAGAGCTCTGATTACCTAATCTCCCTTTTGACCACAGAAGCTATAAATGAATCCTGTGTTATATGTTTATCCTTAAACAACTGTGGCCAGATGCTTAGTAAGGTGACGTTTTCACACCCTTAGAAGAACATAACCACCAAAGAACGTCTAAGATGCTTTATTGCCTTAGACCTAGGGCTGACCTCTCAGCTAAATCTGAGTGTTACAGAACTCAATAAGAACCACTCAGCTTTGGTGGGTTTTTAGTATCAGCAAACTTTCTGTTTGAAGATTTTGGATAATGCAAGAGTACCAGTTCCTGGGCCATCCAGCATTACCGCAAGTGGAAAAAGAAAACCATGTCTGAGAGAAGGGCAGTTCTCAAAGACATGAAAAGTCACAATATCATCAGTTCACATCCATGCACCCAGAGAATGCACGTCACAGGGAAATGCAACCTTCGCGACCATCAAGTTAAAAATAGCACTCAGATTCCACTAATGATGTTTTAGTGGAACGCAGTACCCATGTGACTCTCTGTTCATCTATTACTTTGGCTTTTTGACAAATATTGTTCTATTCTATAAAGTAGAAACAAACCCAACGTAATCTGCTTTGCTGGAAGAGATGAGCAAGCTTAATAATCTGCTTCCCTGAAAAGCAACGGTTTGGGTCTTTGGAGGAGTCAGCCTTAGAAGTACTGTGGCACCCCATGCAGAACAGTTGCCCAGCAATGCTGAGGCTCCTCTCCTCCCATACCACTTTGTATGGCTGTGTATCACCTGGCATTTAGCTCACACGTTCAGAGGACTTTATTTTTATCTCAAAAGTTTATCATTGATCTTCAGGGTCCGAAGTCCATCTCATTGCGTTCTAGGTGGCACAGAGCTTCTAACCAGTATCCCTGGACACGCAGTTTGCTGCCAAACTGGCTACAAAGAGGCAAACTCCAGAGCTCAATGATTACAAGTCTGCCAGCAAACCTATGCAGTGGTAAGGGGTACGAAGAAGAAATAAATATTTTAATGCGTATTAATTAATGAACAACAGGCACGCACACGCCCCATCAAAAAGGGGAAGATCAAAGGGTACAACACAATCATCTTGTTTGCAATCAAAAGGCAAACGAGATTATTAGACATTCATTTTGTTCCACTACCAAAGGCAGAGCAGAAAAAGCTGCAGGATAACTGTGGTGGCTTTTATCCTCAGGAACAAAACAATGCTTATCAGAGGAATCTCTTATCACGTGCATTTCAAGGAGGCTAAGCAAAGACATTCGAAAATGTTTTGAACACAAACTCATAGGTCTTCATGGACAGAAATAATTTTTGCTCTTTTTTGCTCCACCCTTCCTATTTAAGCTAAATACAGGATGTTGATAATAGTTTCTGGTGTTTTAATAGGAAATCTAGGTGCCTCCCATTCACAGGCTCATTTTGATTTCACTCTGCATAGATTACATAACAAAGCAACCCGAACAGACAGACTTTCATCTTCAAAGCACCTGCTTATAGCAACTATGAAACTCAGGTGTGCATGTCTTGAAACGTGCACTAAAACAGCTACAAGCTGTATCTTTTTTTCCTCTCCACTGCACTCATTCTTCTCTTAATAAATAAAACAACTCAGTCAAATTTATCAGCCCTAATCCAGGCAGAAAGCAGCAACAGGAGTGTTTTAACCTACTTCTTTAACATTAAAGGTTATGAGACCTCAACTAACTTACTAAGAGTTTAACAATTTCACAAACTGGAACAATTTCTAGAGCTATAAATAAAGCGTGCTCAGGTCACTTCTGAATCAGCACAAACCTGCTACCACGTGGCTTATCTTATGGCACTTGTTAAAACAATCCCATGCCAGCCCTTCCCCTGCGTGTAACTTTTAGCTAAGTTCCACTTCCCTAACAGAATTACTTACTCACCTAAGTTAATCTCAAAGAGAAGAAACATCTTAACAAACGTATTTTAGCTTACTGTTTAATAAGATTGTTTGCTTAAAACAGATAGGATAGACTGTCATTTATATATAAGCCATTATAGAATGCTAGGAAAAATACATCCCAGTTCCTGACCTGGCCTGTAGGAAACCTACTGTCAAGCTGCAAAAAAATCTTGGCGTTCTACTTTGCTACACAGAGAAACAGAACTTTGTCTTAAATCAAACACTTCTGATGTCTTAAATTAACAACCAAAAAAGGCAGCAGCAAGGGGAGAAACGCTTGTTGATTATAGCTGGATTCAAGTCCATACTGCCTTGCAAAGGATAGCAAAATTTCAGACTGCCATGGGAGGAAGTTCTGCTGCTGCCATGTCAGCAAGAGGCCACCTCTGGTACATGACTTCACATCTCCACGCACCCTTCTGCGTGAAATGGAAAGAAGCCTCACACCTACACAAAGTACCTTGAGCTAAAGTGTCGCTCGAGTGGTAAAAAGTGTTTCAGAATTAACACAGATTAGCTGTCCTAAACAAAGTGAAAGCAATTGCTATCTTGTTACTTGCAGTTGAATATCAAGGTTACAAAGGACTTCGTGTTTAATTTAAACTGTTAAAAAACAAACCCAAACAAAAACCTGTCTTGTTTAAATAGTAGCTTATTGTGTAATGATTTCTTTTCTTCCTCCAGTGGTTTCACAGTCTCTCCAGGATAAGGCAATTCTCCTGTTCAGAAATATGAAGCATGCTATTTAAAAATACCTGACTCAGCAAGTTCCATCAAGGATAAACTATTCTGATCTTCCTCCTTATTTTTAGACAGTTGTACCACTCACACAACATTTTAAGCACGCGCTAACGTTTGTGCTTTATTTTTTATTAATTAGCTAAAAAAAATATTAAAGCCACTCAAGGCTCCGGACATGATTATTCCGAGCGCAACAACGGAAACCCCGTAAGCGAAACGTGCAGATTTCTATGGCTGCTTTGCTCTTCTGAAAACCCACAAACCTAACGTTCTCCACACTGAAGGTTGTTTGCCACCCCAACGCCTTATTCCGTTTTTAGCATCTTCTACACTTACCAAAACTCACTCTGTCTAAGCAGAAACTTTTTAGCTATGGAGTGAAATGGGATCAATATGGCTTAGATTTAGACACAAATACGGATATATAAACTATGATACATACATGTGAGAAGGGGACAGACTCTGACAGGAGTTCTGACAGGACAAGGGGAAATGGTTTCAGACTAAAAGAGGGGAGATTTAGATTGGATATATGGAAGAAGTTTTTTACTATCAGAGTGGTAAGGCACTGGTTGCCCAGAGAGGCGGCGGATGCCCCATCCCTGGAGACACTCAAGGTCAGGCTGTGGTGGGGCTCTGAGCACCCTGATCTGTTGTAGGTGTCCCTGTTCAGTGCAGGGGAGTTGGACTGGATGGCCTTTACGGGTCCCTTCCAATTCAAACAATTCTACAATTCTATGAGTCAGTTAACTTCTGTGATATTTAAATTATGAGACATCAACAGTCAAGACTATATGACATACGTATCCGTAGGGCTATGTCCTCATAGGTGTACCTGTACCAAGATTGTCCTACGCATAACTTTGACGAAGAGAATTCAAAAGTGTTTATTCTACTCATTTAGGTACGTACAATACAGAATACCATACATACCTAACTTCCTCAATTCCCAAAGGAAATAAAGCAATTACAAGCACTGTTAGAACACTGTCTTCACTAGGCTACAGCAGAAAGAAGTTAGTCTCCTCCATCACCCTTGAGCAGCATTTTCATACTTTCCCAATCAAAGACTTGAGGGCTTTTGTTTATTACATCAGTTCAGCACAAGTAACATCTGGGAAAGACTGTACAAAAACTGGAGAGAATGCAGCGTACACATAATGTGCATGAATGTACACTAAGAAAAACAGCATCAGTTACAGGCTGTGCAGATACAATAAAGAGCAGCTGTTGTTTTCCTCATTTCCCCACAGTATGATGGCAGGAAAGAAGAACATTAAGACAGACACAGCTGATGCAGCATTTCAGCTTGCCAGGCATGTACCTACCCCTCTGCAGCCTAAATACACATACCTCTTCCTTCTAATATCCCATATATTAATTTCCAATTTAGTTCCCACCCTCTAGCTTCCAGCACTATACTCTTTGACATGACTTTTCTGAACATCCATGTATGAAGTGATTGGCATTAGTTGCATTTCTCAACAAGAAATGCTTAAGAGTGCGTAAAATAAGAGCTCAAGCAATTTTGACTATATATAGCTAGCCAGTCTGGATACGCTCTTCTTCAGCTGCTTCTGACTTCATGAGAAAAATTCTACGTCAAGATAAAGTCACAACCTAACAGCTATACCCATGTTGGTTTGAATCAAGTTGGTACGAATTGCACAGAGGCATATGGTGAGAGGAAGAAGGACACAATTACCTTCAAGGAGACCTGCTTCCCTCCACGCTAACCTAGCCTTGCACACTGAGTCAGTTTGTAGCTGACCTCTGAACACAACATAGTGACCTAAAACCTTCTCCAATCTACTGCCACATCAATCCAAAACCTAACCAAAAATTTCCTGTATTCAGAGCCTTGTGATTATTTGATAGATTAACACACAAATGAAAGTCATCAGCACTGCACTCAGATGCAGGCACACCCATGGTTACAAATTACAAACAGAAGCTATCCCACTCCCCAGTTGTAGCCTACCGTGCCTTTATCCTGAAGGCACATCATCAGAGTGCAGACATCACCCGTTGCTTGATGGTTCACCAGCACCACAGCTTCATCTTCCGATACCGCTTTAACATCATCACCCCATTCCACTACTATTAAGAAAGAAAAATAAAAGGTAAACAACACAATGACCACATTGCTAATTTCACTATTAAAAAACAAAACAAAAAAAAACCAAACAATTCAAAGACCTCCACATCCAGTAATAATGAAGAAACCTACATGCTACATGTGAATTTAAATTGGCACATAGCATAACATACACTATATTAGCAAGACCATTTTTTCAAGCAGAGGGATCCAGCTCAGTTGTGAATCGCATGCACAGAGTCAGAACAGAACAAAAATACTCTATCGGTACATATGCAGAGAGATTGATCTTTCTGTGTCATCACACTGTTCTGTATTTAGGGTCTCTAAATTACGTAAGCTTCTGACCCAGCTTTCAAATTTAACTGACTTTTTTTTTAATCAGGTTGTAAGAAAAAATGGTTTTTATTTATTTATTGCTAAAACTCATCAAGTTTGTTTCATTTCTAAGTTTGATACTATCAAACTACACTGGTAAAAGCAAAACAACAAAAAGTATTTAGTTCCATTTAAAATACTTCATTAAACAAACTTAGTCATTCACATCTAAACAAGTTAGCTACAGGCAAGAAAATAGGTTCAGAAAACAAGCTGCTCAGATAACAGAAACTATTAGTCACAGTTCTGTAGACCAGAGACCCCAGAGGCAAGAATGACATCAGGATGAAGCCACAGCTGTTGATCAGCCAGCATCCCAACTCACTAGCAAAAATGTGCTGAGGTAAGGAGGAGTCAGAACTGCATCATCATAGAGTAAGTAAATAAATGAAGTGAAGAAGGCCTCCTGCAGAAGAGCACAGGATGGAAAACTGAAAAACGTCTGCCATAAATTAAAGCCTGGCCTATACCTATTGCTGTTACCTGAGCAAAGAGACCAATGTTCAGAGCCTGGACCTCTTCAGCAGATGCAAAGCTACTGCAACACAAGGGACAGGATGGGGGAGGCTGAGCAGTTCTATGAAGTTCAACGGGAAGAGGAAGATGCCCTGCCTGTGCGTGTAGGACACAACTATTTTTCTGGGCTCTCAGGATCTCAAGTGCTTCTCACTGGCTATTATTTCCATTTCTGACATCAAAGGAAATGCATCACCTTCACTACTGGATCTTTAGTACCTTTAAGGAAGGTTTTATTAACATTCTCCAGGCAGCAGACAGCTCTCCTTGCAGGACAACTACAGGGTTATACTTTCACTGCTGTTTCCTAAGCTGTACTTTAACTGAGGCAAAACACCCAGGCTACACACTGAAGGTGTGAAGCAATAAACCATGCGTGGCTTCCCTGTCCTTGAAGAAATACCATTAGCATCGTACATGTGAAACTTGCTGTTTCTATTAACTTCTAGCAGCTTCAAAGCTAGTACCGAACCGAGACAAACACAAGGTTAAATATATAAAAATGTTCTATTTGGTCACAAGTAGGTAGAATCAAACTACACACAAAGATGGGAAAGCCTGTTTATCTCATAACATTAACCTCCCTTCCTTTCACTGACAAAAACTAAGCATGGATCCTTCCTCATTTCTCTTAACGTGAACTTTGAGGATACCCTTTACTCTTGTGGAATAACCACTGGATGTGACTTGTCCCGATGTCTCCCTTGAGGGATATGATCATATGATTCTATGAGATGTTACAACGTTGACGAAACTTCCAGGACCGAATACAGTGAATGTACAAAGAACCTGTTCAAGAATGGCTCCCCAGACAACATAACGTGCAGCCCTGGCAGCACAACCACAAGAAGGGGAGCTTGGGGCGCTGGTTCCAAGAAGAAAAGCACAGAGGGCGGAGCGAAGTAGCAAACTGCATGGCCAGGCTCTGATAACACCAAAGGGATCAGAACTTGGTGGTACTATGGAACCAGTAATCAGCATAGCTGTTATCCTGAGCCAACAGCTTTCCTTTTTTTGTTGTTGTTTTTGAAAACATAGCCCTGGGTGAACTTTGCTTACTCTATGCTTATTATAATAGCAAAACACACCTCCGTCCCAAAGGCTACCTCCCTCCACCCCTCACCAAGCACACCCTCTGAATTTTTTAGCCTACACCATCAGAAGCAAAGCCAGAAGTAAGCCAACCAAAAGTATGTATGACTAGAGTCACTAAAGCTCCACCCAGAAGTAAGAAAATAGTATAAAACTAGCTTAAAAGAGAAGGAATTTTAGGGAAGATCCCATTGCAGGCAAATTGGAATGACATCACTGACAGCTGAGACCAGTTGACAGGCTGAGCCTCTCCCTGCCCCATAGGGACACCTCTTGGGTGAGATTCACACGCTCAGCTGTACCAAGTGCTTCCCAGGAAACTCAGAAATCTCTACAGAATTGTTCCATGATGTAAAGCATCTGCGGTTGGCTGTATATCCACACTGCTGGTACCTGCATGGGCACTGCAGGCAGTGTATTTATTGCCAGCAATCAAAAAGAACCTACAATCTGTTGCTCCAATAAGCAGCACTAGTCATTAATCTAGCCATGAAAGTCCTCATTGAACGTGGCCATACTCCTTAAGTGGAGGCTGTATTAGTTCACTCAAATGTGACTAAGCTGAAGGTGCACTGTGCTATTCGTGCATCCGTACTCGTGACAATTCATATACGGGCATTACTCAGAATCCAAGCCAAGCTGCCCCCAGCCCCTCCGACATCTGAGGACAAGCTGGAACACAAGGGGGTATTTTTTCTGCCAAACCTTCTTAACTTTAATGAAACACAAAAATTGGCATCGTGGACAGGACTGACATGGATAAACTGCTGCAAAAATATAATAACAAACTGCTGCCCTTTACCAGGCCATGTAAGAATGGGCTCAAATTTTTGGAAGAACAAAGAGAAGGTGGCAGAGTGCACTGAATTCATTCCTGAGCTAGATATCCTTAACTCCATGGAAGGCACAAAGTGCCTGGAAGCAGCGGTCACAGTTGACTGTGCGCTTACTTACCAAGTATTTCATGTTCCTGTGCATGGCAGTACCCAACTACGCAGAAAAGTAAGACGAAAGAAGGACTGTTTTAAGGGAAACATATTAAGAACGTACTCATTTTGAAATCATTACTTCAGCATCTTTATTGCATTGCCTATATATAATAGTTTAACTTAATTGCAACTTTCCAGAAGTCACAAAAACTGAGAGCTAAATATATCGAGCACCTGCAAAATAAGGCGGATCACAAGCACCTGAGTATTACCAAATAATGCAGTTTTATTTCTAGATCACTCAGTGCCACAGATACTTCCTCAGAACACATCAGTTCATACTATTAATCACTTCTAATGTATAGTAGTTGTAGTAGTAGCAGTAACAAGGGGGGTCCTGCTGCCAGGTAAAGATGTTTGATTTAATCCTTCAATCGATTTATTTGACTCATTTTATCTACCAACTGGAGGGACTAATAACTCAACCTCTGCACCCAGCAGGCAGGAAGTAACTTACTGAATCACAGTGATTCAGTCCTACCTCCTCGAGTTCCTTTCCCCTCTGTCATTTCTCCTCAGGCAATCAGACTTGTCTCTTGTGTTTAACATCACTTTATTGCCAATTGATTGAACTGATTAACAAAGAGAAAAGAATCAGTTAGTACAAGTCCTTCACATATCATTGCTGGATGGGAAACAACGGTAAACCACAGAAGCATGCGCACAAACCACTGCTGCTACCACAATTCTTTAAAAAGAAGAAAAACCTCCAAATATCGAGCTTAAGCTCACAGTGCCCTTCAAACTCAATGGAGGAATAAATGCCCATCTTAGATTTTCCCCCTGCGCTGAAATTTTCACAACAAGCACCTTTTTCTTTAAGAAATCCCTGTGCCATGACATTCCATTCCAACTGAAAACACTGAAATCAAAACGTCAGATGCATGGCAGCAGAACCAGGAACCATGTTTTGCTCCACTGTAACAAGACAAAAGACATTCAAAGGCAAATATTTGTTGCTCAGGGCACCTGAAAACCAGCAAGCATTCCTCCTATTCCCAAGACACACTCTATAATGGTACAAGCTGTGTGTTGTCTACAGCCTTGCAATAGTTAGATCTCCACAAATGTGGTTTCACATAAAATAATATAATATAAAGGTAGGCAGGAAAAGGTCAAACCAGCCTGTAAACCGTGGACATTACTTTAGCCTGGTTATTGGAAGTTGTAGTAAATTCAGTATCAAGCAAATCTGGTAATCCTGATTAGAAATGAAATCTTTTACCCACAGGAGTGACACAAAAATGGCTTTGCTGCAAGAGAGACTTCATCTGGCACTTAGTGGGAATCTGGGATTCTCCAGTAAAGGATGAAGACACAGCACGCAATGGCAAATAAACGGACAGAAAGATTTATCCTTCCAAGTCTGAAATACACACAAGTCTCTTTAAAGCCAAGAACATATTTCATAAAAGGAGCTGCAAAGTGAGCTTTTTATGAGCTAATCCTTGCAAAGCTTGAAGTATAAAACAATTAAAAGTTGTTTTTTCTTTTTCACGTTGTAGCTGAACCTCTGCACATCTAGATGTAGCTATTGAGAGCTTTCAGAACACTCGGCTGCATAACTGCGTGCAGGTAAGTGATGCTAGGAATAAATATTCAAGCACTTTAATGGCAGTATGTCATTAGGCTAGGCAAATCACCACTCGGCTAACTAACAATTCAGTAGATTTATGTTGTGCTTTTATACCTGGCCAGAATGGCAGCCCAGTATTCTGCTCTTTGTCTAGAGGGGAAGCAGTCCTTTGACTAGAAGCACACCAATAATTTCTTTTGTATACTGCATTTTAAAACTTCTACTCTTGCCTCTTCTTTGTAGTTAGTAGTGTGTGCCGTAAGAACCAGTATTAAGTTATAAAGGTGTCAGTGAAATTTTAGCTAACACTTGGGCTTATTATAATTTTAAAATCATGTTGGGTTTCAGCTGGGCTTATTATTATTTTGAAATCACATTGGGTTGCAGCTGGGCTTATTATTATTTTGAAATCACATCGGGTTTCAGCTTCTTTCCCCACTGAACTGGAAAACAGGAAAGTCTCCTGCCAGAAATTTCAGCAGCCCCTAGGAAATGAGAAGGAACCAGACTTGGTTTATTTTTCTTCTGATTATTTGTAATCATAGGCATCCATGAAGCAAGACTTCAAGAAAAACAATTCCAAGACGACACAGGTTGGCAACAGATAGAACTGTACTGTGCCACCTTTTGTCAACCACTTGCAAACCTTCAATAAGAAATACATGGGGTTATTAATGGATACTCTCCTTTGCTCCCTCAAAAGTCACCCTGCTTTCTAGAAGGGATTTTATCATTAGGTATTCAATAGTGATTGTAGCTCACAACGACCAGGTTTCTACATTTGAAATATTTCCCCTCATGCTCCACCATTTGTCTTTGGGAAGTTACACCCTTGTTTGACCGTTCCCAAGCAGCTAGTTAAAGCACGCTGCAGCTGGAGCTGTTGAACTCATTTGTGTCTCCTTTATGGACGGGAGTGTCCGATAGCTGGCACTAAGAACTTTCACCCCTGGCATCACTTGTGGTATATGACTTAACACAACTAGGTTTCACTGAAAAAAAGTGGATAAAGAAATACCAACGGTGTCCACCCCCACCTCCTTTGCTAAAAAGATAAAGGCATTTGTCTCTGCAAATTGATATACTTGCCCATGGTAAAAACAAAAACAAGAAAACAATGGGCTAAGCAAATTAGAACGTAATTATGTTGTTGTTTTTTAAATATTTTAGGGTCAGAAGGCAATTAAAAACCTCTTAAAAAAAATTAGACGTATTCTATTGGAAAGAGGAAGAACAGCTCTTCCAACTCACCCAAAAGAAGAGCATCCTTCACACCTAACTCAAATCACGGTGCCACCAAGCAATTTTTATTTTCCTTTGAGAAAAATCCTTATCAAAGAGAGGTAAGTAAGGAGAACAAGCTGGGATAGAGAAACCCACAAATGAAAGGAGCCTGTTCCCATGTGTCATGTTAATATACTAAGTCTCAGTTTAAGACATCCCAATTGCTATTTTAATTTTTCTGAGGCAAACAACTTCATACTCCTCCACGCTTTATTTTAAAGAGCAGCCTATATTCCCCTTTGCTTTCACTTCCATTCTTTTTGGCTTCCACCTTTTACTGCTGCAGTTTACAGACACCTGCTTTGTGGAGAAGTTGACTTCGGTGGTCACAATATTGATGCTGTAATCAGAGGTGGTAAAAACAAGTGACAGTTAGAATAAAGATGCCCTGTTGCTCTTGTAACCCTCATCAACCCAAGAACCACGCTCTTCCTAATGCACAGAAGCTCCATCTGGAAACAGATCTTAGTGACGACTGCTATTGAAGACTGACTTCATTTTCCTGGAATGCGTGTTTTCAAGACCTCAGGGGTACAATTTTCTTGAGTTCTATAATTCACTGGCACAAGAGATAATGTCTGTGGCTGAAGAGAGGGCTCCATTTACCCGTGTGTGACTGAGAATCAATAGCAGTGAAACCTAAGCTCGCCTTCTATGAAGAGAACATCTTCCACTGACTTCAGCGCAGGCAGTATCATTTCAAGAGCTTCTTCTGCTCAGAATTATGCCATGCAACCAGTTTATATGATACAAGAACTCAGGAATTTAAATTTCATCAGGACAGAAAAGCAATGCTGACTACAGACACGGAAGGCATAATTCCAATATAACTTACGCCTCACGAGGACGCATCTTTCATGGAACATACCCTTGGTATTTTCTGCAGGACTCCAACAGCTACTTCATGCTACTCCCACAGCTCTGCTTGATTTCCAGAGACACCCAAGCCTTACTGCTTGCCCTTCTGACCACACAAACTCAAAGCCTGTTCATTTACAGTGGTTACTGCTTCCAAGCAGTGGTACAAGACAGGCAGTGCTCACACCCTCACCACCCACATTTCCCTGCGCAATGTGAACACTGCCGTTATGCCTGTTTTCGTGACTAGGCTGGTAATAAACTGCAGCAGACAAGAAGCAATTCCACTGTCTGCTTTGCTGCTTCTATTATTAGAATAGCAACTCCAAAACTGAAGAATGGGATGGAGTGCTGAAATCCTTTTGAAGTACCTCGAGCTCATGAGTCAGACCATTTGCAGACAGAGCAAGCTGTACAGCGCGTTCCTCCCCAGTGACAGATAAAATACATTAAGCATTAACTACCCAGAGGAACATCAATGCATTTGTGAACTAATATAATATCCTGAAGCTCTAATACCTAACATATTGCAGATGTTGTAATGGACAGAAAAGCTGTTTGTTTGAAGCCTAGAAGGAGAAACAAAACAACAGGGCACTGTTTCAAGTTTTTGTTGTCTTTGAAGAACAATTCTTCAATTTTTAACACAAGAAATGAAACACCAGAACAAGGAAAGGCTATTAGGACACACTGAAAATCAAACAGACTTAAATATTGGGGAAAAAAATTGCAAGGAATTTCAAATCACACAAAACATGATCTAGGTAGAAACACCTTGTCTCCAAGGCCTTGGAAGAATTTGAACCAATGGTAAGCACACATCAGACAGACTGCTATCGCTTCACGTTGTATTTAAATCTGACAGTACCATTTTGGTCACTCCTAGTTACATTGTAGAAAGAAATTTTGTCAATCCACTTTTAAAAACAAGGACTTCCAACATTATTCAAGACATGCAGTTTATAGGACTGCCTTTCAGATTACTGTAAAGCAAAAGGTGATACACAGATGAGCTAAAGATGACTTTTGCTGGCTAAAAGCTTCTACACATTTGAGAGATGGTCAAAAAGCCACAACACTGTGATGTCAGAAGCAAGTAAACATACTTACGTAGCACAAGCACTAAAGAGACTCTGAATAGGGGGAATCTCAGTTAAGTTCTTGAACAGATCAGAGACATACAGAATTTTCAGCTTACCATGACTGCGCAGTATTACATGGCAAGAAAGAAATCTGCTGAAAGTCCCAAGGCCACAACACTGCTCATATGAAAAAGTTATTCTGAACAATTTTTGTCCACTCATGGTCTCCCGCTCCCTAGGATGGCAGTAATGATTTGAAACCAGAGCCGCCAAAACACACGAGATCTTCGACCAGTTTGCACTTTGCATCATCCAACCCCAGGGCGCAGACAACAGAAACACCGCAGTCAGTTCCTTACATTCAGGATACCTTCATGAAAATTTCCACACACGTGTGAGCTGGGGAACTGGTTCCCTCCTGGATTCTAGTTAGAAAAAAGTGAGAGGTGGGTTCCCCTCTGTATACAATCTGAAAAGAATGAGAAATAAATAAAAAAAAAAAAAAGGAGGAAAGGGAAAGTTTCATTTACAGCACAAAAAGGGGATACGACAGTCTGAAATTTAGTATGCTGACACTTGAGTTTTAAGATGGTAAGTTGTTGGAGACAAGAATCATCCTCTTCACCAGCCCAAAGTCCAGCTTCACATCTTCACCTGCAACCTGAACGATGGGACAGAGTGCACCCCCTGCACAACTGCTGCATGTCTGCAGACAGCATGGAGCTGGGAGGAGGTACTGGCATGGCAGATGGCCGTGCTGCTGCTCACAGGGATCTGAGCAGGCTGAAGAAGTGAACTGGCAGGAAACTCACCAAGGTCAGTGAGGGAAAGTGGCAAGTCCTGTACCTGGGGAACAGATTTGCAGAAAAAGCCCTGGGGTCCTGGACAGCATTCAGAAGAGCACTGCCAGCAGGTGGAGGAAGCAGCATCCTTCCCTTCCACTTAGCACTAGGGAGGCTGCTCCTGGAGCCCTGGGTAAGGAGAGAGTCCAGCAAAGGGCCACTAAGGTTGCTGAAGGACTGGAGCATCCTTCGTAGGAGAAGCTGAGGGAACTGGGACTGTTCAGCCTGGAGGGGAGAAGGCTCAAGGAGTGTTGTCTTATCCATATATAAAAACCTGATGGGGTACAGGGAGCAGAGTAATGAAGACTTAGCCAGCCTCCTTCCTGCTGTATCCAATAACTAGCTGAGAGGCAACAGGCACAAACCAGAATACAGGAAATCTCACTTCAACACAAGAAGAACAACTTTTTCACTGTGAGGATGGCCAAACACCAACACAGTTTGCCCAGCGAGGTTGTAAGTCTCCATCTTTGAAGCTGTTCAAAATCTGAGTGGACAAGGAGCTGGCAACCTGCTCTAGCTCGCCATGCTTTAAGCAGGGGGTTTGGCGGCACAGCGCTCAGAGGTCATTCCAACCTAAACAACTCTGTGAGCTACAGTCTCATATCAGGAGGGGAAAAAACCCAAACAATTAACAGAATTCCTTCATATCAGTTACCAACAGCTACAACAGAATCTACCACTTTACCCCACGGCATGAAAAGGAATAGCTGTTACAATCACAGGGCACGTTTGAAATAAAAGTGGGCAGGGTTTTCCTGCCTTACTGCCGCAGAGCTGCAGTGAAGATGTAAACACACGTGGAGAATAATTCAGTCCTTAATTATGTAAGATGCAGAATAGGATTAACCTGGGATCATAAGAGCCAGGCAAAAAATGTGGGTCCAGCCATTGTATTCACTGTTACAAAGTCTTGAGATATTTAGCCAAAGATACAGAGAACTTCAGATCTTCATCTGTATCTTTACCTATAATAGCAAATATAGCAAAGTAAACTACTCTATTGAGACTGTTTTGTCTGCACATCAAATACCAGGCATGTGGGCAGTTACATCCAATTTAAGCAACTCCAACACCAAAACATTCAAATGACTACTTAACATTCAGCTATCGGCCACCTACTTACATGCAAAACTTAAAGACTGGAGTAGTAACAAGTAAACAAGAAGGCATGCACACTTCCTTCTGCATTGTAAAATGGGAGGGCCTCAATTATTTTCCATGCCCTCTTTTTCCAATATTTGTTATTTTCCCTATTAGCAAATTGCTCTAATATTTGAGAAGCAAAACAAAGCCACCACAAGATCATATAAGCATCTGTGCTGGTCATTAAAAAAATGTAAGCAGAGGAGGCAGGACAGCTCAGTCAGAGATATCAGAAGCAGCAACAACAGCTGGACCCAAACCAACCCTCATGGACCCGTGGTCTGCTAGGCTGGAAGGGATGCCAGGCAAGTCCCTTCAGCCCAAAACACAGAGCATAACCTGCACGAGCCACCCAGGTTGCCCTCTAAATGGATGAGTTGCTTTAAAACAAAGTAAAAACGAACAAAAAACCCTTGTTAGAAATGTTGTTGTCTTTAGACCACAGCGAGCATGGTGTTTTGTACTTCAGTGCTTCAGAATGTGCCAAAAACGTGCAGCTTCCTTCTCGCCCCTGCAGAACCACTACTTGGGCAGGGATGGGCTGACAGCTGTTCGATTTGCTAGCGGGTTTTGAATTTGTTTGGGGAAAACAAATTTTAAGAAAATAAGGAATATATTTTCTAAGAGAGCTCTTTGAAAGCACACCTCAGTCACAGCTCAGCTGCCGCATCTAACAATAACCTGAGCTGTCTTCCAGCAGAGTCATCTGCCTACACGGCAGAATCCACCCGGGGGCATTATCACAAGCTACAATACTATTACTACTGTTTCCTTTTGAGTCACTGGCAATGGTATGCATTACTAATTTGACAATGCTGCTTGTCTTCCCAGATGTGAAATTCCCTGTGAGGCCAGAAGAGAGTCATTCATAAGTCAATTCATTGCCATCAACTGGTAAGGACACTCAAAGAGTACAGCTACTGAACAACACACCCTAGAAAAGCTAATCCACAAAGGACTAGAGTGCACCTTCATAGTCGGGTTTCACGGCAGACAATGACCAGAGAACACACCAAGGTTCACAGCCCTAACTAGGGGAATACTTCTCAGATTGTGTAACCAACACCAAACATCAGTATATCCAAACCAACGGTGTGAAAAATGCCTTTAGGGTAATGGTCTATGCAAAGCAAATGACTTGTGAAACATCACTCCTGTTTCCTCCAGAGAGGAAAATACCCCCTTCAAAGCAGGGGGAGTGGCTGAAACTTGCTTTGCAGCCCTAGCTGTTAAATTTGAGGACCTTGATCAGCAGAGAAACAGGAGAAATGCAAGAAGCAAACTAGCTGGTCTAGTGCCAGCTGGCTGAAGCAAACAACCAACATGCCCTCCTACAGGACCACAGTACTCCCATCGCTTCCGCTCAGGTGCGTGGCTGCTTACCCAGACTTGTGTGCTGCAACCTACGAGGAATCAGAAATGTTTCTCTGTATCATGGAAACAGTCTGCAACATGCAGTCCACAAAAATGGACAAAGATTCCACTTTGGAAGAAAAAAGGCACCCACAAGACTGAAGCAGCCTTCAAAACAGTGATTGGGGAAAAATGCAGTTCTGTTTCAGGACTTAAATTGAGCAATAGCATGAGCCCAATGACTGTAAATAAACAAGAAACCGGTATGAAGATGAACGTCACCAGCAGGCTTAATCAAGTATCCTTTGTTTCTCATGGTCTTGGAGATGCTAACCATCAATGGGAAGACATGAGGTGGAAGACATTTCCATTTTTAACTGCAAGTTCTAAATTACTGGATATTTTTGGGACCATCAATTTTTCAGAGCGCTGTAAGAGCCTCTTTCAGGTAAGAGGCATGCAGAACGTAGAAAGCTGGTGCTGGACTGTACAAGGAGGGAGAGCACTTTCTCATAGGAAATCAATAAAGCACAGTATTCTAGTGTGCTTATACTGAAGCTGTGGTGCCCCATCCCTGCATGTGCTCCAGGCCAGGTTGGATGTTGCCCTGGGCAGCTGAGCTGGGGGGGCAGCCCTGACCACAGCTGGGGTTGGGACTGGGTGGGCTCTGAGGTCCCTTCCAACCCAAACCATTCTGTGATTTTAAGTTATTAGAAAATGCTGTTGATGCTGTCCTGTTATACAACTGACCTTTTCCAGCACAACTTACAATACAGTATAAAAAAATCTCACCAAATGCACTCAGAAAAGCCATTACTTTTCAGATTATCTCTGTTATGTGGCCCATGTGGGAGCGGCAAAGGGCCATTCTGTGCCTTTATTTACTGTCTCCCTGCAGTGACCTCAGAACTGAGGAGCTTGTCTCTACTTGGAGGACGCTAACCATTTAAAACTCCTCAATTCAGTCAACTCCAGCCAGAAAAAGAACAGCTGCTGAGTGCCTGAACGATCATGGGAACAGATATATACATTCACACAATGTATTTTGAGATTGCAGAAGTAGCATAATCAAAAACTCAATATCCACAAAACGTAAAACTGGGTTCTAATCAAGCAGCTGCAGCATTACTTTCTTGTTCACCACATACCTTTGTGCCATCCCCCAGCTGTTAAAATGGGCTAAGCTCACCACGTTACAAAGCAGAACCAAGTCACTGGACATTTTCAAGTTGCAACGTGGTGGGCCAAACTTAACAATGAAAGGCATGCAAAGAACCAAGAAAGAAATGGTTAGAGATGGAAGGAAGTGCAAGCACAAACCTTCTAATGGAAGCCTTAAATGCTTTCATTATTGGGCTTCCAAAGGCTTTATTCAGCTTCTCACACGTGCCACAACAGCCTTAAAAACAACGAAGTCAGAACATGAAAAAGAACTACAAACATTTCCTCTTGGGCTTCTAAAACATTATCTTCATTTTTTTCAAATAATGGAGCTTACAAAGGCTGGAGGAAAAATGATGTTTTGTTACCACAGATGTAATCCAAGTAAATTAATCATGAAACAATAAGAAAATAACGATGCAGATTAACTCACTGGCATATTCCTATATTCAGTTTTATGTCTATGCACGTCCCGCTATTAAAACACAAGGCCACAGTAACTTTGAAAAGCATGCTGAAAAGTGTATGCCAACTACTGGAGTTGGGAAATGCATCTAGTACTTTTGCTGGCACGACACAGCAAACGATCCAAGCCAAGTATCCTGATTTATTTAAACTTACCCCAGATTATCCTGTGGCAGCTCAGGGACACTTGAGAAGAAAGCGTGTAACCAACTTTCAGGTAAACAGAAGTCTGTTTATTATCATAAAATCAGAGGTGACACCTTTCAGGGCACACACAGGTTGTCCCAAAAGATGCGATTAGGAGGAAAAGCATTCTCACTCACATTACTCTAGCTGATGTACCTCAAAGCAGCAAAAGAAAGTTTACTGTTCCTAATTTGAAAAAATACGTTTAGTTGCCTGGCATGTGCTACTATTACAAAACAAATAATCCTCTTACACCTGCTCACTACTGCAAAAAGTATCTTGGATTTGCAGGTGAGTCCTACCAAGGGTTTCTGCAGTACTTTTAACGGACTCCAATTTATTCAAACACTCTGACCAGCTGGCCCTGGTACCTACCCCTCACCCTCAGCGTCAGCGCAGCACTCAGCGTGCCTCTCCATGCAATGCCCAGGTCCCGGCTGGGAAGCTGCCGCAGTGCTGGTCATCGAGGCTTCTCTTCCTCTCTTCCCCAAGTAAAGAAATAACAAGCCCACATCTCTCAGATCAACAAGTTTTCCTGAGAGCTAAAAAATGACGACAGAAAAATGCTGGGGGCAGAAAAAGAGAAAGGAGAACGGACTGCCACATACGTCAATCAAAGATAGGGCTTTGCTGGAGAGTGGTTTCTCTGGAGGGCGCCTGTAAAGGGACTGAACAACAGGACTGTGAAAGAGACTGGGGAAACACACGTCTCTATTTCAGACACAGAAAATGTGCCATAAATGCACATAAACATGTCAAAATTCTATCGTACAATTAAACGATTAATGTGAATACTCCTAAGGCTGTAAGTACTCCAAGCACTGTAAGTACGTTATATGCAACGTGTTGAAAGCTACAAGCATCTCTGCTTACTCAGGAAGCACTTGTGGGAATTCTTACGAATCATTCCTTCCCCACACAAAAAAAGAAGTGGGCCATAAAAATCTAACGCATGCACAGAGTAAGTTTGGTCAGTACATTCAAACATCACATTCTGCTTATCTGCCTAAATCCTCCGCCATTTGGTCAAAGAAACCCTGCCTCAAAACAAAACTAGCAAGCAGCCAGGCATTGTTTTGGCAAGGCATCATAGGGGCGGCAATGGGGCGGAAAAAGGAAGGAGCACGCTACCTGTAATAGTTTGCTCTTTGCCACAGCAGCCACCCAAATTAGCCTTCCTATGGTGATGCGCTGTGACACCACCCATGGTTAAATGAACTCAGCACTGCAATTTAGCTTTTAAGTTTCAGAAGGCTGCTTAAATATTTGTAACATTTGCAGTAAAGGGGAAAGAAGAACAACGACAACAACAAAAAAGTGTTTTGATATTTTCTCTCACAAAAGCATTTCTTTAACCTGTAAAAATCTTGTTAAACTTCAGAAGCCTGAGGTGGGCATCAGCTGATCATCTAAATACACCAAAGAGAACACAACTATCTGGATAAAGACTATGCTGATGTAACATTCCATCTGTAGATTATTAGGTTAGAAGACTGCAGTATTAGGTTTGATGGTATAAATAGAAGAGTCTCAAATACCAAAAATACTCCTCCATTAGTTTTCATGTAATCCAATGCACAGAAGAGGCTTAATAGACATTAATATTAACCATACCTTCAACTGAAAACATTTTAACAAACATAAACTAAACTTCACGGGGTTCCTTCATGGAGTATCAGCAGATACACGGTCTATGGTTATGTTTGTTTCCAAGTAAAGCTGTTGTTAGGAGGAACAAAAACTGTATTTTATGCCAGAGGCAAGCACAGGAAATAAAAATGGGTACATTATCCATATGAAAAGAATGCATTTGGAAAGGAAACTGGCAGCCATCAGAGCTGGAATGTTGCCAGGCCATCTATATGTATAGTTTAAGCATTCAAAATAGACAAGACAGGTACACATTTCAAGAGGCCGCCTCAATAACGCAGTGCTTGCACGCACGCTGCTCAGTGGCACAGAACCCTGCTGGACAGATCATCACACTGCTTACCACCTGCATTGCTGCTCTCTGCAAATACACCTCAAGCCTCATGTTTCCATGTACCTCTGGGTCAGATTCCTCACTGACTTCTCTTTGGTTCTGCCCTGCCCACAGCCACCTGAGCATCACTGCTCTGTCCCGAGAGTTGTAGTTATGTTATGTAGTTATGTCCTTCAGGTTCTCTTTGCAGGGTGCAATGCCAACTCCTTTTTTTACTGTGGAAAGATGAGTGGAAAGTCTTAAATCCCAGTGCTTTAAGTTATCTTTTCTACCATATCCTTTTTCCTGATGTTAAGACCGGACAGTTGTGTCCATATACCTTTCGGACTTAAAAGGCTATGATAACCAAGGTGAACTAAATGTCTCCCAAAGGAAAGGACACTGCTTTATACACCGTCTGCCACTACCAGACTAACCAACTGGTCTGGAAGCTGAAAAATTAACAAAGCCAGGCTTCCCGAAGATTTGCTGTCTGACCTTCTTCTCTTCAACATGCTGGACAAGACAGTGCCAGCAGTGCCACAAACCTCCTGTGTGCTGGTTGGTGGTGCAGCAGATGTCCAACGAGACACACGACGGCCAAATTCTGCCTGCTCTGTCTCCAGCTGAGGCACTAACTCAGGCCTCTCTTCTCAGCTCAGCGACTTTCCCCCACAGAACATCGTTCTCTCTGAAATCTGAACCATCTGGTCAGCTGCAGACAAATTTGTGAGTAGGCAAACCAGAAGCGTGGGAGGGCTGAGAAAGAAGAGCTGTTAAACAAGGAGCCTCATCCATCCCACGAGGCAGCTATACTAAAAACACCGTCATGCTTATCTACATGTATGGTAAATTACACAGGTATCCAAATTACTTTAAAAAGGTGTTCAGCGGTCCACTCCAAACTCCACACAAACACACCTGATGTTTAAATTAACCAAAAGTACGTTTCTCAGTGTTGTCATTTTTCCCCCACTCTGGTAAGCAAGCATAGACACTACAGACTTCCACTGTGCACACTTGGGATCTTGGGCTGCTAGAAAACAAATGAAACTAAATTAAAAAAAGAAAAAGAAACAACACCAAGACAAGATCCTCCCTCTCGCCACCAAAAACCCACATCCATGAACACTCATATCACTGTCCTCCTACCGATTCAACTTCCTAGTGCCCACATCCTCTCAAACAGCAGCAGCGCTGCCCCTTGCTCGCAGAAAACCCTGGTTTTAGTTCTACCTAAGTGAGAAGCAATAATAAAGCCACTAATCTTTCCTCTGCCCCTTCTTCACATTACAAGATTGAAGTGCCACCCTAAACTAGCTTAAACAGTTAAGACTCATAAAACAGGGACAACACTTTGCCCTTTAAAACTATAACTTTTAAACAAAAGGTTTCAAGATTATGTTGCATGACTTGAGAACTAACACCACTGACACTACTTAACCTGCACAGGAAAGTCTTTGTGAAAAAACATCATGACAATATTTAAGGAAAAAAAAATCAGGCACTGCTGCCTTACTAAATCTTAAAAGATTTTAATTTGTTACTTTCTAATGATAGCAAAAATTCCCCTTCTTCTTTACACAGAGGTGAAGAGATTGCACTTCTGCTCTGCTCTGCCCGGGAAACAGAATCACTAAGTTGTCCAGTTCGGTTCTGATTCAAGTTTAGCTGTGAATGGAATTGCTCTGATTTGATTTCAGCTTCCATTAATGAAATGCTTGACCCTCTTGGAGCCCCCTTCTTAATTCTCAAATAGCTTTAAAATATCTGAGACAAGAACAGCAAAGAGTGAAGCTGATATTTTCATTACTCTCCTTGTTCTCCACATACTTTAATTACGCAGTATGCACTGAGCCAAAAGTTTCTCTAAGCTCTCCATCATTATACTGATCTCTTCCTTATGCTGCTGCTTTCCTGAAACGTTCATTACTTTGGACTGTTCAACACCAAACAACTTCTGCAATTTGTTGGCCATTCACATAGCTTAACTACATCCAAAGTTCTTCACAATCCTCTCTGCAGCTCACAAACTCAAACAGCCAACTGTACAAAACTCGCGAGGAACCCCACTGCTAACCTTTCATTAAAATGAACACTGGCCTTTTTATTCCCTAACCAAGCAGTCTTCAGTTCACGATAGCTCCTCGCTCTCACTCTGTGCTTCATTTTCTTCTCTAAAGAAACTCTCCAGAAGGCACTTGGACAGTCTAAATAACGATAACCACTTAACAAGACAGAAGAAGAAAGTGAAGAAGTCTACTTCAACACCATTTTAATCACATATTGCAGCCCAGTGTGTCTAAATACTACAGCAAAAAAGGCAGCAGGTAGTTTTTAGTGTGGATCAGGGCCGTGATAAAGATCATCACACAATGCTTAAAATATTTGGCAATAATACTGAAGTGGTGGTGTAAGTGTGAAACTGAAAGCTGGGACCAGGTTTTGCTGGGGTGTTCCCCGCTTGAAAAACTTGTAAGGGGAAAAGTCAAAATACAGCCCTGTACACAAAATCCCTCAGCAGCGTCACAGAGCACTTCTAGGAACGCAAGCATATTGGCCTTACTTATTTCAGTAATTGCACATTACACAAATGGCTGGACTATTATCTCAAGTGTGGCAACTGCAACAGCAGTGCAATTACATGCCTACGCAATCCTGCGTGTGACGTGTCATCTTGAGCATTAGTTTATATTCGCTGTAATAAACACAAGCAGATCGCATATCTTGGAGCTGTATTTTGGCTCAGTTCACGCTGCAGAGTTACACCACTAAACTTCTACTCCATAAAGGATTTACTAACTGCCCGGTCTCACTAAGGTTACACAACTCTTCCATTTTTGAGGTTCTGTTCTCAGCTGCTTAAGACCTTGCCAAACTAACCCGTGTCAAGACTTCCCTGCCCCTCGCTCACAGCCAACAGAGAAAGGGAACATGATAGACTTCATCTGTTTGAGTGGAATTCCAAAAAAGTAATCTATTAGAACAAGTTGTCAGCGAAAAGGATCCTTTATTCACATTAAACATTCTGTGCTGTCTCTAGTTTTCTTGAAAAGTTCTGAGATTCTCGTGCTTTAAAACAGTCAAATTAAATATATATGAGAATAAGCAATTGCATCTCTGACACCAAGGCATCATTTCTGGTATGTTCTAGTATGGACCCAATCACACTGTTTAAGTGGGGAAAAAATTTCCTCCTTCAAATGCAAAGAATTGGTGCATAAAGGGTTTAACTGGGTTTAACTCCCTAAGGTTCTATTCTACCTCCAGGTCGGAGCTGGAATAACCGTCCCCACAATTACTTCACGACAGCCTACCTACCATCAAGAAAAAGAACGAGAAAAGGCACGGAGACATCTCTCAGGTATTTAGTCATACCCTTCCAGGCACTTAACCAGCAATGCTAGGGGGAGTAAGATGACTACCATGCATAGATACATTAAAAACAATGTCATGCCTAGAAGAAGCAGAAGGGATGAAGACACATCCTAAAAATAGAAAACCTGGCCATAAGCAGGAATACAATGCGGGTTGTGAAGCATTCCACAGGCATTCCTGGAGCTAAGAGTAAATAGTTTTCCCTTCACACCTTTCTGTACAAGTACTCCTCAGTAATGTCATGCTTACTAACCTTAGGCAGACATAACAGACTTGTTACGCTTGCAACATCTTGTTTTATCCAGATCAGGTGAAACACAGGAGCAGACACTAACCCACACTGAAAAAGAAGCAAATGGCAACAAACAACAGAAATATCACAGGAGAAAAAATAACAGTGTGTGCTTTTACTCTAAGTGCTGCACCAGAAGGCAGGAGCTTTCTAAAAATAAAACTTATAGAGCATCTCTATAGCTAATCTTTTGGAATGACCCTTTATAGTTAAGTGATACCACAGGAAAAAGAGAGAGAAGCTTTGCTGCTTTTGACACGTTGCTGACACTACATGAAAGGAAGACCTACGGTGAAGCCTGTACCAAAAATGAGAGGGGAACTTCCTGGTGATTTTACATACGATTAAAATGGGTCCAGGGTCACTGTAAGAACCCTTAACAAACACAGACCTCACTTGCACAAAGTGGACAGTGAGTTCACTGTACTCCCCGTTGCATCTTACGCAACGACACAATGAGCCTTTGCTCTGAGGCAGTGGCAGAAGCAGTTCCAATGTCCCTAACTCATTCAACTCTGACCTCTTCTTATCAAGGCAGCTCACAAGCTGCACACAAACTTCCTCTTATAAAACAAATTCAAAGATCCCAGCTCGATCTCAGCCTAACCTATGCAAAACTTACATACATCTCTATCAGAGAAAGCTGAGCTCAAGTCAGGAATCACCAAGAAACTCAATACAGAGGAATACAGCTTCCGCCTGGTATGCCACTATCCAAACCTGTCGAGTCACATCAGGTACGTTCGCACATTCAAACAAGAACAATCTTCTTTCTTCATTTTACACACCTCAGAAATACGTGTGCTTCTCCCATTTGCTTTCCTAGTCCTCACTGCAGTGACCATTCCCAAATCCCAAATACTGCCAATTAAAAATCATACTGCGGCAACAAAGCAGGGTAGGAAACAACGACAGGAAAAGCACCCAGATGTATCTCCTGAAATAACACCCCCTGCCTTATTTGGTGCAAAAAATGTACTTTATCTCATCTGCTGTTTCCCAACTCGCATTGCACTTCCTGCTGGAGAGGGGCCGGCCGGCCACGGGAGGCAGTGTGGACAGCACACGTCGCCTGTGCCAGGGAGGTGCGATCACAACTCCATCTGGGCCCGTCGCTGTTCTAGAAGACCAAATATTCTCATTCTTTAAAGATTAAAGGAGTTGAGCCTGGTGACTGATGGAAGAGAAACTAAGAACGTTATGAATCAGGGAAAAAAAATGGATGACTGCTGAAAAAATGATATACTGGTCACTACTTAATCTTACATAAATGTCAGCCAATAAATTTTAAATCACTTGAGTGGAAAAGAGGAAAGACAACTAGAAACCCAAATCACAATTTTACTCTTCCTGTCAGAACATCAAGGAATGAGGAAACAAAAACTCTCCTTCTTTGACAAAACTGCAATACTCTCACAGAGACAATTTAAATGTCCCTACTGACTGGTACAGAACAGTACAGGCAGTACCATCTGATTAGTTCAGATCTTTACCCGCAGTACCAGCAAGCACCCTCACACCACTAAGATGCTTTCAGCACAGCAGCAGAGGTATATTACTCTTCCTTTTGCCAACCTGACCAACCTGATTGAGAGACTGCACGAGCTGGCAAGAGGCAGATACAGAAGGTGGCAATGAGTTCTCACAACTCACAAGAAAATCCCCTCCTGAGATGCACACAACCCCACTGACTGCAGGGGACGTTTCTCCTCCCGAAAGGCAGAGGAGGACTGACAGCAGCTGCAGCTGGAGGACACTCACCATCACCAGCTCCAGGAGGTGTTCAAGGCCACGTTGGATGGGCCAACCTGATCTAGTGGAGGTGTCCCTGTCCGCAGCATGGGGGTTGGAACTGGAAGGTCTTTAAGGTCCCTACAGCCTTAGAGCAAAGCACAAGATCAGTATTCCAATTATCTGGACCGATGACTATGTAGAGACTTATAATTGCAATATTAAAATGTCAGGATCTCGAGCTAATGGTAGCTGCTGCAGTTAGACAGCAGGAAAAGAGAACAAAACAGCGTGTCTAAGCATTTTTAAGCCAAGCAAGGTTCTCTTCTAGCAGCCCTAACTATTTTTAGAGATACGATTAGATGCAGGTTATTAAACTTTAGTCAGTAATAGTCACTGACCTGAAGAAGTTCAAATATAGAAGACGGTTGCCTTAAAAGTAGTTTTGTAGGTGAGCAGGAAGTCATTGGAAATTCACCTCCACAGATACGCTCCATCTCATCTATGGCACTATTTAGTAGCTTGTGTTCTACTTGTATGCTAAATGACAAATTATAGCACAGAAAAAAGGTACTTGCCACAAAGGATCAAGCACTCTCGAGTCTGCTTTTTTTAGACTGCGCCTTCCAACAAATGCAGGAAAATACTGAGAAGTGTTATTGAAAGGTGCCTTTCAAACCACACTAACACACAGATTCTGAGTGTCCTAACTGAGCAGCTCCCACAACAAGGGCTGTACATTTATACAAAAAGCCTGGGAAAACGTTCGTAAGATCTGTAAGAACACCCCTCTGCAAACTGATAATATAACACCGCTGGACGCCTGAACATTCTCCATGGAAAGTTACTGGCTTTTCTTTTCAGGAGACATACGACACGAAAAGATGAGCGAAAGGAGAGGGATCTTTACAACCTCTGTTCCCCTTCCTCTCTCTGTTTTGCTTGTCCGGTTCTACAGTCTCTCTTTACATAACACCAAGTTCACGTGCAAGCAGGAACACCCACATTAATCAAAAAGAACAGGTCAGAGCTGCTGATACAGACCCAGATCACGCAATTTCTTTAACAAACCTTCTGGGATCCTAGCTCACAGGGCTATGCGGAGGTGGGAGAAGGGCAGACCTAGTTCAGGAGTTCTCCTCAGCTGTTCCAGCTTTGCTCAATGAAGTTACCAACAAGTTACGCAACAACGGCAAAGCCCAGAAGGAAAAAACTAACACTCACCACATTGTCTTCATTTGGTGCTGAGCCCTCTCCCACACGTTACACACAATCTTACAGAGGCTATAAAAAAAAAAGCAAACCAACCTGCCCTAAATCTAGTTTGCAGGCTGAGCTTAAGTCCCTTGTTATAAAGTCACTTCCTACCCAACAGATGACCCAAGACTGGAAGTGGAAAAAATGAACAGAAAATAAAAATAGAAACACACCTTCAAAACGAATGAAGCAGATCATTACCATCAATTAAGAGACGGGCAAACTTATTTAGCTGATTAACCCAAATCAAGAGGAAATATAATAATAATAATAATAATAATTCAACTCACTAACCATTCTGCTACCCCAAAAAATGAAAAATCCTTCATCTTCTTACTGAATCCACGTATAGCTGCTATCTTATATTTACATTCACAAAGATGGAACATAATGAAGGCCTATCTTCAGTTTAACTTTGGAATTGAAAATAGAAAAATTCTGGAGCAGTCTCTTTCAGATGCACCACTGTAAGGCTTAGACACCAGATCTAATAAAGCAGTGTTTTAGTTCTGAATTAACTACAAGAATGCCATACTCTACAAGAAGAGAGCACCACAGCCACGGCCTTTTATGAATCCATCAGTCTGGTAACAGACATATAAATTTACTTTTTCTTATAACGAGGCAAAAAAGGGATTGTCTCCAGGTCTGTTCTGCTCGTGGCGCTGAGCACTGATAGGGGTAAAGAAAGGAAGGACAAGGAAACAAGCTATTCTTGTTATTTCGTAGCATTCAGTAAAAAAAAACAAACAACCACACTGACATCTTCATACCAAATAAGAAAACACGTTCAAACTGAGACTTTGAAATAGTGTTTGCTTAAAATTCTCTCCAGATCAGAAGTCGTACTTTATAGGGAAAAGTGAAGAGCCACCTTACCCACAGACCATCCCAGAAACACTTCTGCGTAGCTGTTTGTGAATGACACGTCACACAAACATACTAAGACGTTTCAAGACTGTAAAACAACAAAGGATTTTTGCAAATTGTCAAGCTACATCAGCAACACCATTCAACAGATGCTTCAGGAGGACTCGAGGGTATGCAGACCATGCTAAGACCGCTTTCCAAGCAGTAGGCAAAAGAAACCACACAGTTCTGCAGTCAGCAGTAGAGCTATCCCAAAGAAACTGCCTTCAGGACTGACAACCACGTCGCCGTGGGACGACGGCTTGAATTTTAACTAGCACACTCAACGTATGCAGCGTATCCCAGGATGCATGCTGTATGACTTCAATGTTACCGTTATGCCCATAAACTTTCCCATTTCCAATTAATAATGCACACAACACCTTGAAAGTCAGTCCGTCCTTCCGGAAAGACTTTTTGCTTAAAGGCATAAGCAGACTTTTAAAAACATACCTGCCACTGCAAATACTATGTGGACTTCTTTTAATGAGCAAATGTAAACATATAAAAAGATTTTCAAAACAGCGCATCTGGAAAAGCTTGAGCTGTACGAGGCAAGGCAGTTTTGAAGCAGTGCAACGTTGCGACAGTTCTAGCCCAGCAGACCAGAGCCTAGCTTGCTGCTGCCACCATCTCCTTAAGAAGAACTGGAAGCTCACCTAGAGAATCCACAGAAACCTTGTGCATCTCAGAAGGGCACGTGACAGGGTACCAAAAGGCACAGTGTCACAGAAGCTTCAGCTCTTGTAGCCTAACAAAAAGGGCTCCGTCTGGGACAACACTGACATTCTGACTAATCGGGAGTCTGACCAGACTCCAGAGCTGTGTGTTGCCATTCCTTTTTTTCCTTGTTTACATGGACAAGACCTGCGGGTGCAGCCTGGGCAGAAGAGAGGGAAAGAATTTTAGGAGGGCTGTTCATGTTTTGCACTCAATAGACTCAGCCCCTTCCAAGGTCTCAGTACATACAAAGATTTGACGGCTGTTTTCTTGCAGGAAGTGCAGTAGCTAGGATGAAAATCAGTGCACTCAAGGACAAGACTAGAGCCTTCCTTAGTGTTTCAGTTCAGTCCTTCACCTTGATGAGCCTATGAATACTAACAAGTGAAAACAAGTTTGATCATCACCATAAAGCAAGCATGCAGAGGGGAAAAAAAATCCCTACAGGTTCTGTAATTAGCTTTGCTAACAGTAAATGAAGAGCCATACAGTCAAGAAGCACCGCGCACTGCTTTGTGCAAAAGGCTCCCTGTTTCCCTCCACTCTCACGCAGCAGAGAAGACAGTTCAAGGACCAGAAGACCTACGCTTTGCAGATGAGCTCCATGCCAAACTTCTTAGTTTGTGTCCTGACAGTTTTAAGTGGAGACGATTTAGAGATGCATGCACTTAACAAGGAAAGTTTGGTCATATTGAAGTTTGGCTCTGTCAGCTATGTGCACAGGACAAATCAAAACTCTTTGAAAGAGGCGTACCTTTTTTACGTGATACTAAACCAAAGTGATCAAGACATGTAATGCAAAAAAAGCAGTATTTCTGATCATACCAAGACAAAGTACTGAATGAGAAACTCTACTGCTTAACATACAATAAATCTGAACCGATGATTAAGAAAATGCTTCAATACACTCAGCATCTCAATCCAGAGAGACCCCTGGAAGAGAAACACCCCCACACCCACTGCATTTAGATATTCCCCTATACATCCCCATACTAAAACGTGTCTCTTAATGCCCATTTACAGCTTTTCAACTGTACATCCGTAATTAACAGGAGGTGCTTACCTGTGTATCCGGCCCACCAGCCCCAGGAAGCCACCATAGCTAACAGCCATTTAAACAACACTCCTTCGATGTACCAGAAGCTCTCGCTATCCAACACTCGGAGAGGCTGCAGGACAATTAAATACAGGACGTAGGACGGAATAGCGACCAGGTTATTGGCGACCATAAACGCGAACCTGAGGAGTGCTTTCAGGAAGGTGTAGCCCACCCGCTGGGCCTGCTCTAAGGTCACAGCCATCCTCTTCACAGCGGGACCGTCCTGCGGGAGAGGAGAGGAGTGACGGGCGGTGCTGTGGGCAGGGCGGGGAGACCGGGGGAGGAGAGCCAAGCCCGCCCGCCCGGCCACTCACCTCGGGCGGCTGCAGAAGGGCGCGGGTGCTGCTCGGCACCACACGCGGCCCCGCTCCCGGCTCCCCCCGGCCCCTCGCCTCTCTCCTCGCGGGGCTCCAAGCCCGCAGCCCGGCGGGGGACACAAGCGAACCCACGCGGCCTCCATCTTCCCCCCCCAGAGGTCACGGCCGCCGGCGCGGCCGCCGTCGGCCTCCTCCCGCCCCGGCGCGGCTGACAGGAGCCGGGCCCCGCGGGCGGCGC
>JACDJE010000013.1:2401993-2640385 GCA_016647715.1 Pavo muticus | reverse complement strand
CTGCTGCTGCTGCTGCTGCTGCTCCGTGCCCGCCGCGAGCAGCGCGAGGCGCCGGGGCTGCATGCCGGCTGCTGGGGCCGCGCTCCCCGCCCCCGCCGCTGCGTGTCCGCCGCGACCGCCCCGCCGCTGCTCGAGAGCGGGGCTGGCGCTGCGGGAGCACCGCCCCCCGGCCCCGCACACACACGCGCGGGGACGCTCACCCTGCTGCTCTCGCCCCTCAGGAGCTGAGTGCTCGGCCCCGGTGCTCCGCTCCCAGCCGTGACAGGCGATGAGCACGTCCCAGCCCCGCACGCCCCGACCCAAATGGTGCCAAAGCGGTTTCATTGCCCTTGGCAGCGGATTTAATTACCAAGGGGTAAAGAGGGGGTGGTATAGCAGCTGGTCACGGGTCCCTCCAGCTTCACGCAGCTCACTGCCATCAGCCCTGGCCAGGATGGCCACAGTGTGGTTCTTTCTACTGTCTTTGTGGTCAAAGCTACCTCGAGCTTGCTTAGTATAAAGCAGCTCCTTTGGCTCTTCCCTCAATCCACAGAGGTCCGTCACAGGCACGAGCTCTGTGGTGCCAGGCCTGAGCCCCTGCTGCCCACCAGGCCAGGCCCACACTCAGTGAGATGGAGACCTCATGGCCCCTCCTGCCCAGCCCGCAGGGTGAGGGAGTGCAGCCTCTTGCATCACTACAGCAGCCCTTGCTGCAGCCCCCGTCCCTTCACTTTGAATGTCTGACAGGAAATCCACCCCTCTTCCACTAGTCACCCCTCTGGGCTGACCAGACTCAGTTTCCTCAGCTTTGCTCAAATACTCTAATACTTAAACCAAATGGCTCCTGCAAGTGATTTTAACTTGGCTTCAGTTCTGAGGCTGGAAAAAAACACAACACATTTAGAGAAGCAGATATGCTAGAAGGCCTTTTGTTCTGAAAAATAAAGCTTTCAAAGAGTAATATTTAAACTGAAATCACATCACTTTCACAGACAAACCCTGCCACGTGCACTGCTAGGCCGCTGTTTCCCAGACAATGAGTCTTCAGCAATGTCTGTACCCTCAACAAAATTAAATCCAAACCTCCACTCTGGGGAGAAAACCGAGATGTTATTGCAGATAAATTTCATTTCGGAATTTTAAAACACAACCAACCAAATAATGCCATCATGTTCCTTTTGAGCAAAACACAACAAAACTGCTGACCTTCTTGACAAAAAGGACAAGTCTTGCATAAGTGGCTCCATCTCTGGGTGTTTCTGTGTTATTTTTATTACTAGGTTACATCTGACAGCGCATTTGGTGATCATTACGGAGTCAGCTTCAGCTGTTCTGTAGCGTTATCAACTTCAACAGGACTTGGGCTTCATCTTTTCCACCTCACACAAACAATCCAGGGCAAATTATCTGCGCTTACCCTCAGCAAAATTCTGGTCCAAACTCTGGAAGAGAAAACTGTTGGGTAACAGTTACAATTATGTTTCGATTTTTACATCCCAAGGATGAAGCTTCGTCTATATTATTCCAACATAGAAATAAATTACAATTCCTGCTTTTTGGAATAATATTCTGAAATATATGATGCTTCAAAAGGAGGGATTTTGCAGAATTTGCGCAAGTCTAGTGAATGAGGAGATTTGTACAGTAGTAAGGAATACCAGATGAGGAAGCAGGCATACAAAGCACTATTTGTCAGAGCGGCTGCCCTAAAGCTTAGGAAGCTGTGGTTTAACATTTTGCTGAATGAGCAAAGGCCCACCCCTACTCATTTCCTCCTTTATACAGACAGTCCGAGTGCTCAGAAGCGTTCTGCAGGAAATGCCTCTTGCAGAGCCCAGGAAGGATGCCGCCTGTTGTACAGTCTGAGGCTCTGTGAAATCATTTCCAGTGTAGAGCAACACCTGTGTACACGTATGTGCCATGTCTGCTGATAAAACGAAGGAAAAAGTGCAGCAGCAGTGAAGGTCAGTAAGTGTAAATGCTGAAGCGCAGCAGTTTCACAAATGGCTTATTGGTGAGGCGTTAGTGTGGGTTTTTGTTGTTTTTTTGTCTTTTAAATTCAATTCCTTGAGGCAAACTCTTCATCATCCCTAAGGGATTATGAGTTTTCTTACATACAGTTTGTCATCTAGTTATTATAAAGACAAAAAAGTAAAGATTAATACAAGGAACTCTTGATTCATGGCCTTTTTGACCATTTCTCTAAAGTTTGTATCTTTTTTTTTGATGGAATGTAACTATATCTGTTCAGACAATACCAACAAGGGTGTCACTACTGATCATTATAAAAAACACATTTTAATGTGCTTATTAAGTTAGAAAGATACATATACCAGCACTAGTAACATTGGGTGATTAACTGATAGCAAGGGTAACCAGAGCAGATAATGAAATACCAGAATGGTGTTCCATCCACCTCCAAAAATCCTACAGACAGAAGCAAGGGAAATGTTGGGCTTGTTTCTGCCTGTAAGAAGGAGAAACATGCCATGATGTCCATGGGAGTGTTGTACAGCAATAAACAAGCATCTGCTGCAGCCAGTTACTTTGAAGAGCAGCACACAAATGGCTGCAGGCAAGCTGCACAGCGCGGGATTGCGAGTTCACCAGGCTGGATTTGATCACGGTATCTGGCTACAAGATGCAAGGCAGTTCTCACTCATTAACCCCTCAAGAGACTTTTGCAGGAGAGAACATTTTTTGTTTCTGGGTACACTTCAAGAAGTTACCACTGTGGACCTCAGATGCTACTGTTCAAGGGCAGGCATTCACATTCCAACTTTGGCAACTCTTTGGAGCTGCCTGCAGGCATAGCTGCAAGGAGAGAACACAGCGTAGGCATTCACATATTCCACATGTCACAAAGGCAGGGATTGCCATAATGAAATCCAGGCTCAAGGTTGTAAGCACCAAATCAACTTGAAGATTTGTTTCTGGAACCCAGAAAGAGTAAGTTCTGGAATGCTTTTGAACCTCCATCTGGGTCCAGGGCTGGGAATTAAAAAGCTGCTCCTTTGTCCTGACCAGATTCAATCAGTTCTCGTTTGCTTTTCTTGTAGCGAACTGAGTCACAGATGCCATATGGCCTGAGAAAAAAGCATTAGGAGTATGCACTTGTGTGCTGATGACAGTAAAACCAAAATTGCTTTAAAAAAAAAATCATGAAGGCCTGTCATACAGAGAACAAAGACAAGAAAATAACTCGAGAAATCTCAGAAATCCTGCAGAGCTGCAGACTACTGCTTCCTACTGCTCATTACTACTTGAGAAAACAAAAGTATTAAACTTTATTGGAAAATAGCATGAGAGAAAAGATGAAAGTATGCAAAACTGACATTGAAGAACTAAAAAGATGGGAGTGTATGCAGAGCGAGCACAGACTGCTAGAAGATGCCTAACACAAAATAAGGCAAATACTCAAGGCAGCGTAACTCCAGAAAGTGTCTCAGATGAACTAAGTATTGGATTTGGAGAGATGAAAGTTTAAAAGCACCTCCAATAAGCAACCATGTTTTCTCCAGAAAGTAAAATGTTACCAGTGTATTTGCAAGGTCAGGCACCCTTGACTGAATGGTTACCTTCCTAGTTTGTCTAACGACACTTAGGGGTGTTATTAGGAGCCTCCATCGTGGACTAAGTCGTGCCGTTAACTTGAGAACCTGTTACATCCCTCACAAGTGGCAGGCCAAAGCCAGCAATGTCAGCTCCCAAACTTCTATCGCATAGCATCATCATTTTCACTCATTTCTCTAATATTTCAAGCTCTTGGAGGAGAGCCTAAGTTTTTTTTTGCATAACCAAATTATAGGCCTCAGAGAAAATATGTCACAAGTGTAGCCAATATTTCAGGCTTGTGATAAATTCACTATTTTCTCCTTCTAGTATTATGAGTTTACATCAGAGCTCAGGCAGCATTGGTTCTGATGAGACTGCAGAATGCCAAGTTAAGGCCCTGAGTTGGTTTAAGGGCATTTTTACCTTGTTCCCTGGATCTAGGAGAAAGATGAGTTCCTGGTTTTAAACAATCAAACGATACGAAAACACAGTTGAGTAGACCAAAGAAACCCGAAGACTAGTCTTTCACATCCTAGCAATAAAACCAGGAGGCATCTATTTTGAGTAAATAAAAATAGTACTTACATAACAGCGTCATGCTGCCTGAGCCTAAATCCATTGTTGTTTTTTCTTAAAAAAAATCAGGAGTCATTAACTACTGTGCAAAACTAATCATTACATATGTCTTTGAGCTGATGTTTATCCAATATTTTTGCGAGCTTAAATGAAACAAAGTAAATGCTTTATAACCAGGTATCACATTTGTAGTTTTGCATCAAGGAAATGTATATAGTTAGGCACAGACAGAACAACTTCTGGATCCAGCGAGGAAATATCTCTTCCCATTCCATCCAAGTGTAATGCTTAAAACTCTGTCCAACATAAAGCAAAAACTAAAATTCTACCCACAGCTTCTGAGGAGAACAAGCAGAGCCATAGCCAAGGAGGCCATCTGACATGGAAGACACAGCCACACTAAATAAGTACAAGTACAAATTATCAAGTATGCTTGTGGGAAAAGAAGACCACTCACTCACATCTAGTGCTGTCTCTGGCTACTGTCCCATTGCTCTGCCTAGTGTGTCCTGCAACATGGAGGATCCTCTTCACACAGTAGGAGGTCCCAAGAGCGTGGCTGTGGCACTCTCCCTGCTCTGCACTGCTGCTCGAACCGTTAGATCATCACTACTCCATTTAACTGAGTAACATAGACCTGAGACAGCAAATGACATTCTTCCTGTTGATCACACCACAGTTGGGCGCTCTCTATAGGAATGTGCTTTTGTCCCCCTTGAGAACTAGTTCTTGTTTATCATGTCTTTTCCCTAGTTTCACCAATGCCAAGGCAGTATCAAAACAGATTTGTTGGTTAAAGACACAAAGAAAGTAAGTTTGTAAACTTTTGAGATGGAGGTTACATTTTCAATTTTAGAAGTACTCACTTATGATTTGGTAAGGTGCTTTCTGTTTTTTAATAACTGTTTTTGGACATATTTATTTCCTTTGTAGCACAGAAAAGATGTGACAATCAACATCTGTGTTACTTTCATTACAAAGAATCCAACAAGACTAACTAAGCTACAGAGGGGTCCAAGCCACATGATGCTTCAGTGAAGGCTACTCTGGTCTTCCAAAAGGGCTTGGGTAGAATGACATCTGAATGTACACACTGTCTCTACAGCACAGCAAGATTAAACCCACACACTGTCGAGAAGTCTGGCATGAGAAATTTTGGATGAGAACAGCACATTTGTCTCTGCTGATGTCCTTCACCATTTGTGAAAGAGGTGAAAAAACAGAATACATCACATCTGAACAATTTGACAGTTAGTTAAGAACAGAACATGAAGCAGATGCAGCCATCCCTCTATTTCTTCTACCAGCTGCATGCACACTTCACAATTTTCCACTTAAGAAGAGATTAGACCTTAAAGCAGCACCACTTGGATTTTTCCATCTTAATTTTTTTTACATAAAATACATGCATCACCCTCAGAATATTTTGGTTGGTTTTGGTCTAGCGTTAGGCTCTCATTGAAGCTACACTTTCTGTAACTCACATACAGATCTGATAAGTGATGTGTTTCACTGTTGCCAAATCAGTATCACCTTTGAAACAGGAAAGGTTAGCCCTCAAAAACGTTGGGTTTTGAGCAGCTAAACCATTCAAAAGATGCGTCAATCTCCCTGAAGAAGCACATTAACTTAAAGTTCTCTCTTCCAGCTACAGTTTTCATAAGGGTACAAGATAAGCAAGAACTACTCAGTTTTAACCCCAGAGAGACCATGTTTGGAGTCTCTGCTTTGTGAAGTGATGAGACTCTCAGCATTGCAATAAGCACACAAATACCCCAGCAGGAAGAAAAGTTGCTGCTGCTATTCCAGTGCCATCTCATACAATGCTAGATTTTCCCATATCAATGCCAGCAACTGTGAGCTGAATTATTCAGATGTTTTGAGGTGTTTAATTTCTCATTAAAACTAAACTAAAAACTTCAACAGAGAATTACTTATTAAAGAGGATAATGGATACACCACAATGCAACCAGATGGTCAACGAGCAACGCTGCAATTGGTTACTGCTGACAGTGTGTTCCTGCCATACTGTTTGTCAGTCGCTGGTTGGCTAAGTAGAACACAACAAAACAAGGTTCTTATTTCAGTTATACGGGCATTCCTCATCTATTGACATTACTGTCACCAAGGTAATTTTCAGCTGAGGATTTTTGTTTGTTTTTGCTTGTCTGAAAGAAAGGAGCTCTTAAGTTACACTCCCATTGCTCACTGAATCTTTAACCTCTGTGCTAGGTTTGGTTATGAAATCTTTTATCCATCGTTCAATCATATCTACAGAATCATATTACTTCAGGCAACTATGATATGCTGATTATACATAAATTTATGTTTTGCAAGACTTTTCTAATCCCATCATGTTTGCTTATGCAGTCATAGTACAGATGCGAAGACAAAGCCAACCTGTCTTCAGGCAGATGGAACTCCTCAAACACTTTCTAGCTATTATTGTACTGTTTTACCATTAACCATTTTAAGAACGCATAGTGACAAAAAGGTACTTGACTGCAATGAATTAATCTCTAAAATTTTTCTCCATCAGTACTGGCAATTTGAGTACTGTAGTGCATGGTCCTGGTTGCAAAGATCACATGCTGTGAGGTCAGTCACCAGACAAAGCTTCTGTTTTCCTCAGACCTATTCAAGTTCAGTTCAAGTCAACGTTTACCAGACTGACTGACTTAATTTTTGGTAAACTCTTATCAATATCCAGTCAATGTTTGTAGATCAAATCACAAATAGAAGAAAACTAAACAAATCCCAGTTACTGTTATTAAGAAAGATGATTCTCACACTTAACTTCCTAATAAGTAGCTTATAAAATTAGAAGAGGTATTGCACCCACCTTGTAATTCCTTGTGTTTGTTGGGTTATATATCAAGTATATCAGTACATATCAGTATTAAATTTAATACTGATGGCTCAGAAAAGCATTGGTTTTCTAGTTGAAAAAAAAGTGGGGTCCAATGTAACAATGTCAGACACCTTTGCAGGGGAGTATATTTGTCCATGTGAATTCCAGAAACTTCAAACAGCTCTGTGCAAAGAGCAAAGATCCATTCCAGTTCAGGTGACTGAAGCACTGGGGACAAACTAATCAGGTCCGATCAAAGGTCCACTGAGCATTTCTAGGAAGCAGGGGCTGGAGAATAAATACCATCAGTGAAATTTGATCAGGATTTAGGACAATTACAGAAAATAATTCATCTTCCCTCCCACCATTCAGTACCATTCAGCACAGCATACAAAGCCCTAGCTTTATGATGACATAGAGCGCTGCGCAACTCTTTTGCTTAGCTTCCTCAAGACTGTGCTTGACTCAGTTACTGAGTTACAGTGATAATAAAGATGTTCGTGCTGCATGCTAGTTACACAGTTTTTTGCACAAGCTGAAGCTGACTGAAGAAACAGCCCAATACTGGGAAATCCAAAAGGAGAAGTTGCACCATGATTTGCATCTAAGCTGCTTTCCCCCACACCCTCTGCAGTCTCACTGCCTGATTGTTCAACAGCTGAAAAACAGCACTGCTGCCTCTCTAATGCCTTTAGTAGAATACTGTTGTCTGCTAACAACAATTAATCACTTTCTTGGGAAAAGTTCACTTAAAGCTACTGTTAGCATTGGTTAATTAGTAATCATTAATTAAGTTAGATAACACTATTAGTTAGGCATCGAAGGTAGCCTTTTTCATTGGGATTCAAAATGAAGGAGGAGGTCAAATTCCAGAAAATCCTTACACCTGTCATTTCACATTAAGTTTATCAACCTAAGCCAGGGACAGACCGAGTGTGAATCAGAGAAAGACAAAGGAAGGAGGCTGAGTTACAACTGTCACATCATATGACTGATGTCAACAAGATCACACTCATCCTACCCACTGTAAATCCAAGCTAGGCCACTTTATCCTGATTTAGACTAACAAGCAGCGAAGATTTAAGACATGGTAATCTTCAGACGAAGAGGAACTTTCATCAGTCTAGATTAAAATAATGCTTTTACATACTTCTTAATAGAGACACCCAAGCCTCATTTCCTCAAGCCTGTGCCACAGAGCATACATGTCCAAAATGGACAAATTTTCATGCCATAGATTGAAGTGCCGCCCCAGATGTCTGCAGGTTGGCATGGGCACTAAATACTGGAAATTGTTCTTCCTAAAATACCACAATTGTTTCTCATCAGTGCTATTGATGCATTTCAACTTAATAAAACGTTATAAAATCCATTATACCATTGTTAACTGTGGCTAAGAAAAGCAATCCTAATGGCATGGGTGATTCCAGCCAGACCACGAGGGATTACAGAGCCTGATTTCATCAGCCAAAGGCTCATAACAAAAAGGCAAAGGGAAGCAAAGAGTTCAAGACGATCAAGATAACTGTAATGCTACTTTTACTTAGATTTATTCATTTATGACTTCTTTATGAGAAAATTTAAAAACAAATCAACATAAAAAACAGTAAACTCCAAATGAAAGACCCTTTCCTACACAGAAAGGGATGCAAGGGGAAAAGAATAAACCTTTCAAACATCTGTTAAACAGTTATCCTTTCTCCCCATATATGAAGGCTCTGTCCTCAATACTCAGTAGTCTTTATTATACTGATCTGCTTTTGACACGCATACACCTTTTTTGATCCCACCTGTCCAACCTGACAGAGCTTCATACCTACTGCCTCACTCTGTCTCAAACCCAGCTTTCACCTCCAGTGCTCTAAAGCCTCATGAATTCAAATGGACGCTGAGCCCAAAGCAGCCCAGAGAGGGAGGCCAAAGAGCATGACCCAGTCTGAAAGCACATCTGAGCAGGACATCGTATTTTCAGCATCCCAAGCTTCAAGGGCAAAAGAAATATGTATGTAGTTAAATGCAATTGTGAGACTGATGAACGAGAAGACCAATTATTGGTAGAACTCAAGTCTTTCCTTTTGCTTCTGTTAACAATTGTCAAGACTGAACACAACAATGAAAGCCACAATACCTAGGTCTTGGGGGGGGAGGGGAACAGGAAACAGTCTGATGTGTTGAGGCTCTGAAAAATTATCAAACAAAATGTGCCTTGTGTTAATCCTGAGCTGAGTAGTAAAACAATACATCACAGCTAATCCAGTATCGTACAACTGTAACCGCTTATCACACCGAGCTACAAGAGTTTTGTACTTAATTGAGGTCAAGATTTAATTGGTTGTCTTTTAGATAGCATTTCTAAATGGCAGCATCTATCTAAAGAGAAGGCGTTAATTAAAACCTTTTAGGTCAAAAAGTTATAGAGAAGCAGAAAGTTCCAGTCAGAGCAAGAATACAAAAAAAAGTAAAAGGATATCCTGTCATAAAATGGTGTCTTGACTGGCAAACCGTAAGGATCAAACGAGTAACATACTGGAGGAACAGCACAATGAGAACACAGGCTTTAGTATTTAACCCACTATTCAGTGTTATTTTCACTGTACTTATGTCTTCAGGGGATTTCTGCCTCCAGAAACCTCTTTTCCATTGTTACTATTCAGTGAACACTGGAGTTACACCCTTATTAAAGCCAAGCTACCAAAGATACACAAAAATAAAATGCAGCAGTCCAACAAATTGCACCGAATTTGTTACAGCTTGCTAGTAAATCAGCAACACCAGCTAGCTGCTACTCCCAAAAGCAGAGAGAAGCGGAAGCTGAGGTTTGACACCTTGTGGTTCCACATAGGCTATTCCTGTCTCATGTCCAGGTGGAGGCCAGCAATTTGGAGTATGCAAACTACTCTACACATTCTACTCCCTGTAACACACACTTAGTGTGGTCATTCCTCACTCCAAGTGGAGTTGCTACATACTTTAGGTACTGATCACTTCTCCACTAAGGATGAAGCACAGAAGGGTCAGACAGGAAGGGCAGAGGCAGCAGCTAGGACTGCAAGCAAGCAGGTGTGTGTTCCCATGTATGGGGGAAAGAGTCAGAGTGGAAAGATGAAAACACTGACTTGCACTCTAAGTCTTACAACCCTGTAGCCCAGAGATCTGCAGCTGCTAAATCGCATCTCATCTCCAGTCACTGTCTTTATGTCTATTTCATTTATCATCTGCTTTAAAAATACAATGGATTAATAATCTGTACTGATAAGAAAGTGGTCTGTTATAGAAAAACATGTATACTTGCTGTTTCAGTTAAAAGCCTGCATTTCTCCAATATTAATACTGCTTTTCAATATAATTTCTATTTAATAACAGCTTCTTTCTAGGTCTCTGTGTCCTTGTTCCCCACACTCTTCATCCTGTGAGCTACGTTGCTGGGATCTTACCAAGCCTGTAGCAGCTGATCTGCTCCACATTTAATCTCACTTGAATGATTATAAAAATCCTACAGGGTTTCTAACAAAGGTCATCACAACATATACAAACAAGCAGCCATTTGTGTGTTTTCATCATGCAAGATAAACAATATGAATTGTCAATCAAAAACTGTTCACGTGAGCCTCGGTATTACATTTATAAGCCAAAGAAGGTTTTTACATAATCAGATGCCAATTATCCAGTGACTTTATTATGCAGGGAAACATGAGCTGAATACTCAGATTTTTCAGACTAGTCTACAGTTTCCCATATACAGACATTTGCACGCATTTGGTTCTCGGCCAAGTCTAACCTTACATACATTTGTTGTCTGCATGCAGAGTTCAAGAGAGCTGCACACCAACACAAAAATCAAAATCAGAATTTGTGATATGATATTGATCATTAGAGGAAAAAAAAGCAAGAGCTTGTAAACTCCAGGTATTTCTACCAGCTAGATTAAAGAACGCTTACGAACAAGATTCTAGTTCTAGCAATTGAGAAGCGCTTAAAAATTCAAACTTCTCCATGTTCCTTCAATGAAAATAAGGTGCTAAAGGACAATCTGGATCCCCTCCGGCATGCCTCCCTAACTCATGCTCTTTGCAAGCCACACTGGATCTATCCTGTTGTAGGCCTGATGTTTATTTTGTATTTATTGAGCATCTTTGTTCCTAAGAGCGAAAGCAGGGAACTTTATCAACGGTTCTGTTTTTAATCTCTAGTTCTAATTCTTGTCACATTGGACTTGATTGTCAAGTTCACTTTAATTAGTTTTCAATCACTAAGTTTCATTACTTATCATGATATTTGGCTGTATTTACTTAAATGCACTGTTAACATCTTATCCCCCCAGCCACTCAATTACCTTGAGATCCTCCTCGAATTCTCATTTGAAATTCATCTTTAATCTTTGCTATTACAGTAGCCTAAGTTTGTCTGGTCTCTTATCTTTCACATCATCCCACTTCAGAGTAACAGCTGCCTGTACACATACAAATACTTCAAAGACTTAAGTTTCTGAAAAGTTAGAAAGCTTTCATGCATCTCCAACGTATTTTAACAGTAGAAATGCTCAGTTATGCCTCCTTCTGCTCCTAGGTACTCAAAACAATACAGAAAGAATTTAAATAATGACACTGTTAATCACAAGTAGCACTCTGCAACGATTGCATTCTTCGACATTTGCAGGATAACAAGTAAAGATTTCATTGTATCAGGCTCTACATCCTGCCAGGATTGTAACTGAAGCAGCCTGGAAGTTTTAATATTTTAGAGTGGCACAAATGAGTCATAGTCCTGTCTGCCACTGCTGAGCATAAATTATGTACCTTGTTTTAACAGAAGTCCAGTACAGAACTATAGCAAAGAGTTTGCGCCCTGTGCTGACCATCCTACAGTGCTAACAGTATTTGTCCTACATTCAAAGAAACTTTAGGCTATGTTCTGTTTATAAATTTGATTCCTGTGAGTTCCTTGAGACTCCACCTTGAGTTACTAAATGTCTGGCGAACAAGTTACGTAACAGACAGCATATCCATGGGTTGCTGCTGACGTTGGATGAGGTCCTTTTCACCTTTGTCCCTGTATGATTTCCAGCCATCTGTTTTTCATTATCAGCAACACAATTAGTACTCACAGGCCACACAAATGAATCAGGGCACAACCAGCTAACCTGCTATGAGTAACCCTGGTTTTGCAGATTCCTTAGAAAAACTGGCCAAAGTACTTCCTTGAAGGCAAAGGCAAATTTTGTTCCCAGGGATATCAATATTTCAATGACGTATACTCAGTAAACTGGAATTTTTATTAACTGTAATCATTTCCATGAGCAGGATCAGAGGGCACCCAGTTTTTTCTTTGCGCAAAAGGTGGAGGGCAATGAAGAAGTAGGTGATAATCACAGTGATACATTTTTAAGTTGTTAACTCACTGCTGATCAACTTTTGTCAACTAACAAATTTCAGTCATATCCACCTCCCACACAAACTTCCTTTAATACAGGTTTGATTGGAAGACATCTTGGAAAACTTCTATTTATTTGCTACGTTTATTTGCATTCCACTGTTCCTTTACTCCTTGACTGGCCAAATACGCCCAGCCCAACAAGATTAGGAATCTGAAGGCCAAATCTGAGCTAACTGAATTAACAATACTGTTGGAAGGACAGATTATATTGTACATTTGGTTCTTGGTGGCTGTTCCTTTTTTGGAGCCACACTTCCTGGAGCCAAGTACTAAAAATAAAAATGCAGAACAATATTATGCAAATCATTATTTACAGCCATCACGACTGCGGAGAAGCAGCTCAAATTAAAAGCTCAAGAGACTAAAAATGGATTTTTTATTTTTTTAATTTATTCCAATTGCATCGCAGAGTATTTGAGGCTGTCAGTGCCAGCTCCTCCTTGGGCTGCCTCCCAGCCCTTGGAAGCAGCCTCGGATTTACAGCAGGAAGCGGCCTCGGGCTCCCAGCAGTTTCTCCCATCAAAGAGCTCTCATCTCTGCCAGCAGAAAATAAGTGGCTGGGCATAGCTGAGAACCAGGAACGGTACCTCACATCACAGATAAACAGTGGCCAACTGTTTATTAGCCCTTAAATACTGTTATTAGCCATGATGATAAGGGGATGGCTCAGAAAACACGAAGCCCAAGAGAAGCAGAAAGGAGCAGCTCAGGTGATGAGGCAGACACCGCAGAGGGCTCTCCCATCTGTCTTGTCACAGTGAGTACTCACGATGTTTATACTACAGAATGGGCTTCATTGGAAACAGATTTTAAATTACCATATATCCCTCTTGGTAAGCTGCCTTCAGGTGAGGCAGTGTTTACATATATGCATAAATGCACCCAATGAATCGTCAGCATTCTCATCTGCCATTTAGTACACTGAAAACATTGAAAAATAGACCAGGATATGAGTAGTAGGCCTAACATTGGCTTTTTTGAGAAGTTTTCATTAGAAGAATAATTAAAAATTATTCTGAAGTACAAAACATTAGGAGTAAGCTCAAGTCTCTGGCTCTTTTTAAGTGGGAAAACCAACACAGTAGTTTGGTGCTTTGTTTCTGGTCTGGCAGAAATATCAGAAAGGCAACTAAACCTACTAGCATTTAAGATACTCTTATCCTCCCTGTATCTTCCCACCCTCCAGAAAAAAAAAGAATTAAAGAGTACCTTTCTGGTTTTAACCTGGGGTACACATGTTCACAGACATACAGACCTCCAGGCGATCCATTGTGTGGGCTGCACTACTGCTCAGGTGCACTGGGAATTGCTCCTCTCAGAAACCGGTACCCAAACACTGTGTCCACACTAACACACAAACCCTCACAACAGACTAACCAAGGAAAGGCTCTGCACCTCTCATACCCTCAGGTAAAACTTTTCCTCTGGAAGGGTGAAATGCACATCATTCATTATTGGCAATATATGCTAGAAATAAAGGAAATAAAATAAACTTACTGTATCAGTCTGCACACTGCAGGATTAATTCACGCTGCTCTCGAAAAACATGTAGCAGGGTGGCAGCTTCACTGAATGAAGTACAACAATTACTATTATCAATTACAATAGCTTTTGCTCCTCCCTCACAAAACGATGGAAAGAGGCCTTCTGAAGAAGTCAGACAGCACTTTTTGTGAGTTATTAGAACTCACAGAATTCCCTATCCATCACAATCCATGCTGCTTTTTCACTTTACTCAGCAAGATGATGGCATAGTTTGAGCACTGTCATTAGCAGAGACCAGTTTCTACAAATGAAACCCATGAAACTAGTTCCAGGGGATTTAAGGACAAGTGACAAAAGCCTGGTTCCTAGCTAGAACTTCAAAGCATTTATGGAGGAATAACAACAAAAGCTAAAAGATTATGCAAAAATCAGTACCTTTAACATCTGCATACTTTAGGAGTTTGTCAAACTATGAGCCAGACAGTTGCCAATGCATACAACTGTTGGCCTTACGCTCTGCTGGCAAAGGACATCCTCAGTACTCAAACATCTCAGTGCAGCCTTGGACTCATCCATTGCTGAACAAAGGGCATTTCTTCCCTTCTGCTCCCCCTCTTTTGGGAGGCTACTCCCAGCAGAAGGGAAGGGCAAACAGCCAGCTGGTAGCCACTGCAGCCCAGTGAACTCTGCTCTCAGACTGGTCACGCAGAAATGCCACGGTTCAGACGCCACTAAACAGATTGTTCCCACTGGACTTGTGTTAAATACAGAAATACACTACGCATGCACAGTCAGTTCAACAGTTGAGTGTGACTTGTGGATACACTTCTTCCATAGCACTCCCCTTGTACTGGCTGTGATCCATTTGCTGCAGTCAGCCAAGACAGACCTGCTGATTCAGCTGGAAAAATACCCTAGCAAAGTGAAAGCCTTAACCAGATAGTCTTACGAGGTAAAGAACAAAGGCAGGAATAAGCAGCAGAGCGCCCATTTCAGCCACAACAACACACAGCTAGCCTGCTTTAAGTGCAAAACTGTATCCTGAAGATTGCTAACCCAACATCTTTGGCAGTCTAAACTTTCACACATCATTTTGTTTATATTTACCACAACTACTCATTGGTTTTGCCACGTAGCTAAAAGCACTGCATTAAGAATGGACATCTACTAATTTTAAATTAACCATATATCTGAATTTACTACTTCTAGGGAGCAGGGAACGCACCCGTAAGATGGACTGACAGCAAGCAACATACTTACTAAACTGCTGAGAAATAAGTTTTAAACCACCCTTTATCTTACCTTCTTTAGAGTTATGCAGCCACCACTAATATCCACTAAAAAAACACTTCACATAATGTCTTTTATTATACTACCTTCTAAAACACTTCATCAATCTCAGATCTAAGGGAATGTGAATGTAACACTTCCTACCCATTAAAAAAAAAACACAAAGGCTTCAGGCTGAAGTGGCTATTTCCTCAGTTTCACTTCTACACAATGGAAACAATGCAGCACCTCTTAAATTGCTGTACTGGATCAACAGGTTCAGTGTTGACAAAAGGAAACAAAGAGCTTCTTACTACAGAAGTGTCCAGTAGACTCAGGAGCTTAAACCATCACCATGGGCTTTTCCTAGCCTGAGAAAGACTTGCTATTGAAGTTTAATGAACCCCTTTCTTATCTTGTCTACCATCATTAGTCAAGCGATTGAGGTTAACTGGAAACTCCATTAACAATGTATCCTTAATTTGGACAGCATTGCTTAGAGGTGGGCAAGCAAGAGGTTTTCTCCCAAAAGCAAATAAGGTACGCCCTATTTCTGAGCACTATGCTGACAGGCAGCAAAACAGAGCAATTTTCTGGAAGTATGCAGTGCAACAATAGGGATGGCTCACGGGAAACAGCTCACTGAAATACTGAAATCTGTAATTTCAACAGGGAGTTTGACCAGCAGCGGTTTTATCAGGGAGGTATCCCTAGGAGGGCAAAAAACCATAAGCTGTCTAAGGTCACTACTAAGATTTATTTCCCTGTAACACAAAACAGAACCTAATTTTAAAACTCACATAGGCAGAAGGTAATGAACACTATATAATACATGTAATAGGAAAAGTAACGTAACACTTTCCACAACTGCTTTGGTCTCTACTGTTCTCTCTTGCCTTGGAGGTTAATAAGCAAGGCTCTGGATAAGTCTCCTCTAGTTTAGTATCCAAGCTTATGCACTTGGAGGCATCTATGTGGATGGAGAGCAGCTCTAATAGTGCTGGATGCTGAACTACAGTCAAGCAGAGAGAAGGACCCGTTTGCAAGCCCTACTCTCACCTCAGAACTGCTCTGTGAGCTAACAGGGTGCCTAAATTCACTCCTTCCATGCTCCCTTACTTCTCCTACCAGCTTCTGGGTTTGGACAAGGCAGATAGCAGACTACATCTGCACTGCCATAAAAGGAACAGTGTCTTGAGAAGATACTGCTAAGAATTAAAAGGGCACACGTGTAAATATGCTGACCGAGGGGACAACAAAAGCACTGCAGGCCAGCAGAAAGACAACAAAAAAATACAGCTACTCCAAAGGCAAAATGCTTCCATATCAAAGAATCTCTTTCCATGTACACACACACATGAAATCTCATATGTACACATGCTTGCACATACCTTCATTTCAGAGTGTAGAAGGTAGAATCACACACATTTAAGAAACTACTGAATTTCAAGACTACTGCTGAAACAAATTTTGTCAATTTGAGAGAAATTTGCCTACTAGGCACAGCTAATTAAGACAAATACAGGCTTCAGTTTATTCTTGAGAATTTTTCCAACTCAGTTGAAGACGACGCATTTGGAGGACAACATCAAAAGAGAGTTATTTTCCTCTAGTCATTCCAGGTACTATACTAATCCAGCTTGAACAACAACTGGAATTTCACCAGACTAAAGATTACTATTTTACATTCTCTTGCTTGCATTTCATATGTACCTACTCTAGAAGCTACTCCCCCAAACCAGTGTATACTTGATATCTATACCTGTACATGTATTCCTACATAGTGTAGTGAGAACGTTACAGTGGCAATTAACAGCCATACAAGTTCAGAATGACACTTTAGCTTTTAAACAGAGAGTATCCAGTTTCAAAGGTGTACAGGTAGATATATGTCAGTACTAAACAAAATAAAACAACTTACTGCTTTTGATGTAGCCCAGGATACAGTTGGCTTTCTGTATCCCTATTCTGTACCTGACTCCCTTCAAGTATTTATGTTGTTAAAATCCCCGAGTCTTCCATTTGTAAAATTCTTCCCTAACATCCCTGACTGAAGTATTCAGCTCTAGAGCTACTGTACTTTTGTGAGGGTTATAGTATTAACAACATTCAAAATAGATTTCAGGAATGCAATGTGTTTAATTAAAATTCTACTAATTCCTTACATATATATATAAACTCAAATTGTGACTTTTGTAAAGAACCTCACTTAAAAAGTTTAAAGGACCATTAACTTGCTTCTAGACCTATCAAACTCCTGTACAGTCTCACATGATTTAAAGCCAAATATACATATATCCACTAACAAATACAAAAACTTCAGCTAAATTCAGACATTCCAGTCCTCAGGCAAAATGAGTATGTACCCAAGAGAATGGAATGGGAAGTCCAAGATGCCAACTTCAGAGAATCATTTATGAAACACACCCAAGTGATTCTAGCAGATTACACTCTGAGCTCCAAAGGTAGAATTTGAAGCAAATTCCTTTCTTATCCCTACCTCTTTTTAAGGATTCACACTGCCTCAAGCAAGAGAGTAGCCAGGCATCCAGAAATGACACCTTCGGGTAGGTTTGAGCACATGTTTACAAGAACGTGCTTTTTCCAGTTTTGAGTTTTTCACCACTTGTGAGAAAATCTGGCTACATCACCCACAGGGAATCCAGCTTCAGCTCTAGACACGAACACTGATTACTGCTGGCTTAATGTGGAACAGTGTGTTTTATGAATGACTCCAAATTCGTCCGAGTTTGATCACTGGCTCCATCCTTTCCCAACCCAAGAATTTACACAAGCTAGATCAAAGCGTAATCTTCACCATTAAGATTACATAATGATACAACTGGCATCTGCCTGCATAAGCTTTTCTGTTATTTGAATTCTTCACAGCAGGCTCAAGATCACTGTCTGGCCACTGAATATTTTTTTACTTTTCCAATGACTGAGGCATCTGAATCATCTGCCATTATTAGTGTGCAATATGCACAGCAATTGAGTTACTATTCTGTTTGCTGAGAAGCACTAACCAGATTTAACTTGGGCCCATGTCACAGAAGTACTTTACAGATCCTTCATTGTGCATTTTCAGGCATGGGCACCAGAAACAGAGTCAAGATAACCTCTCTATTAATAGTAAAGGATCACATTTACCCTGATAGCTTCAGCAGAAGCTTTCTGTACACTGCTGCAGCTTTAACATCCTTCCTCACTTCTTGCTGAGTATTTTGAGTCATTAATTTCTATGAAAAATCTTGGTTCTTGTTTGCCAAGTGTAACTCACCCTGTATGAGGAATAGAAACACACTGTTTAAAAACAAAAATACAGCCAAAAAATAACCTTACTGCAAAATCCACATAACCTAGAACACTCTAGTCGCTTAAATGGAAGTTTTCTAATAGGTTCAGGGCTTACATATTTAACTAGCCTGCAAATGAGCCAGCATGAGACATTCCCCTCCAACCCCCAAGCTCCCATCCCAAGTGTTCAGATTTTCAGATTTCAGTGCTATTTGCCTGGCTTTAGAATTGATGCAAGTCTCTGGAGTTGTACACACCTATCAGATCAGGTGAACAAAGCTCTTTGGAGAAGGAACGTGTTTTTGAATTGTAGCAAGGTTAATCTTACTGGCTCACACAAAATAAAGACTTGTCCAGGGAAAGACCTGAGCTGGCTTAAGTTTCTTCTACTAGAATTCTCACTTGTTCAGCTACACACCGTGAATATCGTCTGACCTATGAGGAAAGCCTGCTCCCCAGTGTGTCTGAGCTGGTTTGGAATGCTGACATCACAGGTTTTCAGCAACATATCCGTCAATAACAGAACAAGAAACAAACATTCATTATACAAGATAAAAAGTTGTTTGACCCTTTAATCTGGGGCTTTTTGCTTTCTTTTTCTGTGTTATAATAGAAAAATTCTGTGGTTAAGACAATAACCTGAGACTTTGATGAAGAAAGCATCAACCACAAACAGTTCAGATCTCCAGTTACACATACAGTAGGTGAATCACCTCCTGGACCTTACAGCTATTTGTGGTCATAGGTATGTGCATGCATGCATGCGGCAACATGTACATACATAGCCACAGAACTAACTACATAGCAATCAAAGTGGGGACAGAAAACATCACTTCCCTTAGCCAGCATGAAGTAGTTACTGATCACAAGAGTCACTTCCAGGAATTAAAACCGTGAGTACGCTGTTCTTTGCTGTTGCTGCTGTGATGGTGGCTGTCCTTGCTGTTGCTGAAGACGAACTTGCTGGGAGTATGGATCTTCAAGAGATTTAACAAAAATAGTTGTCTTAGGCCCGGTTTTCCAAACAATACCGTTGGAATCTATTACAGAAGACTCTACTGTAATATTATGGGTTCCAAGTATCACAAAGTTTAACAGAAACTGAGTGCTGAAGTAGTCGTTATGTGGCTCTACCCTCTGCTCCATTTCATTGGTCATGTTGTCAATAGGAATCTGAGAACACAAAAAAGGTTACCATTTTATATAACCTGCTAAAATCAGTTTTCTATTCTCTGTTTAAAAAAGGAAAAAAGAAAAAGCACCTTTGTCCTCGATTTTCCTAAACCAATGCACATGTACGCTTGCATCAGTTTTGACATATTTTTCATAGATGAATGCAATTTTATTTTTTTGTTTCTATCAATAAAACCAAGGTAGCCAACACCAAGTCTTTCCCCTTACCAGTATTCTGGTTTTGCAGTAACGCAATTCAGATGTACTTCCTATAATCCTGTTGCTTTAGAAGCAACTGACTTCCCCCCCCAAACCTCAAGAACCCCCAAACCCACCAAAACAGACCTTTCACTAAGTATCACATAACCTGAACTTCAGACGTGGAATCTTTGATAAGGCAGTTCACTGGATTAATGGAAATTAAGAGGACCGTTATTAAAAAAACACCCTCAAAAGGGGTAAGAAGTTACAGAGGCTGTGCAGTAAAGAATGATCTGTTCCTGTCTTTTTTTTTTTTTTTTTTTACCTCTGGAGTTTTCACTGGTATATAGCTAGACTGAATTTTTCTTATCTCAAGCAGATTCCCAATGACTTTTTCTGAACATCACAAGTTCTCTTTAGTTTGGAAGGAAAGTTGATACTAAAAAGCTATCAGCATACAGCAAGCACAGAAATCCCAGATTCCTTCCAAGCGCTATGACCAGTTCCCACTTGTGCCTGAATGTCGACTGCCAAGAGAGGATTAGACAATAACACATTAATTTCAACCAGAGGCTGAAAAGGATGGAAAATACACCAAGAAGGCCTAAGACTCCTCTTTGCTCTTGTCTACCCATACCTTATAGTCTTGTCCGGATTTGCTCTGCAGTACTGAAGATACGTTTAGACAGACTGACTGAATTTTACGGAAGAGGCCCGGTTTAGACCCATGCTGAACCACTCCTTCTACCTTTAAGGCCAACTGCTGATTGTTCTGTACTGCAATAGGTTCTGCAGGGTTCCTTGGAGATGGGGATAGAGCAAGCTGTAACACAAGAAGCCAGACAAATACGTAACCTCATGCCTCCTTAAAAGCAAAGATAATTACAAGATGAAACAGAACACCTTCTTATAGCATAACTTCAAGGAAGGATTTGGTAGAGAAAAGCAGAAGACAGAAACATTCAATTTGCAACACAAACAGATTACTGTAAAAATCTATAAGCATCATCAGCAATACCAGGCGTGGTGTTCGCATCTCTTTAATTAAACACCTTCAAAAGACATCTTCTATAAAATATCCACAAGTAAGCTTTAAGCATACGAAGAAGAATACAGAAGTAAAAATCTGTATGATTAAATAATGTAAATCTCCAGGCTTCCAATTTTCCCAGAAAAAAAGGACCTTTTGAGTTAAAAATACAAAATTAACTTGCCCTTGAAGGCATCACACTGCCATTCTCACTCACTTAACTGATAAATATTACAACTTCATTCTATAGTAAATGTTGGTTTTTGAAGAAAAAGGAAAAATAACTCAGGCTTATAAAAGTTGTCTTCCTAAGACTAGAAAACCTGCTCTGCAGAACCAAAAAAAGTTACCAGTCAGATTTTATTTTAAGATCTTGCAATCAAAGAACCGAATCCTATTTGCTAGATTAAACCACAGTCTAGTGGCTCGTAACAACTACATATTTATTCAGTTATGACACAGACATTTAAGCCATTCCTAACAGGCAAGCCCAGACCTGTATTGCAGCTGAGTATCTTCAGTAAAAATACTGAAGCTTGGTGCCTTCAGTATGACTACTCATGAACTAGGCTCTATAGGGAGAAATTTCAGGCCACATTTGAGCAACACTTACCTTAATGCTTGTAGACTGCAGCTTTTGAAAGAAGTACCTTTGGAAAGAAAGGGGTACCTTCAGCAAGGCAATGACAGCACTGCACAGACAAGCTGTATGCTGTAAGAAACAGAGCCAAAGCAAATGAGAATATTTCAGACAATATGGAAAAGACACGCTCTTAAGGTTATGAAACCGCAGTAGCTGCCACTAGAAGTCCAGAAATATATTGACATAGTCACACGATAACAGCCACTACAATGGCAGTGACTACATTCAGCTCACGTTTATGTTATCTCCTCCACAAAGAGGGTATTCTGCTCTGGAAAGAACAAGCAGGCCAAGAATAGAAATCCAGATAATTTCAGTCCTAGTGTTAGAGTTAGCTGAGCAATATTAAGGAGTCTTAAAAAAGACTCCTAACACAAAATTGATACACAAACCCTCATACAATAATCCACTCCTGGCACACAAAACTGGCATCTCCCACAACTTCATAGGGTGCAGTAACTTGAGTTTTAAGCCTTTTATCTGCTCTTCCTTCCCTCACTGCATTGTAACATCAGCAAAGGCAGCGCTACTCAAATCACCCAGCTAGGCTGGGACAGGCAGCAACAACTAAGTTTACAGTGTTTACCTTGGCTACATTTTAGACAATTCTTCTGTGCAAATCGGAATTTTATAAGGACTGCTGAATTCAGTAAAAAATAGGAAAGAAGGTACCAGTCCTAACAAGTGAACTACCCTGTTTCCACCAACATGCACTTCAGATTTATGATTTTCACTAACAGAAAAAGACAACACCAGATTAGGACTGTAAAGGAGTACTCTTATCAGCTCCCTGTTTGCATTCAGCACACTTTACATTGTGTTTCTGATGACCTGTATCGATAAGAGAAATACTATACTCCAGCCACACAGTTCTAACTGTCAGCAGCTCAGACACAGAAGCTGGGCTAGCGCTGGACCCTCCAGCACTGTGCGCTACAGGTGGAACTCCTGCACCACAACAGCAAAAATAAACAGTATTGCAGTATTTTAAAGTGATTGCGGTAAGGGATTGGACAGAGACTCAGTATTACCTCTAGCTATCCTAACATTTATCAGCATCTACTACACTCACAATACCAGAATTTTAAAAGCCATGTTTCTAATCAGGCCAGTAAGGTTAGAGATGTTTAAGCAAAACCTTTTTTTTCCAAGTATTAGAGTATATCCTTAGGAACTGAGTTCCTTGTACTACTAATAGCTTACATTAAATAACTGAAATGTGCTCTTCAGTTGCTTGATCACCTGAGATTTCCTGAGGTTTTAGAACCTTCATCTACAGAATATATATGTAAAGCTATTACTTGCCAAGTAAGACACAGGAGCATACTTCCTGTTGAGGGATTCCACTTCTTCCAGTACATGATTAAATACAGACATCATTCTTCTTTCGTATTCACTCTCAACATGCGCTGCTCCATTTGAACTGTATTCCTGGAAACTAGAAAATAAAACATTCTGCTGTGCCTAAAATACTTATCCCAGTCTGAGAGGCTCACTCCGAAACATGCCCAACAAGGCTGTCCTCTGTTACAACTTGAAATTCATTAAGAAATAAACAGAGTAAACTGTTTGATTTATTGTTTCCCCAGTCGGACTTGCTCCGCACATATAAGCCCCTTCTTAACTCCAGCTTATCCAGCACTTTGCGTTCCCATCCTTTCCCAGTTGAAGCAACTACAGCTCTAACAGACTTGGGTGTGCTTAACTGCCTGAGGAATTTTATTTCAGCCTGCAGCACTTACAATGCTTCAAAAAAAGTCTCACAACTCAACAAAAATGGACAACGTCAGTCAGAGTTAATAATAAATAAGGAATCTTCTAATCTAATGCTCTGAATACAGTTCCACCTCCTAGAAACCTAACTTTTTAAAGGACACAATCAGAAGCACATCTTGAAAATAGTGCTTAATTCATAATGAGAAGGACAGACGTTTGGGATGCCCGATTTTACTTTCAGTTACAAGAATCACACACTTATAAAGATGTTTAGCCACATTAATCACAGCCTCAGAGTTCCAAAGAATGATTTGATTCATAGCTGCTTCAACGTGATTTTGCTAATACGTACAAGCTTACACACACAAAAAAGCCAGAAATTATTAATTTACCTTAAAAACCTTACATTAATCTAATGCGTGTATTTCCAAGACTCTGAAGGAAGCTAACACGTACCTACTATTTCCACTTACAAGTATGAGAGTTAACACATAATGGCAAAAATTAAAATACGTGGCAACAGATTGAAAGTCGTTTCTTATTTTAATTCAAGTCCATATTTAAGATGAATGCAGTGCAGCTCCCAAGAGCAAAGTATAAAAAGCAGAACCTGAAACACAGTCCCTAACCTGTCAGCTACAGCACAGCAGCAACAGGTCTCCAGCCTGGCCAGAGCAAAATTGTAAGGGGCCACACGGAAGCTTCTCTGAACATTCCTCGAATTCCTAGATTTAAAGTCCCAAGTGTTCAGAAACTAAAAGCAAAGGAGCAGAAAGTTAACTCCAAAACTTACTTTGCAGATTCTGGATCCAAAATCAGAGCCTCAATTGCATGCGAAATCAACAGGCAGCTCTGCTGCTGTCTGATATTAATATTAAGGAGTTAGGAGACTTACAAACTTGGTTCCTAAAACAAGAAACAGCACTATTTACTAGCACTTTTCCTTATTTCTCTAGCTTTTGTGAAGTAATCCTATCATTATTCCTTTGGTAAACAGAAGAACAACTATGGAAATCCCATTTTATGCTGCTGCAAGTTTCAAGTCCTAACTTACTCATGAAGTAATTCTGAGCAATAATATAGCAATGTCCATTTCCAAACAGGTTTTAAGCAACCTGACTCATGTTAACTGCTTCAAAATGACTTTGTGCTAGCTTTCACTAGAGAAAGGACTGTTAAGCTTCGTGCTGTCTTAATGAGAATGTAAGAGGACAAATTCTGAGCTTTTAAAAGGATACAGTTCTACATTCCTTAGAGTTGCTGAGTCTGCATCAAAAGATGACTGATACAGATCTCCATAACGCACAGCCAGGTTTCGGAATTCCTCCATTGATAACTTCATCTACAGAGACAATGTTACCAGTCAAAATAACAGAAGAAAAACAGCGTACATCCAGAAAATCACTACACTAACCTACACCATTGAAGAAATAAAAGAAATAAAACATGCTCTTGAAGATACATAAAGTTTTTCCCTCTTCCCATGGATAAAAAGCACCTAAGTGACAGAATAATTACCCATCATTTAAACAGATATTCTTCCTGTAAAAAACAAACAAATAACAACAACAACAACAAAAAAAACAAACAACAAAGCAGCATACCATTTTTGGGTTAAAAACAAAACTAACTTGAACAACCCGGGTTGGATGGGGCTCTGGGCAGCCTGGTCTACTTGGTGGCAATCCTGCCCAGAAGGGTTGGAACTGGATTGTCCTTCCAGCTAAGACCATTCTATAATTTTATCAATCTCCACTCTCCCCTAGAGGGAAAATGAAACTCCTCTGTCCTTCAAAGACCCACTGATTCCTTCTCGCAGGTGGCACGCACTTAGAAGCACTGTCTCTGTATTCTGACCCTTGCCAAGTCACCATGAAAAGTTACAAAGCAATACTTAAGAGTGTATTTTTCCTTTTAACTAGTATAATCAGAGTGTCCATGGAGTTTAAAAGCAAGGTGGAAAAGTCTTGCTGCAAATTAGAGTGTATTGAGTAGGTTACTACTTGCATATTGTTAGAAACGGTATGCATTAATGTGCAAAAAATCATGCACACAGTCAGCTCGAAAGCATAGCCTGGTTCAGCTATAATGGAGAACTATGGCCCACTACTTACTGATGCTTTTCATATCCTTCACCAGATATCACAGAACAGCCTGGGTTGGAAGGGACCTAGATGATCACAGGCAGGGTTGCCAACCACTAGTACCAGCTGAGGCTGCCCAGGGCCCCATCCAACCTGGCTTTGAACACCTCCAGGGATGGGGCATCCACAACCTCTCCAGGCAGCTGTGCCAGCACCTCACCACTCTCTCTGTGAAAAACTTCACCGACATCTAATCTAAAACTATGGTATGTCTGCTGAGAAACAAAATACATACTGACATCAGAAACATAACCATACAAGAGTAGAACAAGAACACATGCCTGGTTAGAGATGCGTCCACACCTTTGGAGATCATTGCCTGATGTCATGGCAATCGTTGTGGCAATAGCTGGTGGTGGACTTGTTTTCAGACTGTTGCAGGTACAAATAAGTTGAGAAAAAGCTTGCAGAAGGTCAATCCTGAGTTTCACAAATCCACACTGAAAGCTCAGAGGATTAAGTGGTGTACTTGCAGCCTGAAACACAGTAATTGTAATGTTGGTTTATTGAGGTCAAAAGCAAACATGGTAAAATAACTTTGCAATGTCACTAAACTGTCTTCTCAGACAACTAAACTCTCCAGGTCAATGCTAAAGCTGATTTTTAAAAACAAATCTAATAGATTCGCTCAATTTAAATCATACTGAATGTAAAGGGTAGAAAAATTTAGGTAATTACTAAGCCATCAAATATATCATGCTTGTAACAAGTGTGACTTGAGCTATTTATTTGGGCACTTATTTCCCTTTCTTCAAAGGACAAGCTATTAGACCTTTAAATCCACGCAGTCCAGACAGCCTACTTAGTCGTACAGATGCTTTGTTCAAGTTCTGTCTCTTCCCTACATTACCAGTAGTGAAAAAACAAGCAGGAGTTTCCAAGGAAATGCAAGTTCTGTGCCAAAGAGTCCTATTTCAAAACCTTTGCTAACTATGCAAGAAAGCACACAGTGAGACAGATGGGACTGGGGCTGATGCACTTTCTAACTCCCTGTCCCACACAGTTCTCTCATCTCTAAAGAAATTGGACTCAGTCCTCAAGAGGAGAAACCCATCTGAAAAAACACTTTGCATACCCCCAATGCAACCTTCCTTCTTACATGCGCATCAAGAAGGAACTGAGAAATATTCTGATAAGATCAGACACTGTCTGGATATGTCATCATTGCAGAACATCTGCAGGATTACCAGGCACAGTGCTCTATAGTTACAAAGTGGCCCAGCTACACAGGCACTAATGGTCTGCAGCACCAACAGTGCTGAGTCATGCTCTACACTGAAACAGAAGCAACAGAAAAGCTGAAGTCAGAAGGAAGGGACAGCTGAAGTATTCTGCAGTCAGACTACCATGCATCCTTAGTGACACTTTGCTCCTCTTTCACACATGGAGTTATGCAGATGTAAGCTGAGATCAGCTCCTTTCACAGCTGAGATTTGAGCACTGGGAGAAATTTGTCAAGAGAGATACAACAAGTCAGCAACAGCCAGCAAATAACAGTAATAAAAACAAAGATAAAGCAGCTTCCTCTTCTCTGAAACCTGTGGACCACGATTTTCAAGGAAGTCGGTAGAAGAGATGAGGAAAGCAATTCTTCAACAACAAAAGAAAAAACAGACCCTAGGGAAAGACAAATTAATTTGCTGAACCACTTTCCTGCCTGTATTAAATATTCATGTCTAATTAGATGCCCCCTCCAATGTCTTCTAGATGTTAGAGAAGCCTTCAAGTGTTGAATGAAAAGCCTCATCCACTTAGCCAATAACGTAAAGGCAAATACTTACTGAGCTTTCTCTCAGAGGACAAAGGCATAAAATTTATAACCTTCCATGTTATCCAAGTGGCAGTTTATTAAAAAACAGCATACCTGAGCTTTAGTAAATACTAATATCTGAGCTGACATGACACTGACAGCAACTGCAAAAGTAGTAAGCTGCTTCATTTAGAAGTGTTGTATGAAGATAGAACGCCTTTAAGATGACAGCATGAAATGGAAGTCCATATTCATTAATGCCTTTGTTGTTGCTGTTCTTCACAGAGACACCCCACACAGCCTTATTTTCTCTACTTTAGAAAAGCAGAAAATACTTGTTTAAAATATGTACTTCAAAATTCCTGTGGATTTGACAACATTGAATTGTTCTCCCTCCTCTTACTGTATTGGTGTGGCTTTACTGTTGTTAGGATTCCATAGGATCGCATTATCAAATACAATGCAATATGAACTCAGTAGGAAGAAGGAAGACAATTAAGCACTGTAACTTTAAGTAAAAAAAAATAAAAATGAAATCTATCACATGATTTGATCAAGACAGGAAGTGAGGAGTGGAAAAACAGGAAAAAAGAAATCTAGCAAATGAGCTTAGCTGCTGATCTCTCTGAAGTTACAGTGGGTCATAACGGGCATTTCCCTTCAGCCCCCTCATAAAAGAAAGGTTGGCACCATTAAAACCTTTTAAGAAGTTTAAGAACAGAAACTAAACAGATCTGCCATGGTACACAGAATCGTCACTACAGTAGAAGATCTGTGCTAACCGTCAGGGATGCTATTCCTTTGTGATACGATTTTAAAGCTTCAGCAATGCAAGAAAGAGCTGAGCTGTAGTTGTCCTCTTGCAAACCCGTCAGACACTGCTCTGCATGGGAGAACTCCTTCAAACTGTTCAGCCAGAAGTAAAAGTGCTCTGAAGCCACCTGAGTCAGCAGGCTTTGATACAGTTCTCTGGCCATGTCATGGTTACCCTGTAACGATAAGAAGGTTTGGAAGAGGGGACAAGAAGAAAGGCTGTGGGTAATTGCTGTGTAAGAACATCAATTTCCCCACAATTAGTCATACTTCAATAAATAAAACCAGTGAATCTTCTATTAGTCATTTGATCATTACAAACCTAACAACAAATAAAACCACAAAACCTTATTTTATGGAAAGATGAGCCTGCATGAAGTAATTATTCATACAAGACAGTTTAACAAGATGAAAAACAAGTCTAGAAATGTATTTATTTTTGATTTTGAAAACATATGTTTCTTCTCTACAGTAACAGTGGGTTTGAAACTGTTATCAAGTCAGACCAGAGCTAAAATCAGGAGCCCTGGCTGATGTACCGAAGCAGTGCTATACTCAGTCTTCTCCTCTGCAACGCATACCTTCTCTGCTTAAAATTACCCCTGCATCTTGTACAAGGCTTTCTGAATAATTCTAACCCCAACTATGATTTTATTGAAGAGAAGCATGCATCAGGATGGCCTGTAGCACTTTCTAAAGATCAACCAGAAAATAAAGATTAGACATGCTCATAAAAAAAATAAAGATCAGGTCATTAGCTTCTCCCTTCCCAAATACTCTGGAAAGATGAACACCCTGATGGGGTGACCACTCTGAGAGGAATCAGCATTCCAGAGAATTAAGAAGGAAAATGATATATTCCTCTCAGCCACCCACATTGTCTTCTATGTTTTGAGTCCTATTATTTTCCTTCCTTACATTCTTTTTCCAAAAGAAAGAAATCACCAGGATCCTTCCAACAACACTGAACAATTTTCCTCCAGGTATTTATTTTCACCTACCATTCTGGAAGCCTGCCTGGCTATCCTGTAGGCTGTCCATCCATTGGAGTCATTCTCAAGCTGCTGTTTAATAACAGTTTTAATTTCTGGAGATAAAGCTTTCTGACTGGAAACAAATATCACTGTGGCAAGAGAAACCTATAGAAGAGCAGAGAGGTTAGGAATAAGGTTGTACTTCAAGAACAAACCACCATGAACAAAAAACCCCAAACCATCTCAGCCTAATAGAAACGATCTGCTTGATTTTGGACTCAGAACTACATAAAAGACTTAACATCCATTTTAACTGAAGAACTCTTCTCAGTCATGTATCTTAATATCTGGGGTAACCAAAATATTTCTTGTAGATGAAACTCACTTTAATTTAAACAACCTTTACTGCCACTTTTCACTGGGGTAACTCAAAGATGCCAGATAAATAAGCAGGAAGCTTGTAATTTCTTTCTCAAAAATTAAATTAATTTCTAAATAGATGTAATAAGAGTATTTTTATCTATTAAAGTATATTAAAACACTTGTCAGACTACCACATGTAAATAGACATAATTAACTGCCATCTTGTTCTTCCGTAAACCTTATTTTACTATCCCAATACTTTTAAGTTTGTCTAAGCAGTGCCATCTGCTGGGAAATCTAGAGGAATACACCGCATATGCCAACACAACTCAGAAATCACATCTCATAGATAGAACTATCAAAAAAAAAAAAAAACCTGAAAATGAGACTACAGGCTGGCACATCAACTTGGACCTAACAAGTGCCTTAAGCTACCTTTTTGGAAGAAAAAACCTATCCATAGTAGTTTATGTAGACGGGGTTACAAGGTTGGTGGATGAAGGAAGAACTGACATCATCTACCTGGACTTGTTCAGTGCATTTGACACTGTCCCACATGACATTCTTGTCTCTTCTTTGGAGAGATATGGATTTGATGGATGGAATACTTGGTGAATAAGGAATTGGCTGCATGGTCACACTCAGTGGCTCCATGTCCAGATGGGCACCAGTCACAAGAGGTGTTCAGGGGTCAGTATTGGACTGGCACTTTGTTACATCTTTGTCAGTGACATGAACAGTGGGACTGAGTATGCCCTCAGCAAGCGTGTTGATGATGCCAAGCTGTGTGGTACAGTCAACACACTGGAGGGAAAGGATGCCACCAAGAGGGACCTGGACAGGCTTAAGAGGTACACCTGTATGAAATTCTTATTGAATAAGGTCAAATGCTACGACATGCACTTAGGTTGGGACAATTTCAAGCACAGATACAGATTGAGCAGAGAATGGACTCAGAGCAGTCCCGAGGAAAAGGACTAGGGGGTGTTAGTTGAAGTCAAACTCAACTTGAGCTGGCAGTATATGATTGCAGCCCTGAGTGCCAACCATGTCTAAAAGCAGTGTGATCAGCAGGTCAAGGGAGGTAACCATTTCCCTCTGTTCTGATCTTGTGAGATCCCACCTGCAGTACTGCCAAAGGCAGCCTATGAGGAAGCTGGAGAGGGACTTTTTACAAGGGCATGTAGTAATAGGAGAAGGGGTAATGGCTTTGAACTCAGAGAGAGTAGATTTAGATCACATATAAGGAAGAAATTATTCACTTTGAGGGTGGTGAGGCACTGGCACAAGCTGCTCCGAGAAGCTGTGGATATCTCATCTCTGCAGGCCAGGTTAGATGGGGCTTTGAACAAGTGGAAGGTATCCCTGCCCACAGCATGGAGGTTGGAACTGGATGGTTTTTAACATCCCTTCTAATCCAAACCATTCTATCATTCTATGATTTTGTCCATCAAGGTTTATTCTCCAGAAGGAGGTCTTACCAAGAGTTCCTGTTTTTTATCTGTGGTAGATCGTCCAATCACTTTATAGAGCTCCATCAGATCTCCTAGCATGCCATCGGCTAACACAGGCAGCTGCATAGCAATAGCTGCTAAACAGTAGCACATGAGAATCCTAGCAGCATCCTGAGCACTGTGCAGCTGTGTCAACAGAGATTCAACCACCGACTGGCTCAGGTGAGGACGACACTTGACCAACTTCACCATACAAGTTAAGGTGATCTGTAATTCACAAACATCAACAGGTACAATCCATACAATGCCTACTTAAAAGTAAAACCAAAACAGACGCTTGGCTGCAAGTGTGATTACAGAAATACACAGAAAGGAGATTTCCTTAGAGTGTAAGCCTCTATCTCTAAACTCAAAGCACAAAGATACCAAGAAACAATTCTTTTCATGCCTAATTAAATAAAATAAATAGTAATTAAATAAAATTACTGGTAGCAGGTCATGATGTGGGACAATAAAAATAATAGTTCATAGGAGCATTGTTATCTTGCACACTGCATCCCCATCTCAGAAAAAAATGAGTTCTCTCTTCCCAAGAATTTCTTCATTCTCTAGAGACACCTCCATCTCTTGTTCAAGTTTATGTTTTATTACAGCTGTACTGCAGAAAAGTCCACCTGATCCCCCCCCCCAATGAAAATAAGCTTATACTAGAGTTGAAAGCAAATTGCACCACAGTCATGTACTATCACTCTGAACTACTGACAAAACACAGAAAAACATTGATTTCTTTCCAATATGTTATATTTCCACCAGAAAGATCTGTACACTTTAGCTCTTCTACTACAGAAACCATAACTATAACCTACAGCTGTGCTAATGAAACACAACAGTACTGTCACCTTTAAAGTTGCTTGAGCTCCCGGACTGTCATCTTGACTACAAAGAACAAGAAGAGATTCTAAGCCAAAAACTGCATCTTGCTCCAAAGGTAGAAGATCTAAGAAAGAGAAACAGAGTCAGCTAGTTCCCTTTTACAGTTCCCGACTTTAATCAATGTAATGCTTACAGTGGTCTTGCAGTGATGATAGATGAATATTCTCCTAATAATTCTGATTTACTTTAATCGGAAGCAATTCTGTGTCTCAGGTAATTATTCAGCAGTCACATTAACCGTGACATTTGTAGGGTGAGCATAAAATTCTGGACTACAACTTCTAAATGCTCCATTATTCCTTTGCAGCAGATTTTGTGCCAAGAGTTACCAAAGGCTAACAGACAATTCAGTGGTTCATAGCAAAAGTAAGACAAGCCTTTATTTTAGCAGTTCTACTGTGTCCATTAGTTTTCTATAAATTAACAGAAGATGGAATCTTCCCAACAATTCACAAAATCCCACAAAACATTTGTAGATTATAGTCCCCATAACCAGCATGAAGGATCAGACAGATTTACAGAAAAATCCACAGACAAGACCAGTTAGTATATGTTAAGTGCATAAGCCTGATTGCAAATAAATTTATTTCATTGTCCTTGCTCTCATTTACCTTTTTCCTGACAGGAGGCTGATATATTTGTCAGAATTCTCACACCATGAGCTGCAATGCCACGGTTATTATGGTAACAGCACTCCTGTGCTAATTTTACTAAATCAAATGACCTTGCAGTTGTAGCCGCTGTTCCTAAATGAAGACAAGGCAAACCAGACATAACAGCACATAGTTTAATTAGACTATGAAACTTTCAAGTATATTTCTGTACAAAATCTATATTGATTTATGGCGCTTGGTTTCTTAAAATTATTTATTTTACTTCACATGTTTTTATCCTACCATTTTAACGTATATTCCCAGACACATACCAGCACAGAGACTCTCTCCTCTTTCCTAAACGCAACTCAGATGTACACAAGAAAAGAGTATGCAGGTCTAAAGGCTGATGTTTCAAGGACTTGGAGATCTTTAGACTTGCCTCTAAGATTTTAATGACTGAAAAAAAGCTATCGAGCATATTAAGACATGCCAGAATAACTGATGAAAACATACTGTTTTTCTTCTTTCCTGCAGCCAATGTTGTCGGGCTCATTATACTCATTAAGGCACAGTGCCTTTCAAGAAGATATAAAAGACAGCATCATCTCCATTTTCAGAATGAGATACTTTAAATCGTTTCAGAACATCTGCTCCTTCTCAACTACAAAGCCTCTATGCTTCCCTGTTCCCTTCATTCACACTAAAACACTACATGAGTGCACGGTTTCAAAGTGCCTTAAGCAGAATACACACTGACCAATAAAGAGGCAAACTGTTTCTTTAGTTTATGTAGAGAAGTGGAAAATCCAAAGGTAAACAAAACTTTCACAGAGCTTACTAGCCACAAGATCTACAACAGAATCTTAGACCATGACTGTTTGTTGGCGCACGCTCCCTCATTTCAAGTTCACATACAATAAACACAGTCTGACTCCCTACTAGTGCTCTGAAGTTCAAAAATACTTCCAGAATACGCAACAATGTTTAAACTGTTCAGGAGTAGACAGCTAATCTACCAAAAATGCCAAAAATTATCATCTAATCTAGTTTTCTTACCTGGAGCACTGCTGAAGTACTGTTTAATGGCAATGGTCCCCGATAACGTGGAAAGAACTGAAAGCATTCCCAGCTTCAAACTGTCATATGGAGTGTGAAGAGCAGATTCACACAGTGCCTACGGGTTATTAGAAGGGAGAAGATACAAACGGAAGGAAGTCCCATGAACTATCTGTATTAAAGGTCTAGTTGCACTTGTTTGTAAGAAGGAAGGGCCTATGACCAAAACAGGCAAAACTGAAATCAAACCAGAACTTCCTTGCTCATCAGGCAAGCACCTAGAAAATGTCTTGCACGTATCCTAATGAACTACTCTAAGTATCAACAGCACCAGGCTCTAAAGCCAGTGACACATGCTTTTCCTCAGTTACATTACTTCAATTGTTCATTTATATTTGTCTACTCTGCTTGGTAGATTATGCCTAATTTAAGGATATGGAGACACATTCTTCCTTCCTTCTCCTCACAAACTGTTCTCTCAGAAAGAATTCCACAACTAATTGCAAAGTTTCATAGCAAACTTTTGCCTAAAAATGTATTAACCTGAATATTTTCTCTACTCCACGTATGTGGCATCTTGTTGGCCAACAGCTTTAAATCTTGGATTGCAAGCCTCTTCACAGCCTTTCTGGGGTCATTCTTCAAGTACTGCAACAAAAGCTGGACCTGTAACAAGATAAACTCATCACTTAAGGGGATGAGATTGGACTAGAAGGAAGCTCATTCAAAAATATTCATGAAGGAATTTTGAGAATACTCATCTGAAACTGCTATGCATTACCTGTCTGCTTGCTTCCCACATGGCAAAGACTGTAATGCAGTTCCGTGGCAAGTGGAATCAATACAACAGCTGCTTTCTGCTATCCTCCTCTCCTGTCTGCTCAAACACACTTCTCTGCAGCACCCGACATGCCCCAAGAAGCCCTGAGAGCTATTCCTGCTCTCACAGAAATACTGGTAAAGCACTTCCAAGGACCTCAGTCAACACTTTGCACTGTCACGATTACACTAGTAGCAAGTATTTCAGGCATTTGACACTAATTCAGGTGTCTGCACAATCTGCAGTCAACAGAGAGCACAGATATACGCTGTATGTCTCAGAAAAAAATAACAAGAAACCCACACACCCTGGCTACCTGATTTACATGTGCAACATAGGCAGCTGTGTTGCAGAAATACAGCCTGTAAGTCCACACTTACTTTCATAAAACACATGTAAAGCACTTGAATGTTGTTTCAGTTAGCTCAAATTCACTGCTATTTCTGAAAGTCAGCAATCCCAAGAAGCTTCAAACAAATCAATACCCTAAGCCAAACAGACACCAGCCTTCCACAGATGTATGGGATTCAAAGGCCAATAGATTTTTATGACTTTACAATAATTAGTTAGATGTAAGGTTAACAGGTTGTAAGGTTAACAGGTATACAGAGAAGTTAGGCTATAAGAATAAAAATATACAGAAGAGGCGCTCACCGGTGTTGTAGGCTCACAAAGGAACTCCACAAGGAGCGATCTCCAGGAAGAGATCCTTCCTCAGTGGAAGTCAGCCCTTAAATGGGGTCTAGGAGAGGTGGAGCCTGGCTCCACCCCTTCTGGGCACACAGGTGAATTGCCTTCACCTGTGCTCCCATGGCTGACTCAGCACTTGCCTCAGGTGGTTAATCAGAGGTTCAGGCCGTGATTCAACAGTTCCCATACAGTTAGATGAGTCTCAAATGTCACTGTGTGTTCATACTTGCTATATAAATCACATTTACAAAGCCCATTATCTAAACATAAAAGCATCATATTTTGCCCATCACTGCTTTCTCACAACTTGGTTTAGAAACATAAGCTATAGCAATAGACTCAGTCTTTCAAGAAAAAAATTTTTTAAATGTACTCTATGCTGTTGAATTATTCGTTTCCTTGTATGCACAGATGGTAAAAGGCACACCCACTATCCAAAGAAAATATACAGCAGGGAAAACATAAAGAAGGGAAGCCTGGGTTCTAGAGGCAAAAAAAGTTTTCAGAAAAAAATTGTTTTCTTTCCTAATTTCATTACTGATTTTCAAGAAAGACAGTTTATGAACTATGAAAAAGGTCTCTGTGTTGGTGGGAGTTATCGGGAGGTGACAGCAGTTGCAGAGTACTCTGCCTCTGTGGCACACAGGAGCAATCACCTTAGCACATGCATCTCAATTTATCCTCAGATGCCAGCTGATGGTGAAAGTTTAGGGTTTTGTTTTGTTTTAAACATGCTTTGCAAATTCATTTGAAAGAAGAATTACCTGTTTAGGAATGTCAACCAAAGAAGAAGCAGCAAGCAGAGTGAACGTGTGCAGAGTAACAATGACCATCTTGGTGGAAGGATATGACGTTACCAACTGCTGAAGCAGCTGCCGGGAGCTGGAGGCCAGGCTAGCATCATGATGCATGTGCTGCAGAATAGGGATCAACTTCAATTTCAAGTCCACAGGTGTAGCTAAACCTGTAACAGGGAACAGAGACATTGCCAGGCTGTTGTACTGGCTTTTAGTAGTACTAAGACACACAGTATGTATTGCTATCAATGCAGTCCGTGCAGACTCCTGCATTAGCTTCAAGTAACCTGTCCACCGGCTAGCAGCTTAACCACAGCAGTACCAAGTATTTTTAGAGTTCAGGAGTGTTCTGAAAACTCAGATTTTGAGAGTACATGTAGAAGAAGAGGTACTGGATTATTTGTTACCTTTGTTATTGTTAACTATAAAACTGGAATTATCTGGGGATAAGGGCAACGGTATAATGATATTTTATATATGTGTGTATAAAAAAGAACTCTCGTATCATCACTCAGTTATTTGTATATACCTTGAATCATCTCACTGATTTTGTTACATATTCCTGCAGCAAAGTCCCTGTAGAGAAAAAGACAAAGCACCAGGTGAAACGAAAACAAATAGATTAAAAAAAAAAATCAACAGAAGAACCAAACACTGCATTTTAATAATAAAAACCATCACAAGAATGCTTGCCAAATTTATTTTAGAACCCCTACACATGTGCATGATCAAATGACAAAATGGAAGCTTTCAAATACGTTTCAAAAGGTTTTTTTAGACTCGAATCCAGATTTCCCTACAGTACTGTTATGACACATAACAGCTGTGAAGGATGTTCTAACACCACTGAAGAAAACACTAAGTTCTGTGAGCAACAGTGGAGTTCTTATTCTTTGTAATGTGAAAAACAGGGGGAGAAAAAAATCCACCTTACTTTGACTGCGCAGAAAAGTTGGCAGCAGCAAAAATAGCAGCTTCAACTTCCACATTATCATGGGAATCCAAACTCTGACGAATACTGTGATGCGCATTCTTCCTTTCTGGAATAATAGATGCCATGCTGCCCAACATCCTACAGACACAGATCAGGAGACTGAGCAACCACAATGACTATGAAATAACGCAAGATGAAATCAAAGGGAAGCACAGAAGGACTGGCTTAAAGTCTTGATTTTTATATAAATTAGGGCTCTTTTATGCTCTCTACAGAAACAAAGACACTGACAGGAGGCATATCACTAAAACATGAAAATATTGGTATCAGCCTTCTGTTAATAATAACAAACAACAAAGAAGTAACCATACTGGAGTATCATTAGTGGAAAGCAAGAATTGTTATAAAACCAGGAGCACACTATGGCACGGGGTACGCTGAGTATTTTTAAGATGCTTTTGTGTCCAAGCTCTGATACTAATGCAATAGATTTAATGCTAAAATGTATTATTGCATGCATACACAAAGTATACATCATGCAATTTAAAAGTCAGACATTTGGTAGTTTAGAAGAATTAAAATAGCATTTAGAAAGTTGTTTCCGCCTTTTCTGTTCTTCCCATTAAGCCTTCAAATTGAAGCGATACATGTCTGAGAAGTCATAAACATTAACTACATACTAAGAAATAATGACTCGCTAGAAGTTTCCCTAACGAAGCAAACAAACATCAGACTTTCATTATTTGTTTCTAAGATCCTTTGCTGGTCCGAAACAAAGTTATTATTGGAACATCACAATACCTTTGGTTTAACCAACAGGAAAAAAAAAGAACACATTCAAGTACCTATACCTGCAATTACCTCACAGATGTTTTCAGAAACGTTTACAGTCAACCAGAACGAATACCAGAATTTGCACTGATGGTAACGTTAGCAAGACTTCTATGTAAGTATTTGCACAGAGCTACCTGGCAACGCACTGTGCCCCTACACAGTGTTGCTTTAGATCCTTCTTTCAGCATATCCTTTCTTACTGACACTACTGGAGAAGGGCAAAACTGAAAACTTCTATAGAGCTGAAGCAAGAGCTAGTGTAACCTATCTTTCACCTGCTGTATCTTGGGTAGTGATTTGTAATTAATGCAAACTAAGCAAATTCCTGGGACTTCTAGCTATCTGTCAAGATGGGCCTCAACAGCAGGCAACAAGCATAGACTTATGTTAGAATACTGAAGTGATACTACAAGAAAACATACAGATACATTGCACCCTCACATTTCTGAGATCCTAAAGCGCCAAAGCATAATCTCAAAAATATAAAAAGAAATGGGTGTATGAGCTAATAAAACAAACCTCTGTTAGTGACTCCCATCTTTCAATAGTGAGATCAGTAATAGTTCTGGAGAAGCAAGGGAAAAGGAGTGCCCTGTTCATATTTTAATTCAGTTGCACAGGAGCTGAAGATGCAGACAAGATTATCATGTTGGGTACTGTTAGAGATACAGACACCAAAGCAAGACAGCAACATTAAAGACAGCTTAAAGTGTGGGGTTTTTTCACTCACTGGATTCCTAGGAAGGCCAGAGCAATCAATAACAGAAGTGCATCTCCTCAAACATCGTGGATTACAGACAAACAAGTAGTAAGGACAACAACAAATGAAAGATAAACGAAAGCATAACAAGGTTCACATAAATTAGTTTAGTTTACAAGTTAACAAAAGTTATTTGAACATACATGGAAGCACTTCCCTTTTGGTTTTGCTCTAAATATATCACAATGCATGTAGGTTTTGCATAGATGCTATTTGGGTGACACATACAATGGTTTCTTTTATCTTCGGAGCACACACAACATCTGAATATCGCTAATCCCATCTTGCCTGAAGCCATCTGCACAATTCTCACAGCACAAATACAAGTATGCAAAAGCCTTGTTCTTCCACTTACAGATCCCTGCTGCTCACTCCCTGTGAGATGTCCCTGCTTTTGTCTTTACGATGAATGTGGAAGACAGCTCCTACATTCTGAGTAGTTGCTGATTTTGTTAGAACAGATTAGCACACCAACAATGAGTTACAGCTCTGAAGTAAGTTAGGTTCATTTCTGTACTACGTACCGAAGTGTGATAGCCCGAGCAACAGGATCATTGCTATGAATCACTGAGAAAACTCTCTTCACAAACTCATCCACGTTGAGGATCTTCTCCAGGTGCTTCTCACTCTGCTGTGTAACTTTCAGCACACACAGCCTCAAGAAGTTGTTCCTACCAGAAGACACATGCTTATCTTTACTGAGCTGTTTGGTAATATAGATTCAAACACTTCTAAACTAAATATATTATGAAAAACTTCATAGAGTTAATCAAAACAAAGAAGCTCTGCGCTTTAGAAATGGCTCAAGTAGGCTGATACAGTTAAAGATAGAACATGAATGCACTACTATTTTGTAGCACAAGTAACAAATTTCCTATTGCTTCACAGCACAAGTAACGTACTATGAATGTAGTGTCCAACGCTTCTGGGGACATGAACCCACTGATAGCAGTGACAGTGGGCACAGGCACGTGTCTGTGCTGCAAATACTCCCAGATGTAATTCTACTGGAAAACTGTGGCAAAAGCTGAGACAGATAAATGGCCCAGTAGCCACTGCCAAGCGTGAATGAGCCTGTACTCCTTCCTGCACCCAACGGCAAAGATCCCACAGCAGAAACAAATATGTCTGTGTGCTACTAAGAGCAGCTGCATAGCAGACACGGCTCATTTAGGCACAGGGCACACAGAAAAGCTCAACTTGAGGCTCTCGTATTCACTTTCCTCACAGAAGGGACTTGCAGAGTTGATCATTCATTTATTTGTTACGATTTTGAAGGCACCTACGGAGAACTGCCTCCAGCGGAATTAAAGCCACCACTACGCTACTCACCCGACCCGGAAGACGTCGGCCAGCTTCAGGAAGGCTGAGTTGATGAGAATGGGGAAGGGATACTTCTGGAAAAGCCGAGGGAAGCGCACGACGGCCTCGCACTGCTCGCCGAGCTTGCCGGACCGCAGGCCTACAAAGAGCACCACAATGCTGACTGCTACAGCGGCACGCGCCAGGCCCCGTCCGACACCCAACCTTGCGCTCCCCCAGCCCCGAGCCTCACCCTTGTCCAGCTCCATGAGCGCGGAGTTGGCATCCAGCTCCTGCTCGCCATACCCCGCGTCCGCTAGGAACGACTTGCCGCCCGCCGCCATTGCGTACCCCACGGCCGCCCAGCGCGCATGCGCAGCTGCGCTCCCGCCACAGCGGCCCAGCGGCACCTGCGCTCTCGTCCGCGCGCGCCAACAGCCGCACCGGCCCCGCCTCCCTGCATCAGGCCGTGGTGTGGGCACGGTCCGGGGCCCCCGCCTCTCCTCCGCCGCCCAATCCGAGCGGAGAGAGGGCGGTGCGGCGCGCACCGGTTGTCCAATGAGGGGGCAGGGATGCGTTTGGCGGGTCCGTTGGTGGCGGGAGTTTGGTACCCCTCCGCCGGTCCGCGGGCTCTTGGCCATGCTGTGCCGCGCGCTGCTCCGCCGCGCCACCGGACACCGTGAGTACCGCGCGTACCGCGCCTTGGGGGCTGCCGTGCAGGGAGACCGCACCGCAGTTGGGAGCGGAGTGTGCGGCCCCCGGGCCCTTCGCTTCCCGGATCGCAGTGTCCGATGCAGTCACGGTCCGCTTGTCTCGTTTCAGGTCAGTCCTCGCCGCTTCCCCTGCAGCATCTCTTGAATGGCTACAAGTGCAGCCGGGAAGATGATCACCTCTCCTATGGAGAAATCGGAATGCCCGTCCCTCCCTTCGGCTGCAGCTTTTCTGCAGGTACGACCGCATCCTGGGATGCCGCGGTGTGTGGGTCCCGCTGTAAGCTTGTTTCTGTTGAATGCTTCAAGATCTGTTGGCAGGGTTCAGTGTTAGTGTGAGCTGGTAACAGGGAACGTGCACCTCCACATCCTACATGTTGGGTCTTGGAGACCTTTAAGGCAGAACGCTGGCGTGCTGTACTCTGGTTGTGCCATGAGGTTATTACAGAATTGCAGACTGTCCCAGTTTGCAAAGGACCCATAAGAATCATTCAGTCCAAGTCCTGGCTCCACGCAGGACCATCCTACAATCAGACTGTAAATGCCTTTCTCCAAGGCAGCTTTCTGCTCCTCCATTTCACATCCAAGGGGATAGGTCATAAAGATGGAGGAAAGGAGCTGTCACCAATGGTGGTGAAAGAAGGCATTGTCTTAGAAGTTGCTCCTTGACCCGCTCTATTTCCCATACAATAGTTTCAGAATGCAATGTCTAGAAAGAAATGCTTGGCAATATTTCTGCATTTTGAGAGTGGAAATCACTGTGTAAATGCTATTTTATTTTTTTTGATGTGCACTCCACTTAAAGTGCCTGTGCTCCCCTCACAAAGGGAAGAGGCACGATTGTGGATCAGCCTCGTAACAGACAATTACATTTCAAATTTCTTTTCAGCCCCAAACTTTGAGCACGTATTGGCAGTTGCAAATGAAGAAGGATTTGTCAGACTGTATGATACTGAAACTCAAAATACCACCAAACTGATCTCTAAGGGTAAGTATTATGCAATCTTCATTTGAACTGACAGGTATGGGATGTGGTGGAACCAAAGAAGGCTTTATGCAGGCTGTTTGAACTTAATCTGGGATGTACTTGCATCTTTTCATATACTTTGCAGAGTCCTGTTTACAAAGCAGCCATGTGAGTGTGCTCTTACAAAAGCAATGGGAGATGAATGGTTGTGTGTTTGCCTTGCCTGAGGGAAGCTGCTAACAAGTAACCTGTTTTCAGATTCTGATGTCTGATGTTTGTTAGCCTCCTGCAAAATACCATCATGCTGAACTGATCATGTGCACTGAACTAATTTTGGCTTTTGTTCTCTTATCAGAATGGCAGGCTCATTCAAATGCTGTGTTTGACCTTGCCTGGGTACCAGGAGAGCACAGGATTGTAAGAAGCCTTTTCCTATCTAGGTTTATTCTTAATGCTTTGGCAATGGCGTACAGAATATGATGAAAGCTTTTTATTCTTTCCTCTGAAGGTCACTGCTTCAGGAGATCAGACAGCCAAGGTGTGGGATGTGAGAGCTGGGGAGCTGCTTGGCATATGCAAAGGTCACCAGTGTAGCCTCAAGTCAGTTGCTTTTTCTAGATTTGAGAAAGGTAAATGTTGGCATTCCCTCCTTTTTTTTTTCCCCTTCTTCTTTCCCACTACCACTTCTATCCTTATGGGACTAAAAAAAGGCTTTGGAATCTGTTGGTTGCACATAGCACAGGTGGCCTGAGCAGCGACCAAACCAGTGTTGGAACCTTGCATTGATCTGATGCTGTCTCTGATCTTAGGCAATTTTAAGACATGGCATTGAAGTCACTCGGTCTTTACTTACAAACATAAATCTGGAAATACTCTTTGTAAGCATTTTTTTCTTACAATAACACTAAGGAAAGACCATAAGGAAACTAGTCAGAAAGCACCAAAGACCTGATTGCTGTAGTTCTAGGGGCACATAGGTGGCATTGTGCTGGATTCAGTTCCTCAACTTTTGGGAATTAATAGTTCTCTCTTTCTCAGCTGTTTTCTGTACTGGAGGCAGAGATGGAAACATCATGGTCTGGGACACCAGATGCAACAAGAAAGGTAATTGAACTTTCAGATATGTATTAATAAAGCTCCATAGCTCATGTAGAAATAGTGCTTCGATGTACTTATTGGAGTAATGCTTTTGATTACAGTATAGACGATATTTCAGTAAGAAGACTATCGGGTAATTCGGCACTGCTTTAGTACAGTGAGAGGATGGAGTAGGTAGAATAGGTTAGACTGTGTCTAACATATTTTTTCACTTTGCAGTTGTCTCAGATCGGCAGCTTGATTTCTGGGTTGCCCTGATAATACCCTGTGTATTGTTAGAGATAAGGCAGTACAAAACACATCATTGGGTAGGACAGCACTGAGATGGGATGGGTGAGTGATTCACTCAGAGCCATTGGTGGTGGGGGGGGGTAATCAAAACTGGAAAATTTCCTACCAGCTTAGAAAGGAGCAAAGGAGCTTGTGAGTCCTGGGAACAACTGAATGTGTTGTGGGAACGCCTAAGTGCAGGGTGATTGTTCTACTCTTCTGCTTCCTGGAGCTTCTCCCTCGCCAGTCAGCTCATACCCTCGTACTTCTTTTCAGTTCCCTGCCACCAGCAGTTTTCTGGAATGTGTTCTCATCATTTTTGTACATAACTAGCAATTGATGTTTCCATAATACATTACTGATTTCAAAAGCTGGTCTCAGCCGCTTTTTTGGGATTTATTCCAAGCTGCTGCCTGTTACGTGAAAATGGTGACAACATTAAATAGGCGTAGAAGCTGACAATTTACATGTATTTGTCTTTCAGATGGATTTTACAGGCAGGTGAATCAAATCAGCGGTGCACACAATGTGGTTGACAAGCAGACTCCTTCCAAGCTGAGGAAGAAGAGGCAGAACGTGAGAGGACTTGCTCCCTTGGTGGTAGGTGCCGGAAAGACAAGCGGAACAGAGGCCCCTGCTCTGAGGATAGTGTTAGGCATAGTGGCTTTCCTAAGTAATTGCAGTGAGAATATTTGGCTTGAATTCTGTAAACACTCCAATTCGTCTTTGCAGAGTTAGGTTTTTGTGTCATGGTCACTTGCTCTGGCTAATTTTAGACATCGTTGTCAATAACTCACATGCCATCAGAGCTGTCTTCGTGTAAATGCTATGTGAAAATACATCTTTTTTTTTCCAGAGAGAAAAGGTGTGGCTACAGTTTCTGTTTTTGAAGGGTGAGAAAGGAATGGCTCCAATTTTTTTTTCCTTTCTTTCTCTTTTTACTCCCTCCACAGTACACCTCCCAAATGTGACCACATAAACAGCAGCCTCTCCTGCATTCAGGAGATCTCTTATTTCATCTACTAAACTCCCTAATGGAACTCTCTTATCTCTGACCTGTGAGGTGTAGTCTTATGCTGACTATTCCCTGTGGTCCTTGACCACGCTGCTGAGCAGGGTTAAAGGATTATTGTCTCCTAAATGAAATCTGGTATTCCACCTTCTCCTGCCTGCAGTGAGCAGCTTGCTGGAGAACACAAAGCAAACTGGCAGGAGGGAGCCCAAGAAGCTCAGGCTAATTCTAGAGCAAAACTCAGACTTCTCTATGGCCAAGAGAAGTGTAGATTGGCTGAGAGGTGGTGTCCTCAATATTCACTTGGCCTTCGACTTAGCAGCAAGACTCTCCTGACCTTGAAAGGAAACAAAGTTCTTTTTTCTCTCCTCAAGGATTTCCAGCAGAGTGTAACTGTGGTGCTGCTTCAAGATGAGCATACTCTTATCTCTGCAGGAGCTGTTGATGGGTAAGGAAGGAAGATGCCTGCTTTTCTGTGCTTTTCTGTCTGTTTTTCTTAGTGACACAGAAAGATTGGGGGATTTTTTTTCTAAGATCACAGTGGCTCCAAAGTTACCCCAAAAGTAATTCCTCCTATTTATAGCTTGCTCCAAAAGTAATGCCTCCTATTTATTTCCATGAAAGCTATAACTGGTACAGAGAGCACAGTCACATTCTTTGATAGAGCAAATTCTCAGCTACAAAACACTGCTTTCCAACATAGTCACCACCATTAGCTATGCATTTTTCCCTGTGATGAACAAGATCCTGCATGCTGTACCCATAAATGTCTGCACCAGTAGAGGTGACCCACTGTTGCTGTCGCCACTGCTGAAACACACCTCTTTCTGCCTCACTGTGCTCAGATCCACCATTTGGACTCCAACTTCCTCTTCTGACATCATGGGCCAACGTAATAAATAGAATGCATTACTTCTGGGGCAGCCCTAGTATTAGGTAGAGTTAACAGAACTTGCTGCCAGCTTGCATTGCCAAAGCTGAATAGTGCTTTCCTTCCTTACCTAAGATTGCTGTGCTGGAACAAATTGTGCCGTAATGGTAAATATTCATTTTAGTGTCATAGCTATGCGGCAGTATGAGAACAGTTCTTATTATCTCTGTTTATTTTCATGGACCTTTGGATGGCAAGTAAGCAGACTATTGTTAGACAGGAAGCTGTTTTGGGATGTGAGGGGGAGATTGGGGCCTTAAATTTGCATGGGTGTGCTTGAGAAAATGTTGTGTTGAGTTACAAAAAATGCATTCTTTTAGATGCCAGATCTGTTGCAGCATCTTGGAGCTCAGGAAAATGTCTTGCTGTTTAGCACTGAGATTAGTCTTTCAGGTCTTGATTATATAGCAGGTTTCACTGTGGCCAGAGCCTTTCTGAGACACATAATATTGACTCTCCATCCCATGGTTCATGATAGAGGCTTGTTCCTAGAGAGCAAGAGAAACCTGAAAGAGCTTCATTTTAAAAAATGGAATATAAAGGCATCCTTGTTATGTCCTCTTATTAGTTGAGGAAAATTGGCTTGTGGGCTTGTGTTTTCTGTTGTGTTAGTTACACAAAACAATGCTGCTTCCTCATCTGTGCTCAGCAGAACAATTGTGCTTTCAGCACATCTCTGCTCTACTCTTGCTCTGTTGTGCCATCACTGGGCATTCCTTATTAATGAGCAGCCTGCCTTCCTGTGCATTTAGAAGGCTCTGTCTGCACTGCAAAAGAAGGTTTGACTTTTGGCAAGTTGTAGACACCTATACTCATATATTTCAGTGTGATCAAAGTGTGGGACTTGCGCAAGAACTATGCTGCTTACCGTCAGGATCCTGTGCCTTTCAAGTCTTTTTTCTATCCTGGCACCAGCACTCGCAAGCTTGGTAAGTTATGGATGGTTCAACTCTATTTGCACTGTATCTTGCAAAGACAACCGAAAGGATGGGTTTTTATATCATAGCTTTTGAGAGCAGGGCAATACTTGAAATTGTTTGGTATAAAAACGATACTGTTGTTGTTCGTATTGCTCTTACTTTGTACCTGGCACCTTACAATATGACACAATAATTGCTCACTGCTTGTCTAATAACCGTCTTGATGTAGTGATGGTCAGTATTAGACCCAAGAGCATGAGAGAAATCTTCAAGGAGCTGACTATGAAATAACTTGCCAACAGGGAAAGATTCTGCTTTAAACTAAATCATCAGCAAATCAGCAGATGGTGTAAGCTATCGATGCCACTAAACATGAGGATTTATGTGTATTTTTAACCTCTGCTTCTACAATTGGATGTTCCCGCTATCCATTCGAAACTATCAAATGAGTTGCCTGCTCTGAAGCTGAGAATTCTCTCTGAATAGCACTCTGAATCCTCATGAGAAAATGTCAATGTTGTGCTAAAAACTTTTGCTCTCCAGCAAGTGTTCTGGCAAACAAGTAATCTGACAATGACAATCTCCTATGTGACAGAGATTCCAAAATGTTTTGGTGGAGTTTTTTATCAGGAGTAACTTCTCTCTTTGTCTCTAGGATATTCTAGTCTAGTGTTGGATTCCACTGGTGCTAATCTGTTTGCTAACTGCACTGATGACAGTATCTACATGTTCAACATGACAAGTTTAAAGACCATTCCAGGTAAGAATGATATCTGAGGAAATAACCTTTAAAAATAATACTGCATACAATAAGATTTCTGAGTTCATCCACAAGAGCAGGCATCTACTAAAATCAAGCGGCTGGCTTGCAGTAACATTGTATGGGCATGGACCCCTGCTTCAAACTTGGTCTTGATCAGCAGGGAATAGAGCACTGTAAGAGCTGTGAGCGATGTGATGGCATATATGCAAATAGCTCTCTCCCAGCCCTAGGTGCTCATAGCACTTGCTGGAACCCTGGTGGAGCAGTTTTGTCAGGCAGCTCAGAGATGAGGACTGTGTTAAGGACTGATGACTGGCATTGCTAATGAGATATCACAGAGCATAGAAAGACATGTTTCACTGCCTGCTTGAAGCAGTTTTGAATCTTTCACTTTGATCTCTCAGGATTTTAGCTCTGAATCCATGTAAAGGGATCACCTCCTAGACTGTACTCAGATATTTTAAGGTGTCTGTTAAATTTAATTTTTGTGGCAGTTTCTGGGAGAAAGCGTCCCCAGCAAGTTGTGGAGATGCTTTGTCTTTTTCCAGCTTTTTAGATTCCTTCAGCTCTGTGTCTGTGACCTTTGCTTCAACAAGATGGTTCTCAGACGTTGGTGCACTAAAACTTCTTTGTCATAGGTCAGTGGCTGCTTCTCAGAAAGCAGCCAATCTTATTAAATGCATTCCAGACAGACATATGATTTAGTTTCCGTTGCCTTTTCTCAGTCTTCCAGTTAATTTAAATTAAATGAACAATGTGTTCTTCTGTATGCTCTTCAGGAAAGCAGTCATTTGGGTGGGGAAGCTGCCAAAGTGGATAAGTAGTGCAAGTATTATATATTAATAGAGCAGTTGTTGATTTAAACCCTGCGTGCTACTGCTGAGCTGTGGAAATACTCCCCTGGTCTGTCCCTCTTCGAATGGAGAGTTGCAAAGATGGGGAAGGGTCTGGAGGGCAAGGTATGTGAAGAGTGGCTGAAGTCCCTGGGTTTGTTCAGCCCAGAGCAGAGGAGCTGAGGGGAGTCCTCATGGCAGCTGCAGCTCCTCACAGGGAGCAGAGGGGCAGCGCTGAGCCCTGCTCTCTGTGACAGCGGCGGCGCCCGAGGGAACAGCATGGAGCTGTGTCAGGTGAAGGACAGCTGGGGTTTAGGAACAGGGTCTGCCCCAGAGGGCGTTGGGCATGGAACAGGCTGCCCAGGGCGGTGGACATGGCCCTGAGCTGCAGGAGTTCAGGGGGCATCTGGACAATGCTCTCAGACATAAGATCTGATTTCTGGATGTTCTTGTGCGGAGCTGAGAGTTGGACCTGATGATTGTTATGGATCCCTTCCAACCTGGGGTATTCTATGATTTCCAAGAACAAGTTCTCTCTGAGGTCCAGGCCACCCTGCCACCTACTTCTACATTTAGCTGTCATCTTCTGTTGACTAGTGTCAACAAGTTAGCAAATAAAACCTGGACAGAAACCTCAGTTTATCAAGCTGCCTGAAAAACACAGGACTTTTGGGGAACTGGCAAGGGATCAGTGAGCTGGCCCTCCTGCAGAGGGCAGCATGGGCCTGTGGCTGGGGCGAGCTGCTGGGAGGATGCTGGGCCTCCTGCCTCGCTGGGCTGGATCCAGATGGCAGCTGCTACAGTCTAATGTCGGGACAGCAGAGTTAGTTGGAAGAGGACTGTGAGGAAATCCTTCATTAATAGGATTTGCCTGTAACCACTGCGCGGAAAGAGCTGCAGGTTAAAATCAAAGTACATTGTGGGGTCTCACAAGGTTTCAAAGAAAGCTAAAGGTAACCATGTGTCCTCCAGTCTGTGGGTCACCTTTGTCAAAATCATGATGGAAAAGGGACTAAAAGTCGTCTAACCAACTGCTAACTGCTCGTGGAGCTTACAGCGTTCACGGCGTCCCTGCTTCTGAGTGCCTTGTGCCAGGGCTGGCTAAGGGCGTGTCAGCCCCACGTGGTGCTAAATCGGGAAACTTGCCCTTTCCACCCTGATAAGAAGGCTGGGTGTAGCGTGGCCAAGTGCTCCAGATGCACGTTCAGCTCCTGTGTTGGCCATCGACTCTTCCGGTGCTTGCAATAGGAAGAGCAGGAGCTATTCGGAGGCTCGAGGTGAAGTGTTACTGGGACGTTAAATATAGATGATTGACGAGTGTAGCTGACATGGCATATGTTTGGCTGACAAAGAGGCTGGCAGAAGGGGAAAGGGATAGCCTTGGTTGCTTCAGTGGAAGCTTTCTGTGCGACTGTCCTTGTTAACACAGTGGGGCTGGCTGGTGGCAGTGGCAAGAAATGGCAAAGGGTAGCCCAGGTGATGTCTTGGCCTGGTTGTGATATGAGTGGAGCTAAAGCTTTAATAAACCTAACACATCTTAATAATGCTGTGAAGAGAGCCTTTTGGGTAAACCTGCTTCATGCAGGGAGATGCAAGGGCTCCTATTGAGTGATGCCTCCCGCTGCCTGCCGGCTAGAGCTCCCAGCCCTGTAGTGAGGAAGCAGTACAACTGCTTTCTCTAGAATATACATGGCTAGGCAGGAAAAGCCTGTCAGATCAGCCCTGCTTATGCAACCAACTCCCACAGCTGTGTGTTGAGTGCTGTTTTTATTTTCATTGTTTTTCTCACAGTGGCGGTTTTCAGCGGACACCAGAATTCTACCTTTTATGTCAAATCCAGTATTAGCCCAGATGACCAGTTCCTGGTTAGTGGCTCAAGTGACTGCAACGCATACATCTGGAAGGTGAGACGTTTGGGAGAAACCCAAGTGTGTAGCCCCAGGCTGGCTGCCCAGATCTGCTCAGCTCTTTGGTTTCATTTGCTTTTCTTGTTCGCGTAGGGCACTCCCTGCCTTCCACTCCTGCTTAATGCAGTGCGGGGTTAGATCCTGGCATGTTGTGCCCAGGGAGTGTTGTCAAGGCTAGATCTAACTATTTAATGTAAAACAGAGCTAACCTCCTGCCATCAATATGTCTCTCATCACTGCTGGTTATTGCAAGTTGCTGATCTTAATCTGGTTTCAATGGGCAGTACAATCTTCTTTTGATCCTGTTGATTTAGGTGGCTATGGCAAGTAGACAGTTCTTGATTCGTATTTAGCAATGGAGTATGTTATAAAAAAACTTAAATTTTAAGTATTTAAAGGGCGCTCTTTTCCTCCTCCCTTTTTCTAGCTCTTGCTTCAGACTTAACTTTTTTTCATACTAAATTTACAGTAGTTAAAGCCTTTGTATTACAGCAAGAGCTCAGCCAGAGCCTTCAGCAAAATTCCAAAGCACTGTCTGACAGCTGAGAGGCTTAGTCACTTGGCATCTTGCGCTGACGTGTAGGAAATGCAAATGTCACAAAGTTAATAGCAGGGACCTCAGAATAAGGCGTGCTTCAAGTTCTGTTCTCCATAGTCTACAGCCATTTGGGAATAAAGTGGACTTCTTATCTCAAGTGGAATAAACAGAAGTCACGGGTGACTTATTTCAGGTTTCAGGTAATTCCAGGAAATGCTGACCTGTTTATTCCTTTCGTGATGAGTTTGAAAGTACAATACAAAGCTCTGAGGGCAGAGACTCTGCCTGCTCTGATTGTGGTTTGAGCATGTAGTCCCTTTGTTTCTGAGAACACTTCTTGTAAGCAGCCATTGTTTAAGCACAGTAAGCCACAGGTTGCTTACCCAGAAGGAGCAGAGTGCAGCAACATGGCCAGTCCCACGTCAGGCAGTGTAATTTTAACATTTCTCACTTCAGTGTGAGTTCAGCAAAAATACCTGTGCAAACTTGGGCTGTGCATCCTGCACTCACATGTTTTGGCACTTTCATGGAAAGCAGGCTAGAACTGGGTCAAGAGCATTCAAGGACACCGTAGCATCTCGAAGTTTAAGCAAATACATTTAAATGCATTTGCTTACAGGAAATGTCTATTTCTGTCACATGTGGGTGACAGATCATATTGAATATTTATTAAGTAAATCATCAGATAATCACTTTTAATTCCATAATCATGTTAGGAAATGGGACTTCCAGCAAAACTCAGTCTTTTTTTCTGATCTGCCATGTTCGAAGCCTTCTTAACTTGTTTTAAATGTTGGCAGATTTTAGTGACACTGAAACATGTACATTTTCTGGGATGAGAATTTACTATGTGCTGAAAATACGTGCTTAGATATTTCACAATCAATTAGCAGGTAATGTTGGAAAGAACTCAAAGAAGAGTGCTAACTTTCCATATCCAGAGAGGCATGAAAGGCAGACCAAGTCCTTGCTGAGGAAAGAAAAACAAAACTAAACATTGTCTACCCAGATTATTTCTTTGAGGAACTTTGTAAGCAATGCCAATTTGCACTTGGGTCAGCAATTCCCAAGGAATACTGTGGCTAGAAGGTATTGCTGACGAGGATTCTGTTTCTGTCTGCTTTGACATATAACATCACTTTCAGACAATAAAAGCTCACTTTATTATGTTGGTTGTTTTAATTACTAGTCTGTTGATTAATGAACTGGCTCTTAAACAACACTAAGACTGTAAAAGCCTGGGAGCAGAGAAGTTATTCTCTGTAAAATGGTACCTAAATGAGCTACCTCCCTGGTAATTAAATATAAGCTTTATAGACTTGTACTTCCATCGTTCCATTATCCTCTGAATCCTCTGATGATCCTCTTAGAATCATAGAATCTCTTGCTGTAGCAGCCTCCAGTCCTTAGAAGGCAAGGCTAAAAATGAATGTTTCTGGACTCTAAGTACTTTGGCATCCCAAGGACATAAGGAAATACAAAGCTCTTCCTAATGCTTTTTTTTTCTAGCACCCAAAGATGGGTGGTGTCATTTAGCTTCCTCCTCCCTCATATTCTAATGAACACACCATCCTTTGGTTCACAAAATGTAAAGTTGGGTGTAACAGGTTTAATTTATACTAATGCAGTGTAACATCAACTTGGCCCAGCCGGAGGAATTCTCTTCCTCTGCTTTCCTTTCAGCAGTCAGTGACTACTAAACTGTTATGTGTGCAGTGCAAGACTGCTATTAAATATAAACAAAGATGTTCTCTGCACCTCTGTCACTTATTCCCTAAATAGGGATTTAGTTTCTATGGCATTATATGTTTTGGCAGAGATGGGAATGCTCTGAACAAGGCAGTTAGTGGATATTTAATCAGTGATTGCCTCTGCTATGCCAGGAAAAAGAAAACATGGCCTGTTATGAAGAACATGTTTATAGCAGAACAAGTTTAAGATGCAGAAGCTGGATATTCAATTACAGTTGTGCCGGTTGTTGTAGGAGGGGATCCACAAGAAAAAAAGTGTGTAAATCAGAAGCCTTCCCTGATGTTTTGCATCTCTCTTTGAAATCCGTATGTAACGTCTACTCCTTTTCCCACACAGTAAAGGATCTGTTCATTCACTTAGTCATGTATGCAAATCCCCCTTATAAATCCCCCATATAATGTCACGTCGAAAATGGTGACTCATAGTTCTGGAACGGATTCTCTGCTGAAAGTATGCAAAACTTGGATATAATCTGCATGCATGTGTGTATGAGTGTGTATTTTCTTCCTTGTGCTACCTAATGCTCAAGCTTCAGTTGTGTCTGTCACTTACACAAGCTGTAATTGAAGAGTAATAATAAGAATAAAGATTAACAGTAATAATGAGAAAGGTTTCTATGAAGGGTAAAAGAGAAAAGGACCCAAGTTTAATGAACATGTGTGCTTTAGGGAACTTTCTAATCAACTCTTAGAGGCTCTCTGGCTCATTTGATTGGCAGCCACCAGTTCTGAAGTCAGTAAGCGTTCATATATTGGACTTTGTTGTTGTTTTTCTTTATTTTTAAACTATTTGTTTTAGGGTTGTTCTTAAAATAGCAGAATATATTTACCTATTCTCTGAATATATTTACCTATTCTCATTCAGAGTGTGATCTTCCCAAATTTTTAAGCATCTTACCTAGAAGGCATAGAGATACTACTTCACATAGTGTGTTGTGCTGACAGCTCTGGCAGAAATCCCATGTGCAGCAGGAATTAAACAAGTGTTTCCAGGCAAGTCAGTGCATCTCATTGCTGACCAGCTGCCTCACCTTTAGCAGAGGAATGTGAACTGATCCTTAGAGCCCTGTAAGGACAAAGGACTCTTTGTCTCTCAGAAGAAATTGCCAACAGTATGTGATGTGGGGATGTGTTTTGAGGAAGGAGGAGTGTTAGGATATCTCTGGTAGTCCATGAAGTGCTGAAGTGAAACTATGGACTTGTTCTTATGGGCTACTTGGACTACTGCACAGCTGTCACAGAGTAGCCATCCTTATTAAAACCATCCCTTTGAAAGTATTCCATTGCTTTGAGACTTTGAGGCATTCAGTCTTACAGAGAATCTTGCCTTTGCACAGCTGCAGAGCTGTGGTGTCTCCCAGGAGAGTATGACGCCTCTCTAGGCAGCCAGTGCCAGAAAGAAGTTCTTGAAGTTAGGAATAGGGATGGAGGTCTGGGTTTGCCTCTCAGTTGCAATGGGCTGTGATTATAGGCAGAAGGCAATTAGATTTATCATTTGTGGCACTGAGGGATGTGGGTTAGTGGGCATGGTGGTGATGGGTTGATGGTTAGACTGGATGATCTTTGTGGTCTTTTCCAACCTTACTGATTCTGTGATTCTGTGATCTGTCTTGTATGCTTCACAGGTGGATTGTGAAGGTCTTTCTTAATGGTGTATGGGTCTTCTGATTTTGTACTTATTTTTCTATGGAATTTCAAAGGTTTCTGAACCCAGCCTGCCTCCACGGATCCTTGTTGGCCACTCTCAAGAGGTTACCTCCATTGCTTGGTGCCCTTCAGACTTCTCTAAGGTTTGTTTTCTGGAAAATTGTCTTTACTGTGAAACAATAGATGTGCCATGGCAACATTTGCTTTTCAAAATTACAGCAATATTAGTTTATTTGGGAGGAAGTTCTTAGTTAATAGTTTCCAAAAATGCTCATTTTTTGAGGGCAGTGAACCAAGCTTGTTACATGAATGTATCAGAACTTCTTCATTATTCTTTAATAATTTGGGCTATTTGATAAGACCTAGCTAATTGTAAATGAACAAAGACTTCTGATTAGAGCTTGTTTTACTGCCTGTGAGAGGCAAAGTTGTGAAACCATTTCATCGGATCTTTCAAAAGCCAAAAGCTTGCTTTGTGGTTCCATACGTAGCTGCCTGACCACTGATATGTCTGCCAGTCTTGTACAGAATGGTAAGAAGTATGCCATTTAAAAATCATGTGGACGCTTCCCTCATGACTGTTCTTATACTCAGAGCTGTTTTCCTAACAAATATTTTTGCACATACAACCAAAAAATCATAGTGAAATTGTCAGTAATAATACTCCAAGTATCGTAATATGGAAGGGAATTGCAGGAGGATGTCGGTTTAAATGATTGCTCCAGATCAAAATGAGAGGTAATCCTAACAAATCCTAGACAGTGCCCTAATAATAATTCCTTGCACTTCACTGTTATTAGGCAAGTCAGACACTTTACCCAGCTTTCACTGCAGCACCAGATCTTCAGAAGAGCTTTACACGATGTAGGAGAGTGGGAGTCTTGCAGGCAAACAAGGATAATTGTTTTAGCTATGTAAGATGCACAATAGTATGTGAATTGGCATTTTAGATGAAATCTGTTGTCTGTGTGGTGTCCTGATCATGGTTTGGAAATGCAGACCAATACAGCCTTTAAAATCTATGCCAACACAGATAAAAAATAGTTAGCCACAGTACAGATCATGAGGTACGAAGAAAGTGAAGACACTGTGCTAAGAAAGGTCAAGAAGCTGCTTCGAGTGATTTGAGAGGCCAGGTTGCTTTCTGTGAGCGTAATATTGGTGTCACAGAGGTCACAGTAGAGGTACTTTCCTATCCAAGAGTACTGTGATCTTCAGCCACAGCTTTTCCTTCTTGCTTTTGATTCCCATGTGAGTCACCAGATAACCTGTCCAAAGAGTACAAGAGTGTACAAGAGTAGATTAAATGCTACTGCTTGTTTGAAATAGATTGCGTGGATCATTTTGGAACACGTGAAGCCACAGCAGCAATCTAGGCGAATGTTTCCAGCAGGGTTGGTTTCTCTGCCAGATACTGCTGACATCTGAGTCTGTAGAGATAGCGCCTAAGGCTAATGCATCAGCCTTCCAATGTCACCTTCCCTCTGCATTGCGAAAGTTTGTCCCCAGGCAGAAAAGGTCCTGAATAACAGACAGACTGAGATGCAGGTGCAAGAAGCAGCATGGCTACTTTTAGCTACTGAGCAGTGGAAACTGCAAAATATGCACTGGCCCTTCCTGAGCAGGCTCACTCCTCTGTTATAGAGCTGTACAAGGCAGAAGGTTACTGGTGACTGGGATTTCCCTAGAATAAAGATTTGATTTTCCCTTCAAAGCAAATACTTGTTTGTGGTACAGTAATGGAATAGAGTTGGGTTGTTCTGTTCGTTTAATGGGCAAATATTGTATCCTCCTCAAGCAGATTTCGCCCTGCATACATGTTGGCACAGTGTGCTGGGTGTTGCTGTCCTAGCTCATCTGGCCTGTGACCCACAGAATGTGCCTTGGCCACTCCCCAAATGCACTTATATTGTAGATTGCCACATGCTCTGATGACAGCACAGTAAGGATCTGGCGTCTACAACATTGTCCCGAGGAGGAAAAATCAGCGTCCAACAAAGCCAAGTTGGTGGGCTGGGTCACACAGAAGAAATCAGAAGAACAACGTGGAGCAGGTAAGGCCCCTGTGATATCTTGCTCTGCAGCATGGCTTCTGAAATTTGGCTGCTCACCAGCGAAATCCTTTGGCTTGTCCTAGTCTTCTATTTTTTCATATTAGGCAATAGTTCATAAAGCCAGCCAAACAATTCTACTTGTAAATACTTCTACTACCACCGAGATGAGCTGGCTGAAATAGCTTACGGTACGCTGAAGTCTGCATGACCAGCCTGCAAAGTAAATATTTATTAATACAACTTGTCAGGCAGCCAGGTCTTCAGTGGGCATCAGCAGTGTTTGATAATTGAACGGCCAAAGGAGATGTCATGTGTGCATGGACTTCTTCAGCCAGTGGAGCTGGAAGCCAGAATCACCTGATTCACAGTTGCATTTTTACAGCTCCAGCTAAAAAGGATTTGATCATTAGCTGTGGCAGCAAGTCATACTTCTTCTTATCAAATGGTAACTGAGAGAAGTAAGATCATGTTCTTTTTCCAGTTTCATATTTTACCCTGTAAAGGGCTGATGGCACAGCATGGGAACTCTGAATTGTTTCCTCCTGCCCAGTGATTAAACTGTGGACAGCATTCTTTGCTGCTGCTATTAATTTTACGTCTCATTGTAACTGACGGTCCATGCAGACAAATGGCACTTAGTGCAAGTACTTCAAAAATGCATGTAGACAATCACAATGTGATCTTAATGTTACAAAATTGATCAATCATGTCCATCAATTCAGATGCAGTACTTTTCTACAAAGCCTGGTTGATCAGACAAACCATCCAGCATACTCTCACGGCTAGCAGGCAGATCTCGGCTCTGCCATGCTCAGGAATATCTAAGGTTGGTCAAGATCATGATAATATATACATCTGAAGAACTACCAGCAGGAAAATTCAGCTGGATGTCTGTAGTGTAGCCTTGGTTGTGAATTGCTGCTGCTGTCTGGAAGAGGAGCAGCTCACTGGGCAGCACCCCAAAGGAAAGAAGGGAATCCTGGATCTTAGTGCTACTTTGACTTGCCTGAAACTTGCATTTTGCTACAGTAGGGTGAGTGAGAGGCGAATAACCCTGACAAAGAGAAATAAGATGAGCTTCTCTGTAGTGCGGCTTTGAAACTGGTATTACAATAGCTTTCCAGCAGCTGTTGGTGAGAGTTCCTCTGTTCTACCTATCTTTTCTAGCCACTCTCTGAATGAATTTCACTTTGGCTAACACTAATAAAGGCTGAAGGTCTCCAAATCCCACTAATAGGATAATGTTACATCTAACCTTTTGCCAACGAGTAACAATCTTGCAGGAAGTTTGCAAGACAATAGCAGGGAGAGTGCCAGCTCTGCTCTGTAGGTGGTATATGGTTTGTGTGTGCATTCACGCTGCTTCAGAGGGGGCTGAGAAGTACACTTTGTGTATTAATTTCTGCAAAAGAGAAGTAAATGTGAGTGTAGCATAGAAGTATGAAATCTGAAGTGATTTGTATGCTGAAACTTTACAAGTCAGCTTCGGCAATTATACTAGAAAAATAGCTTATTTCTCCTGGTTCTCGCTGCATTAAAGCAACATAGGAGGGAAAAGGAAGTACACAGACACTGCAAACACAACAGCAGGCTTCCTGCTGACCTTGGCTCTTGAACACAAAGCATGTGCTGTTAGAATATAGGGGTTATCTGCAGAGACTGATTCAGAGCTGGCAACTAAGTAGTATTTCAGACCTGCTGGGATGAGACCTAGGTAGTTCTCCACCCATTTGTGTGGAACAAATTGTGAGGCTGAGGATGTGCATTAACTGTTGACCTATATTATGAAGTGTAGGAAGCAGAGTTTCCTTTTCTTTGGAAACTGTTTCTGTGGTTTCCCTAATTTGCAGTATTTTCTCTATGCTTTTGGGTAACCAAATTTCTGGAGCAGGCCTGCACATGGAAAATTCACAACTCTTAAATCTGGAGATTCATAATACCATTCTAGAGAAGGTGGGAAACTTCTCAAATATCTGCATTGGTGTTATGCAGGTTGACTGCAGATATTTACAATATGCAGAAACACGCAATGCTGCGTGGAGTGGCAGCATGAAGGGAAACAGCTTGAGACTGGCTCAGCAGAAGCCTGAATAATGTATGCAGTTACAAAATAGCTTCATGTTCATCTTCCTTGTCTTAAGTTTGGGGGTGTAACTAGTTTGGTTTTTTGCCGTTACTCCCCTCCAGCTCTCATAACAGCTTTTTTCTGGGTCTCTACAGTGTAGCTTTTACATTGGTATGGGATTGAGAGTGCTCAAACCCAGCTGGTCATGCCACATTTCTGCTGTACGGATTTCTGGATGGTCATTAGAGAATGAGAACTGCTGAGCTTGCTTCTTTTCTTCTACCTCTAGGAGCTTAATTTTGAAAATGCATTGGGTTCCCCAACTGAGATATTATTGTTCTGTAAGCGCTCATTAAAGTGAAGATTAAGAGACCCAATCTTGGCAGTGATTTTCTCTTAGTCCAAGTTGAAGTAAGTTATTATGAAGTAGCACATTTTGTCTGGAAAGGAGCCTTTAATTCTCTCTGTGCTTTAAGGTGATTTGTAGTGGGATCCATTAATACGATGTCATATTCCTTTTGCTCTCATGCACCAGTCCTTTATTTTAAAGGGCTAGATAATGTAATAAAAGGAAGGATCAAAAGAGGCTTATTATGGTATCAAAGAGTCGTGTAGGTGTTCACTTGACATGTTATTTGTGAGACAGCCCAACATCCTAAAGAAAATGTCAGGTTATTCACACTAGATTTCTCATTGTCCTAATGAAGTACTTTGCAGCAGCTAATGTTGAAAATTAGAAGTTCAGATTAAACCTTTGGAAAACAAAACAGTCAGAGCTCAGGAGTGGAAATGCTTGGAGTAATTAATATGCTATCCTACTTAATTGCATCACCCCAAGTTAGATGAATGAGAAAGCAGGCATCTAAGAGACCTGTTGATGTGTTCTCTGTTGGAGGGTCCCATAAAAAAAAAAAATCTCTAATATTGCTGCAGACTGAGATCTTTGCTATATATGATCCCCACTGTTACTGTTAAGGTCCTCGTGAGGTCTTTAGGTGTAAAGCCACCTATGACTACTGTTTTAGTAAGCTGGGTTTTCAGAAGCTTCTGCTTTAAAAGCAGGGAATTTTAACAGCTTGACTAGTGAGCTCAAATGCCATTGTGATGTATTTGTCTGGGGATCATTTGTTTTAAAGAAGTCCAGTGACAGATTTTTATTTTCTTGGGAATTTAAATCCTTGGTGGGGAGGTGAAGAATTTCTCACATGTCATTGGGTGTGGTAAATAACTACCATCTTTGTCCTAATATAGCACTGCAGAAAATTCTCCATCAGAAAGACAAGAAGGTGAAAGTATGTACTTTCCCATTCTCAATTTTTTTTAATCTTAAAAAATTGCAATTATTAACACTTGAGTAGGAGCGTTGTTCATATGGTATGGCACTGCAGAATAAAGCTTTCCTGGTATAATTAGCTATGGAACCTGCTTACAGTACTTTTGTCCCTTAATTCAATCATGAAACTGTTAAAGATTGGGCAGATAGGCTGACCAGCTGCAGATAGAGAGCCATCCTCAGGCAGCTTCCCAAAACAGAGCTGTCTGGACTGAGCTATTGCAAAGCTGCCAGCAAGTCTAGATAAACTTAGAAGATTCAAGATCTGTTTTGTCTATCCATTAGTCCCTCAGCTGCAGCTTAAGTAAGGGTTCTAGTCATAGAAGGAATAGAAGTCAGACATTAAACCAGTGTACTGTATTATACTTAGCCAAGTCATACAGGATTCTAAGGAGGACTTGTATCAGTTTAACTGATAAAAGAAGCATCCATGCAATCTAATTCAGCAAGGTGTATCTGAGAATCAGGGCCAGCACTGAATTAATCTCCTAGCTGGGACAGATATTTATGAAAGGGCTGTCTTTAATCTGCTGCTCTGTGTTCCTCATTAGACTGCTTATTTTTGCTCCATCAGGACAATCAGCCAGCCCACAGAATACTCCTGCTAAAGCCTTCTCAGTGGGCAACCCGTGTTCTTCCTCACCACGTCCAGCTGCCTGTGCTCCCAGTTATTCTGGAGACCTTCCTCTTTCTACAAACACTCCAACAGTCTCTCTCAAAACTCAAATGGCCACAGTCTGCAAACCAGCAAAGCTGAGTGGAGCCAGCCCACGTGCTTCTCCCAAACTGGTGCCTTCCTCCAAAATGTCCATTAAATACTGGATTGCCAGGACTCCATGCTCTTCCCCGGAAGTAGGGAAAAAGACACCTTCTCCTAGAAAAGCCCTGGCAGAAGTCACGCAAAGTCTCTTGGAAACATCCAGCACTCCTAAAGCACAACACTCACAGGCTGAAAAGCGTGCCAAGAGAAGGCTGGACTGCAGCAAGGAAGATGAAGTGGGGCAGAAGTGTCTGCAGGCCTGTAGCTGTGTGACTGAACTGGACCATGTGGCTAAGAAGTCCAAGCTAAATTTATGTCACTTGGCTGCAGACCAAAGAGCTTGTGATGAGGGCTCTCTAAGTCTGGCTGACTTGGATAATGAGCATGAAGACTCGAGCCACAGCCCAAAAGAGCTTTCTTTTCCTGGAAGCCTTGTTAATCCATCCGGCACTCAAACTCCCCCTCTTGTTTTACAGTCTCCCTGCGAGAGAGACTCAGATGTAGTAGATAAAGAGAACAGTTCACCAGAAAGAAAAAACTGGCTGTCTGCTCTGGGAGAGAAGCTACGGACTGGCAAAGCTGGCAGCCCCCCATCATCTTACAACTCCGGCGCAAAACGTCAAGAGGCTGCGGTAGTGACCACCTCACCGAAAACTGTAAGTAGGATGATCAAGGACAGTGGCAATGAAATAAGTTATCCCTACCTACCGCTGTCCCCTTTCTACACATGGTCAGATCTCTCTTACTCAAACATTTGGAGAATTGTCTGCTCTCTTTGATTATGGACAAGAAAGATGATTTCTCACCTAATAATCTAGGTATATTAATGCTGTAATCCCCTCCATGCAGGAGGAGAATTCTTAGGATGGTCTTGTATCTCCTTTGCAAAGGACTTAGAGCACACAGAAGCTAAGAAATCCTCATAGTTCCCAGCTGGATGTTTGAAGGAGGCGGCTGTTTTCTGAAATACAGCTCTTGTATATATGTCACAATAATGACAGCACCTTTCCTGGCAGATCTACTGTTCAGTGCCACATCTACATGTTTATATTACTGAAAAGCCACTTTAGCATTGGAAGAAAGAGCTAAATCTTATTCTAGCCCAAGCAGCAAAACAATTTTTTACCCATGTTAAAACAATGAGTTAAATAATGCCTCCAGTTCTTTCTACTGAAAACTAACAGAAAACAAAGGAATCGCAGAAGAGTTAGAGGGTGGGATTTGACCTGCATAATCTTAGTTTTGATATAAGAAAGCTGTCACTGAGCTCATCTTAGGATCTGAATGATAAGCTTATAAAGCAGCTACAAAAGTTGACACGAGGACTTGAGGATTTAACATGCATACTGAGAAATTACATATTTAAAAAACAAACTAAACTCTTAAACTGGGCTCTAGGTCCTAAAGCATCTTTGACTGAATATTACTTCAGTACTTTCCAAGTAAATTTCCAGCTGTCAAATTTTCATTGTACTTTCAAGTGAATATTTGATGCTAGAAGTTGTTGCCGTATTTAAGGCTTATTTTGCTGAAATATCTCACATCTCCTTCAGCACTTCTACAAGGTGTGAAGTGTGCAAACCATCACACCTTCGGCTAGAGCAGTTGAACTCTTCATCTTGTAGTGGTACCAAGAAAACCTGCAAGTGCTTGTGATTTACGATGTCCCTGCTTAAACATAAGACAAAGATTTGCCCTGGAGAGTGATTACCGTACAACAATTATCTCTCCCATGGAGTATGTTATAGCTCAAATTTTGAGATGCCAGTGGACTCTGTTGTGCCTGAAGCTTGTCGAGGTGCCTAGCATCCTTGGTCCATTGCATCTTGGAGATCCGCAGCCCTGATATCTGTGGCAGGGAAGGTGGAACTGCAGTCAGACAAACCCAGTTTTTAGACAGTGTTTCCTATAGGTAGTAAGCTTCTTACCCGTGAGACAAACAGATTACAGTAAAGAACCTTTCATTTACTATCTTATTTGAGGAGATAAACAAACTGGAGCAGTGATGGAGGGGAGACTTTAAGAATTCTGCAGCATACAAACTGTTAACTCAGAAACATTTCTTGTTGGTTTTGTTTTTTTATAGGCTGTAAACACACCAGTTTCCATGAGGAAGATCTGCACGTACTTCCACAGAAAGCCACAGAATTGACTGAAGTAGTGTGTGGCTGTTGCACCTGATGGATGTTGGATGTTGACACTGTGGCATTGAGGCTAGATTTAGCACAGCTGGCAGAGCAGTATGCCAGCATTACACAGTTTGTTGTTGGACATCTGTAAACTCTTCTGTTTTAAAGCCTATTAACACTTGAAATCATCAGAGCATGGAAAATTAGTAGGAAATATAGAGACTCGTGCTCTTTTATTCATATCATTTTTATAGAGAAAACAGTATTTTTAATGTGACAACTGTTATAAAGAGAGCAACTGGCGTGATGCATATTGGTGACAGGCACATGAAGCTTATCCTTCAATGTTACTAATCCGCCACTGAAACTTTCTTTATTTAAGAATACTGTGTGAGACACTGTACTCTCCAGAAAAGCAAATGTTGTGTGTCCAGAAGCCTATTCTAGAGGAAGAGCTGAACTACTTTGTGCTGAATGGCATTTTCAATTAGTCCTCTCCTACAGCACCAACTACTCGATTCCAGCAAGGAAGTTTTGAATGCATAAATACAGAAGAATTTTAAATGCCCTTGTGTCCATCTCCATCCAATGGCACAGCTGGTGATAATAGTCTAAAAGAAGAGAGGGTATAATCGAGTACTTAATGCCTTTACTCTTCTTGCCTTTGCTTTCTTTCTCAAAGGCTGAAAACTTCAGTACTTACCAACATAGTTGGCTTTTGGACCATCAGCACTAGAGCTGTAGAGGCCAACAGCTTGCCACTTCTCTGAAATAAAAATATTGGCAAGGTGTGTTAGAAAAGTTATTGCCAAACAGCGTTCCATAACAACCGGTTGCTCGGTGACTTCTTACAGATTCAGCCTGAAGCAAAGGCATTAGTAACTGCTTATAAAATACCTTTATGACACTTCTATAATACGGTATTTATTAAATAATGGCTTGTAAATGGGGGGCCACTTCGCATTTTAGAAAGCACTTCACAAAGTTTATAGATTAATATTTTACATGCTTTGCCATCTCTAAGTCATCACTGGTACTGGTAGAACAAGATCACTAGCTGTAATAAGATCACTGGCCTGCTGACTAATGATACTGACTCCAAAGTCATTGTTTCCACAGGGGTAGCTGGTAGAAGATCTGTATCTTAGATTTGAGCATTTACTCTGTCTTTTGGTATGATTGTTTCTACAAATTTAAAAATAAATAAATAAATAAAAACTACAATCCCAATTAAGTCTTTATACCGCAGAAGTGCTGAGGTATTTAAAGGGGATGTGTTCCAACTAACCCGTGTTTTCTGACTGAAGTTTTCCCACCTACTTTACGGCACTGAAAAGTGCAGTAGCTGAAAGGATTTAGATGCTGGTTTGTTTTATTTGCTGTGGATTGTATTTTGCAAGGAAATAAATGACATGAAAGAAACTGGCTTTTGTGAAAGTTCTCTCACAGCTACAAAGCAGAAGTAAATGGGTAAAAGAAACAAACACTAGTCATCATCAGGCTGCAGCTTTTAGTAGGAGCACTTGCTATGTATAAGGGCCAGAAAAACTTCCTCTTGTTTACTAAATTACAAGCCATTATTGTATGAGCTTTGAGGAGATGTTATTAAGTTAGAAGAAACCAGGAAAGGGAGTGTAGTTCTTTGGACTTTTTTTTTATACTTCTTGATTTTAAAAAATTGTTTTTTAAAATGATTATCTGAATAAATAATAACCTGAATAAGACAAGAATAAAAAATTCTGTTAGTTTAATATTACTATACTTTGTGTAGATGGTAGTAGCAAAGAAATATGACAAAGGCAACCTAGGAGGTTTGCGATTTAATTCGGTCTTAATTACAATTAATCAGAGAAACTGTTTAGCTTGCCTACAGCCAGTTTTCCATGCAGGATTTTTCTATTCAGCTTGTAAATAACAGGTTGCAGAACAAGCAGATGTGGACCCTCTCAAAGTACGAGTGTTTTGTCAGCCATTTCAACAGCGATAGGTTTTATGTTCCGCCATATCTTTCACAATGTTTTCCTCTGGCAGGAAAGTTCTACACCCAAAATGTTACCTCTTGTATATTATAAATGGCTGCCTGGTGATGATTTACACTAATGGTGTACCTCCTAAATGAATAATCCTAACTGGGAATGTGGGATTTTTTCCTTTTAAATAGTACCTGTTTAGTGGAGCAATTTGTTTTGTGGACCATCAGCTGTAATTTCTTTCACCTTAAGCTGATGCCATCCTGGTTCAGAGCCAAAAGAAGTAAAATAACTGATGTTTACATTCTTCTGTGTCAAAGTTCCTTGATCTCACTGTGATAAAATCATGACTGCAGGAGCACAGAAGAATCACATGTACAAATCACATTTCGAGTGATTTAAGGTAAGCAGTGCTCTCTTTCCCTGAGACACTTGTCAAACTAAGCATCAAGGGCTATAAGCTGTTGTTTTGAGCTAGCAAGCCATATCTCTAAATTATCTTTCTGAAAGTTTGACAAAAACTCTATTCTATGGTTGAGAGTGATCTCCCAAACCCTATATATATGTAGGTCTCATCTTATGCATCTTGCAGGTTCCTCCATGCAGATCATACTGCTTACTGATGTCTCCCTCTGCAGTGTTTACCTTCTAATTGCCAAGTGTGATTTGGGAATGACCACTACAACTTCTGATAGTACTGTTTCCAACTAAACTGAGCAGTCAGTTTAGTTTATCAAGCAGTTTTATAGTCTGACAGTGGCTTGAGTTAGCCTGGCATGGCAAAGCTGAAGAGTTACCCCCAGGTTCTGTAGAGATTAATGGCCAGCTAGCTTTGGCAAGCATTTCTTCTGTTACCAGAACAGATTTCTTCTGTTATCAGAAGTATGGGGAGGCTATCTACAAAGAAAAAAATATTAAATTGCTACAGTTCGCTAACTCAGTACTCAGTTATACCAAAATTGTTGAGAAGACAGAAGTGAGAGTCTGGGGACACCATTACCCATTCAAGTGGATGGTGTCATCAAACTTTCTTGAAGTATAGAATTGGTAACTTTCTGTTAGCTGGGAAGTGCTGAAGACTTCCTTTGGCACAGTTGTTTCTGCAGCCATTGACCATGGCTGACATCTCCTGAATTGTTCATCTTACTTTTGAGTGTTCGTACAACCCTGCAAACTGACTTACAGAGGTTAATGAAAAACACACCATGGTGCCATTGAAAGAATGTAGCAGGTGCTATCTGTATGTGGTGTATAATTTCTTTACAAGCTTTGTTTAGAAATAGACTCTTTTCAGACAGTTTGCCAAAAGCATGTTAGCTGGCTGGAAGTGTCACCATATTCAAGGGTTTAAGTGTGGGCCTTGCATCTAGAATGTCCTAAAAAGACATTCTTCAAGGTCAAGTATTAAGGATTTTTTAATAATCAATGCTGATTTAGTAGTAAATGTGAACTGGACCATCTTCAGACCCACTGCAGTCAAACTTCATTCCTCCTTTCTGAAGCTGATAAAAATTTTCCGAGTGAGTTGAAAATATTACACTTTATTTCTCTACGTTCTGTTAATAAAACAGTTCATCCAATGGCTTGGATTTTTCCTCTTTCTGATTCACGAATTTCCCAGTCTATATTGAAATAGATTCTGCTCCTATATTGTATCCCTCTTGTGCTTTCCAAAGAACAGCTTTGGCCATAACCAAATGGTCTATCTGCACTGTGCAAAAGGAAGTGAAGAAAGCAAACGAAGTGCAGCAGGGAGCCCATGTGTAGTTTTTAAAATTAAAAGAAACATTTCTTGTCAACTGTCTTATAGAAATATGCACTATGTTACTAAGAAAGCATGAAACCAGAAGGTTTGAAGCAAAGGTAAAGCCAGAGATTACCTTTCATTTTTAAACTTCAAACTGGATTATTTGTTTTTCAGTCAGAACAAATACTTTGAGCCTTATGGAAAAATTTTAGGCACTAAAAATACAGTGATATTATGACAGGAAGACCTATTACCCCAGGCCTGTGCAGGTAGCTAGACTTAGATATAAATACTGGAAAGGATTATGAATAACAAAGTTCAAATACCCTGTTACATTAACTTCAACATAACATCTTTAACTCTGCTAAAGTTATAGCATTTCTTAGTTCACTCTTGAGTTAAAGACAATGGGTGATCACAGGTCCGTTACGCCTGTCCATAAATTATTCTAGAGGTGAAATACTGTGAAAAGGTTCTGATTTGCATTTTGAATATGTTTATCTTTCAGTTATTAGCTCAGACTTTTTTTTTTCATTTAAGATATTTCTGCTACTATAGGCCTTTTATCCAATATGTAAGAAATCCAGATACGAGAATGAATCATCCCTTGGTCTCTTTAATGAGCTAAATAGATTCCACATACAAAAGATCAAAATTTTTCCAAAGTCTAAGTAAAACAGTGAAGGGAGCGCTCCATTCCTTCACACCAAAGTACCACTGTAGTGGTATTAACACAAAGCCACTCTGTGTCTTTCATTCACCTTGAGGACTCAGCTTTATGATGTACTTCTCCCCTCTTGTCTAAAGAAGAAAGGCTGAATTGTTTGGTAAAGTATCCTTAAACATCCACTTCTTTAACCATTTTTCATTTGGACCATAAGTTTCATAACTCCCTGGTTGCCTGGTGAGTGCGTTCCCACATGCTGTTGAGAGTATAGCAGAAGAGTTAGACTTACAAATCCAAGCAGCAAGGACAAAGCTCACTGAGTAAAGCTGGTCATTTTCACATCAACTTACCTGTAACTAGTGAAATACAGTATGCTCTTGTCTGCTTAGGGTTTCATCCTTCTAACTCTGACACCATCAGGATAAAACCTCTGTTTATTATTCTATTTCTGCTCTTGCAGAAAGTATTATGTATTAAAAAAAAACACAAAACACAACTTATAATAGCCTGTAGGCCAGTTATATCGTATACTGAAGCACAAGCAAAGTAGGCTGTGCTGACAAGAGCTTATAAAATACTGTCAGAGCGTATCACTGAATTATTCAGTGTCACCATTACTTTTGTTCTGCTAATTTTCATGGATTTACTGATGGAGGAAGTGACAGCATATACGTGAGATTAAGGAATCTATTGGATTCTTGAAAACATGTGACTGAAATACATGAAATGAGCCTTGATTTGCTTGGGCTCTGATTTGGTGTAGTAGTTGATAGCAAGGTGGTCATGTGAAAATTGAGAGTGTTGCATCACTAGAAATTGGTTGTTTGTACATATGCAATTATTCTAAGAAGTGGGACTGCAATGATAAACAAAACGCTGATGTTGGCAGAATTGAGCAGAGGAAAAATCACTCCATGTAAGAACAAAATTGAAAGAACAAAATACATTGCATAAGAGGTGCCACTGGCAGGAGAAACAGCTTCACATACTTGTTAGGTACATAAAAGAGTTTAGGGCCTCTGAGGCCCACTCTGTACCTCCATATTATGCTCCTATCCATATCCTCCAATTTCTTTCCCCTGCGTGGGGACAATTGTCCACACTTGCCAGCCCACTCTGACTAAGTGAATGCAAGCTGGAAGGCTGCTGTGGGTTCCCCATCCCTGAAGGCACTCAGGGCCAGGTTGGATGGGGCCCTAGGCAGCCTGTGCTTGGGGGGGGCAACCCTGCCCAAGGCAGGGAGTTGGGATTGGGTGGGCTTTAAGGTCCCTTCCAACCCAAACCATTCTGTGATTCTGTGACAAGAAGGCAGCTGGGAAACATTTATACTTGAAAATGAGTTTTCAGCTGTCCTCCTCTGAGCAGCTCTGATCACATGTGGCTTTTAGTGGGCTCCCGCCAGCCTGCAGCTGAGGGAGCGGCTGATGGTGGCCTGTGGCAGTCCCCTCACCTTGCTTCATGCGTGAGAGGCCTCGTCTCATTTCTGGACTGGCACAAAATTGGACTCTGCTTTCCCATTGCTCTTGGGCCTGCCATAGTGTGGGCTGTGGGCTGTGTTCCCTCACCTAAGCAGGCTTAAGCAGGCAGAAAGGCACCTAACTGGGTGTTACTTTGGCACAGTGATAGATATTTATGGGCCTTTTCTGCGCATATAGCACAGGTAGGCAACCAAGTGGCTCTTTACCCTAGTTTTCTCGGGTATCTGCTCTCCCACTTGCTCCAGCAGTGGGCCTTGGGGTTTGTTGCAGCAGTTTTCGTAGGAACATTACAGTTGGGAAAGACCTCTAAGATCATCATGTCCAACTCCCAGCCCATCATCCTCATGCCTGTCAACCATGTCCCTCAGTACCACACCTGCATGTTTCTTGAACACCTCCAGGGACAGTGACTTCACCACATCCCTGGGCAGCCTGTGCCACTGCCTCACCACTACTTCTGAGAAGAAATGTTTTCTAATATCCAACCTGAATTTCCCCTGGTGCAACTTGAGGCCATTCCCTCTCATCATTTTACTGTTACCTGAGAAAAAAGGCCGATCCCCACCTCACCACCACCTCCTTTTAGGCAGTTGTAGAGAGCAATAATATCTGCCCTGAGCCTCCTCTTCTCCAGACTGAACAATCCCAGCTCCCCCTCAGATCCTTCCCATAAGACTTGTGTTCCAGACCCTTCACAGCTTTGTTGCCCTTCTCTGGACTCACTCCAGGGCCTCAGGATTTTGGTAAGCGCCACAGGCAGGTTTCATGCCAGGCTGGTCTGTTGTCATGTAATATGCTGTTGGTTTATTTTCCAACTGGCCAAAGTTCCTGTTAAACTCAAGTCAGCTGTGTTTACAAATACTTCATTGTGTAATATACTGAAGATTTTTCACAGTGTTTGAGCAGGACCAAAGATTTGCAGCTGAGAAATTTCCATGTAATATGCATTAGAAAAGTGTTACTCTAAATGAGTAATGGAAATTATTTCTGCTCCAGGAAGCAAAATGATGCTGAATTAAGGAGAGAAGAGGGTTTATCCTTTCACCTTTGTTCTGTGTCTCACCACAGCACAAGGCTGTGCCAGAACATGTTCCCACAACCTTTCAACCCATTCAGCACAGTCTGCAACTTTCTGAGCATTTCTGTGTATTGCACTCAATGATTAAGAGCTGGGGACTGTGATAATACATCCTTTCACCAAACACACACAGCAGAATGCCATCTCAGCTGCTCCCAGACTGTTTTTCCAGTTACTCTTCCCAAAAAACAGATTATCAATAGATTATACTTCTGATCATAAGGGCGTAAACTTGGAGATATGTTGTTCCTGGCTGGGACTCCATCTCTTAGTAATCAAATATTATTCTTGTTGACAATATGATCTCTTCATCTAACTGAAGCCTGTTGCAGGTTGCCTTTGCCTATAACACAAATGAAGTGGCTCCATGGCTGCAGAATAACCACTGCGGGTGTGAAGCAGGATGGCTATTTAAGTGTACAAAGCTAGAGTACACAGTGGTTTCTCTAACACTCCCAGTTGTATAGTGGTACGTTAGCTTTGCTTAGCTTTCTCAGTCTCTTTACCACATATGCTATAGCACTTCTTGTGGCTTAAGCTTGGTAGAAAAAACAATTTCTGCTGTGAAAGATTTTTCCATCACTCAGCAAGACTGGCGCACTGTGAACCCCAACTAGCAGAGTTGCCAGTACAAGAGTTAGCATCAAACCACTGTGGTTTGCCAAGCTTGTTGACAGTGGAAGAGAGTTTTCTTTTCTGACTTGAAGATCTGTAATGTAGCACAACTATATCATCAGAACCGGTCCTGTTATGCTGGCTGACAGCAATCGAGGAGCAGAACATCCCTGGTGACTGATTGGCAGCCAACTGACAGCTCACAACCTAAATCACCTCTGTTTCATGTTTCACCTGGTGAAGAAAGGAAAACAAAACCAAAATGATGCTATTACCATCAGAGTAGAGAAGTACTCAGCACAGTGACAAGATCAGGTACCAGACATTTGGTTCTCACCTGTGCAGAAGAACATCTTCACCATCTTGTACTCTTAAGGAACTTTCATCCCCTGGACATGCAGGTGGGTCTCACAGTGATGTGTGAATATAGGAGGCAAGCAGAGCTTCGGAGATCTCCAGCACCAAGGAACATTTCAACATTAAGACCTAGGTCAATAAATGGAGAGGAGTATTTGTAGGTAGCTAGGCTCTGGATCCTATCCTGTGTAGGTGAGGAGCCTCTACTGGGGTCAGAACACGAGGCTGCTGGGTGGGTTTTCCATACAGGTGTTTCCAAACAGGTTCAGACCATGGAGCCACCATGTTTTCAATGGGTCTTTGCAAGCCCAAGTGCTGCCTGATGGCAGATCCAAGGGTAGCTATAGCTGAGTTTCCATGCCTTTCTTTTACCCTCTTTGCTAGGTGCCCCACTTGGGCATCATCATCATATCATCATCAACACACTGGAAAATTTTTTCACTGGAGGGAACTACAGGTTGAGATAATGAGAATAAAAATCTCAACTCTTTTCAGCTCCAGGAAAGGAAAGACTAGCGTCTTCAAACAGAAGCCCTGCATGCTCTTCTGTAATATTTTAGAGGCAGAACTCACTGGTTAATCAAATCATCAGACAGATCAATGTGTGAAAACATTTGCTGCTCTCCATGTCCTGTGCTGCAACACTTGCACATTGATCATCTTCCATCACTGAAGTCCTGCTGCGTAAATCAAACATTAATATGTTAGTCTCTGCAGCATCCCTTCATGGCAAAAAGATACCTTAGAAGCATTTTTTCCCACTCAACTGTAAGTACTGATGTATTTTTTATATCTCCACGATCAATACCCATCTTTAAATAAGAGAGACCTACCACCCTTCCTGTGAAAGCATTTCAAAGCATGGAGAAAGCAGAAAGCCCATGTTATGGAGAGGGGAACCGATGCCAAAAAATGGGATGCAGACAGTGTTGTGTGAACCCAACAGAAAAGCAGAAGCACAGTAGATAAATGTTCTTATCTTTTTGTTGTCTAATTTAAACCTCAAACCTTTTGTACCACAGCATCAGCAAGAAAGTGTTCTGCTGCCTTACAGTTTGAATGGTATTTTACATGACCACATTTGTGTGTTTCTAAATAAAATCTTTTTTGCAGCAGACTGCAGCAGCCAACTTCACACTTTTTCAAAGGAAAAGCTTCACCTTTGCTGTTCCTTGCCAGTACACTTCATTTAAATTGAGCCTGGCTTTTTGACGACCGCCCAAGGAGGTTTCTCTGCAGTGTGAGGAGAACCACTGCACAGGGCTTGCTTGTTCCAAAGTGTGCTGGAGGAGTGCGGAGAAGCGAGCAGCCTGACGTCACCAACCACAGTTCTGCTGTCCCCCGGCAGCTTTCACACAGCTGTGATGCATGCAGGCAGATTGGAAGCACAGCTTGCAGTCCCAGGCAGCCCCACATCAGAAAAGCAAGACAGAAATGCCCTCAGAAAAAGAAAAGATATGCTCACTGGGCTGTAGCTAACACCAACAGTTTCTTCTGCCACTTCTCTGATTTTTTTGGTAGCCTCTTGCATTTCTCAATCTGCCACATACAGCAGGAAGCTATGGTCTGTGTTTAGCCTTATCATAGATGATGATTTTTGCTTAGCAAGCCTGCGAGTGAGTCACTCGCTACACCAGATAAAGCACTGTGCCAGGCACACTCAGAGGATACCTGCAGGTGTCCAAGAGGCAAGAGCCTTGAGGCGAGCCCTCCTCTCCACACGGCTCTGCAGGTTGTCTGACACGTCCGTGCTTGTTTCTCCTCCCTTACAGCAGGGGTTGTTCCTCTCCATTTCACCTAATGCTGAAAGAGACTGCCCCTTGCCAAATGCATAACAATTATTATGGAGAGAGAGGGACATCTCTGGAGACGGACTTCGCAGCTCCAGCTGGTGGAGAGAGGAGAATGTACACTGCCCCCAAATTCAGAGTGTTAATGTAAACACAGGCTTCCTGCCTTGGAGCTGGGAATGCCAGAATATGCTCAACAGTCACCTCTCACTCTTCCTGGCACCTCACTGGGGATGATGGGGGCCCAGGCAAGGATCAGTGCAAAACATCCTGCAAATAGTAATTCATCCATTCAAGGTCTTAAGCAAAGGTGAATTATGTTGCTTCTATCTCATGCTAATTTGGATACTCAAAAAATCTGCTTTCATAGAATCATAGAACTGTAGAAACATTAAGGTTGGAAAATACCACTAGGATCGTATAGTCCAACCATCAACTTGTCCCCACCATGCCCACTAACCCATGCCACTCAATGCCTCATCTCCACGGTTCTTGAACACCTCCAGGGATAGTGACTCCACTTCTTCTCTCTGCAGCTTGTCTTTATTATCAAGAAACTTAGGCTGCTACTGTTACTATTCATCGATTTAATTTTCAGAAATCAGAGAATAATGTCATTCTTATGTTTCACTATATGGGTGAAGAACGAGACAATATATGGACGAAGAGGGAAGATTTGTTTTTGGGATGGAAGGTGGTTCATTCATAGGAGGAAAATCAAACATTGAAAACTGGCCTTTGAAATCAGACAGTTCTCACGGTACAGGTGTAGTTCTGCTGTAGTCTGAGCCTGCAGAAGGAACTTTTAAGACTCTCGGGAAACACCAAGCCAACTACAGTCATTTCCAGTTCTCCTCACATACATTACTACAGTTTAAATTGTCATCCATATGCACACCACAACGAAAGATAATTCCTGCCCTAAGGAATTATCAAATCTAGGCAAAGGTTGATGGAAGTATAATGTATTGCAGGTAAGCCACCTCCTTATTTTAAAAGTATCCAATTAATCTTTAGAACGTACATGCAGAATCACCTGGAACCTTGTGTGCACACAGATATGACAACTCCAAATGAGGTAGAGGCAAAACCACGCACACCCTGTGCTCACCATCAATGCCTGCCAGTCAGTTAGTGCTTTGCCCCCTCAGTGTCTCTCTGGGGGACCCTCAGGGCAGCGTGAAATCTGTATGCAGCCTCTAGGCTATGGAATACCTTGGTAGAGCACTGACAGTATGATCTTCAGGAGGAACCCATACACCTATCCCTTGGCAAGCAAGAAGTGTGGGAATTGTGGCTGAATCCACTTTCCCCCTTTCCATTGCGGTGGACTTAACGTGTTTGTAGAAGAAGTCTAAAGAAATGCTCGGATGTTTGCAGAGATTTATCTTCTATTTTCTGTTCTAAACGCAGCCTCCTTTGAAATATTGAGCCTTAAGCCAGTCCTTTAAGGTTTTAATGAGAATTTTGCCTAGGTAATAAAATGAATAATGGCTTCAGGTTTTGGCCCTGGATGAAAACAACTGTTCTCCTTGTGACAGAAAAGAACACTCCATCAGCATGAAGTATCTCCATGGTCACCAACACAGTAAATCATTTCATAAATCCCTGACCACTGATCTTTCAATTACCTTGCAGTTTGAAATGGATATGAGGCATACTTTACCAAGTCCCTGGTTAGGTAACCTTCCCAGTGCAACCATTCAGCTCTGTCTTGTTGCAACTAAGTAACTAAGGTTTGTTCTCAGGACAAAACACCTTGGGGTGAGGCCGGAGGGAAGAAGGAGGCTAAGTGCCCCTCCAGGGTGCCTAAAAAGGGGCAGTTCCATAGAGCTGCTGGGCTGCTGGGTTTGTCAGCTCAGCGATGTGGCACAGGTAGGGACACACATGAACTGATGGGAAACACAGAAAGAACAAAGCATTGCGACCGGCCACATTACACAGCACACTTCCCTCATTCAGATATTCAACTAAGTTCACTGGGTGCTATCACAGAAGACAAAAACATGCCAAAAGATGTCTTGTATTTATTTCTTTTTTCCACACTACTGAAGGAAAAGATGAGATAATCCATATTTCTCATGCTATTCTTGCGTCATTTAACTTGATTATATTATTTAAGATCGATTTTTAAATATTAGTGCCTCCTGTCAGTAAGTTAGCCCATTATCTCTGTGTACAGTCCAGCATTTCAGCCAGAAGGCATCATTTTGCTGCCCAAGAGAACCAAGCTGGCTTTTAAGCATAATGGAAAGAATTTATTTTTCAAAGTGTAAATATTGTAAAAGTAGCTGTTCTTAAATTGCCCCATTTGTACAGTGAGGTGTCTCTCTCTTCCTGATGCATTCCATAAAGGAACAAAGCTCTTATCCTGGATGTTCCAAAACCCACAAGCCCACTAGCATTGTGGAACTGAGCCCCATGATGTCTGAATTCCTTTGTTGCAGGCACATCTGACATGAGAAATGAACGCCATGTGAGCTGATGGCGTGCTTTTTCCATCCCTTCTGAAATCTGCCTTTCTGATATCCATCCCAGGGAAGGCTGGAGGGTGGATGGGATGGCTGTGTCTCCCCTCCTGTTGTGCTGAGTACCAGGAGCAGTACTGAGGCTGTGTAACCAAAGCACAGTCCTGCTGCATTGAGGAACAAATCCAGTGAGGCCTTTTGAAAGAAGGATGAAAAAATATGCATTCTGTTTTTCTTCTATGCTGTTGACCACAGCTTTACACAACAATGCAAGGAAGGAAGTGAAGAAAGCAGCTTGCCATGCTGCAGCACACCAACAACTTCCTGCAGCTCCTTATGCCCATGAGGAGATCTTCTGAAACGCACTGTGGCAGGTAAGCACAGCACAAGGTGCATCAATGGCAACACTGGCTGTACCTCAGGGTACTTCTTCATCTCTTTAGGTCAGATGCCATATGCAAGCATCACACCTATCAACAGATAAACATGTGATATGTAAGTGCCAATGCTATGAAACAGGTTGCCCAGAGAGGTGGTGGATGCCTGTCCCTGGAGACACTCAAGGTCAGGCTGGTCAGGGCTCTGAGCAACCTGACTGAGCTTTAGGTGTCCCTGTTCATTGCAGGGGAGATGGTCTGGATGACCTTTTAGGGTCCCTTTCAATTTGAATGATTCTATGATTGTATGACTATGCTTCCACTGGGTACAAAACAGCAATAGGCTTTGCTTGGGCAGGTGCCCAAAGTCAGAAGGGAGCTGATGCACAGGTCGCACTTTCTTCACCTGTGTGCCTGCTCCTTGAAGGGGAAGAAAACAGCAGATTTTGTACAGAGCAATCCCAATGTCACCTGTTGATTCAGGGCACGTTCCCATTGTGTAGAACATTTTCTTGCAGCCTCTCCCCAGGCCCCAGGGCTGCAGAAGAGCTTCCTGAGGTGGCACTGGGGAGGGAAGAAGGGGCTGGAGGATTGCCAGCACCCTCTCCCCCGCCCCCCGGCTGCGCTGTGCCTGTTCCCATTTAAAGTTCAAAGCCTTCCACATGGCAGCTGAACGGGACACTTTCCAAAACCTACAGGAGGCTGGGAAGCAGTCCAGAGTAACAAGGAGTATCCTGCCTGAAACAGAAGAAACGGCAAATAAGCATATGTGAAGCGTACCCCTTTTTGTCACAACCAGAGCTGCTGTTTTGCAAACAACTTCCTCCTCACTTACAGGAGCACTTGCAGCCCGTCTTTGTGAGGTGAGGCTGCAGCAGCTCAGGGGCTGACAGCAGCCATTCCCACTCTCCACATTGCTTCATTCCTATCTCGTGATCCCGCTCTCAGCACTACTAACCCTTTTGTCAGCCTCCCCCAATCCCAGACCTAACAAGCTTCTGCAGTGCCCTGCAGATGAGTTTATCTGTGGGATAAGGACTCATCATGAACATGACTTTTATAGGACTAAGCCTTATAGTTCTCCTTGAAGTCCTCACTACAATTTCTTTCCAGCCAAATCCCTTTCTGTCTAGCTCCTGAGCTCGGATTCAGACTCCATTTCCTGTGGCTTTGGCTTGGCTGGGTTTTGTGCTCTTTTTCTCTTCTTAATCCTTCAGCTTTCTTTTGCTGTATTTTTACTTTGCCTGTAGCAGCGTTTGTATAACCAGACTTTAGCACAGCACTGAAATGGAAGCATCGCCAGTTGGTCTCTGAGCAGGCAGTGCTTGTCCATGGGTATGGGAAGGTGCAGAGAGAACCTCTCCATTTAAACCTTTATAATGCACCACATTTGCAGATAGGACTTTCAATCATTATTTTTAAGAATGGTGAGATCTCAAATGTCATAGAAATTCCAGGCACAGACTTTGTGAGTCACTGACATACCAAAATCAGTTCTTCCTCATCAGCAGAGAGACAAAGCCTTTGCTACTCTGCACTTCAGTCCCTGTAGTGGCTGTAATAACACCCCATTCAGAGCAGCACGAGGCTCCTGCTTTGCATACAGTAATGAAAAGCCAAAGGACATTGTGGGCCAGTGCTTCTGGCAGGGCAGCTGCATGATAATTAAACAGCAGCAGCCACATATCTGTTGGTGCAGGAATGGCATACTTTCCTGGTGAGCTGGCAGTGGCAGGTAATAAAGCTTGCTCGCTCACCCTACCACTACTAACAGAGCTGCTGGGAGCCTCTCCTCCCAAAGGAATGCTGGAGCAGGCACCGAGAGAGGTTGTGGTCAGCAGCACTGGGCAGGCGGTGGCTACACACTCAGCACACACTGGGTGTGCAGAACCACGCATGCTTCCTGGTCAGCTCCTGGATGCTGCTGGTAGGGAAGGCAAGATCCTTCCCACTTGAGCAAAGAGGGAGCCGTTTTGCTTTTAGCAGTGTTTGAAACACTCGTTCTCATTCTTGTTAAAGAGAGATGGTGGCACATATGTGTACAAGTCCCCATGTTTTTTTCTCAGTATAAAATCCTCCCCACTACTTCACAAGTTCCTAGCAAATATCTCATTGATTACTTCTGCTGTATCTCCTAAACAGATGAAGTATTTCAAGCGCTTTGGAGAAAAGTATGTCCCCTCTCTGCACTGACGTGTGCAGAAATGCTTCTCATACTCTCCGGACCTCGCTTATCTTTCCCAAGGGCTGAGGCATGACGATCCTGGGTTATTCTTTTCCCTGGCACTCAGGACCGTGCCTCTGCTCTGCTCAGGAGGTGAGGGAGGTCACAATCTTCCCTGACGTTTTGCTGAAGTTCCAGTATTTCAGACATGTTATGAATTATAATGTTACTAATTGTTTTAGAACAGAATTTTACTGCCTTATCATATTTACAGACTTTACTGCAAATCATCCAAGTGCTCCTTTCAGGCATATTTCCTTTGAAGCAAGGAACACAGTATAAATGCCTAAAATCTCAGGAGCTGCAAGGGTTTAGGATGCATGAAAAGATGGTTATTATTTCCTTTAGGAACTTCATGTTTCTGGGATATTCTTAACTTCAACCTCTTGCATCCCTTGGATACTCAAAACTCCCGAGGGACCTGAGGAGGTTACAGCCCAGCCAAGTCCGCTTATTCTCACAGTTTTCTTTCCACACCTCATTAAAAAAGTGATCCAAGATTTCTCTTCAAAGCTTCAGCACATTGAAAAGAAACCTTTGGAAAACAAACCAGCACACACTGTTAAGTTCACACAGTACTCTAAGAAGGATTATTTGACAATACAGAAGAATTTCAGTGCAAAAACTAAAAGAGAAAAAAATATCTCAAAAAACCAACAGCAGAAGCCCTGTTGACTCCAAAAAAGATCCCCGGGTCTTCAAGGATTCATCTATGCTTATAAGTTCTTCTACTTCATTTAAGCCAGCGCAGTAAGCCTTTCTGGTATGGGAACAGTTATAATGGTATGGTTCAGTCCAATTATACAAAGCAAAACAGAGTATACTGGCATGAACATTTTTGGACTCTGTATGCGGAGTGCAGGTTTTGTTGGCAATGCACGTATCAACTGCAAAACTATATTCTACATGATAAAACCTCAGTGTCAACCAGATATAAATGCTGTCCAAAGTTATGTCTGTGTGAACATGCTTATTTCTTTCCCTTGGAGATCTCTTTACCACCACCCCTCTTTGCCTTCCCAGCTGTACCTCTGTGCATCTCCACAGCTCCCGAACCTCCCCCCAGGCCTGGATCCAGCCTGGGCTCCTCCAGTCCTCTCACAATGCCCAAGGATCACACTGACTGGTTTGGTCATTTAAATTCCAGGTTTCCTCCCCACGCATGCATCCTCTATCAGAGGTGACCAAACCAGCTGCAGTAGGCAGCCAAAGCAAGCCCAGTTATTCCAGCAGGACAGGTGGGTGTTAGGCAACACAGGTACTTGCCTATTCCTGCATTTTCATACAGGAAGATAGGGAATTAATACAATTCATGAGAGGTATAATTTTTATCTTGCCATCAGGCCGCCTCACCAGCCTGTTTTCCATTGCAAAGAGGTTTCCCTAAGAATTGACCTATTTTTTCCCCACACGAATTTTCTCTGAGGCTCTGGCACATTGCTATTTACCAGATACTTGAATGTCACTTTGCAGCCACCCCACAGGACAGCCACCTATACTCAGTGATGTTGTCTCTGCAGACGGAGTAAGTATCAAACTGCTTCAAAGCATTGCTCAGGGAACAATCCCAGGCCAGAAAACTCCTTTTCACCCCAAACACCTCCAAGCTTGCATCTCTGCAAGTTGGGGAAGCAGAGGGGTGAACAGCGGTGGCTGCATTGGAATTTTGATTCCTGATTACTGGGTGTCAGCCATGTAAACAAGCTAATAACAAACCAAGGAAAAACAATAGCTGATGTGAATGTTAAAAGGAAAAAGCCAAGCTTAGAAATCTGCCTTCCTTTATGTCTACTCAGCTTGAGTGAGGACAGACGAGCTGCAAAGAACCCGAGTGGAAGTAGGAACTGGAACACTGCATTGATTCAACCATTAGCCTGAATCCTTCAGTGACCCAGATCACAAAGATTAAAAGTGCCACAATCCTTGAACTAATGAAGTAGGTAAGTGGATAGGGCTTAATGGCGGTGTGATACTTAGGTTACAATCTGTGTACAGTTTGCATCAAAAAGAAGCTCTTCTGCTGTCTGATGAACTTACTTTTCCTCCTTCCCAGCTTGGCTGGAACTGGCATTTACACCTACATAGAGTCTTGATCCCCATAGAGAAATGCAACAGTACACAAATGACTCCACTTTTTACCATCAGCTGTTCTTGTCTTCCCTTTCTTTCTTCCTTTCTTTCCCTCTTTCCTTCTTTCTTCTTTTCTTTCTTTCTTTTTCACTTTCTTTCTTTCTTTCTTTCTTTCTTTCTTTCTTTCTTTCTTTCTTTCTTTCTTTCTTTCTTTCTTTCTTTCACTTTCTTTCTTTCCTTCTTTCTTTCCATCTATCTGTCTTACACCCCTTCCTTCCTTCCTTCCTTCCTTCCTTCCTTCCTTCCTTCCTTCCTTCCTTCCTTCCTTCCTTCCTTCCTTCCTTCCTTCCTTCCTTCCTTCCTTCCTTCCTTCCTTCTTCCCTTTCACTGTAAGCTGTTCGAAGAGGTAAAGAGGACAAGAACAACTTCTTTTCATTGATCCATATGTTGGATGCAAACCACAGCTCCTGTATTTCACTGGAACCACTACCTGCTGCTATTAAAAAAAAAAAAAAGGCAAATAAATCATAAAGGGATGTGCAGTGAGAAAGTGCAGTGGTTACCTGGATAAAAAGTAAAAATAGGAAGGACATAAGTTCAAGGAGAACTGTCATATAGTACAGTTATATGACAGTGGTAGAGACAGAAAACAAGGCACCAACAGTGCTTGTTATCAAACGAAAAAATATAGCACCGTTGTGGTGAAAGTGGAATCTGTAGAAAAGCCTGTACCTCTGCCACACTGCTTTGATAACAAAAGCAAAAAAGACTCTGAGCTGTTAGGCTGCTGCTTAAAGAAGGAATATGGCACAAGAGAGTCACTTCGAAATTCAGATAGCCCAGAAATGTACAGAAATGTACCACTATCTCTAAGCCTCTGTCTCAGCAGGCAGAAGCAGACAGAACTTGTGGCAATAGCTGTATCAGTAGAGAGCAAAATGATGACTGCCTCTGGTGCAGAATGCATTTCAGGGTTGGCTGTCTCAGTGACACTCTCTGTCCATTTTTGTGTCAGCCAGACCTCATGCATTGGGAGATCCTGCTTGTCAAGGACCGTAAAAGAATTTTTTTCCATTTTGTTCAGGAAGGGAGAAATTATGGGGTGTGATGCATTACAGCATGGATGTCTAACCCTTGGGAGACAGGATAACAGCTCTAGAGCACTTTTGTAGACCAGCTCTGACTCCCTCTGAGCCCTATGGACTTGTGGGACCCAGGGTCCACCAAGGGCAGGAGCGCCCAAATCCCTTTGGGCCCTGCTGCCGGGTATCCCCGTATTACTGCCTGCATCTCTGCCAATGCTGCTCACAGAATAAATACATGGCAGATCCCCTCTAACTCCTACAGGGAAGTCCATTATCTGAGGTGTGAATATGGCTGCCAGCCTGGTATGAACTGGCATTTTGTAACCAGAGAAGTAGAAACTGCCATTAGTTGCTTATCTCTCATGTCTTAATTTTGAAGAATGCAATGCTCCCAGTTACAATAAAAATGATTATTACAGCAGAAACTGTGGAGTTAGATGAGTAAATAATAACCATCTGACTCATTTCCTAACTCAGAGGTGTCTGAAAACCCATGTTATCAAGTCACAGAGAAAAATATTCTCTCGGCATTTCCACCTTTTCTCTTTATTGTACATAAAGAGAGAAAATTCTGCAGTGAATGGGCCTTGTGACAGTGTCTTGTTAGGCTCATTTCCAGAGAAAACTGCACTTTGTGTTACCTACAGGCATATCACATCCTAAAGAACAGTGCATATCTAGGGGATTGGTCTGCAATGCACCTTCCTGAACTGTTGGCACCACATGGCCCTCGGTTTCCGTGGTTTGGCTGTCCTTTATCATAATGGTCAGATGAATCAGGATTGATTTTAAAACAAAACTGCCATGCTGCAAGGAAGGTAGATCTTTAATAAGTAAATAGGGTGTGAATTAGAAGGAACCACAAAATGAGAGAATTGTGGTTTTGTTCTTGAGCAACCTCGCTCAATTCATTGAGTATTTTAGTAACACAGTATTACATATCAAGGTCTTTATTAAGTTGATCTATGGATGTTGCCAGAACTTGAGCTGGCCATTTCATAGGTGATACAGGTATGAGTTATTAAGCAGTCTTTCAAGACGACCATGAACACACTGGAACAGGTTGCTCAGGGAGGTTGTGGATGCCCCATCCCTGGATGCACTCAAGGCCAGGCTGGATGTGGCTCTGGGCAGCCTGGTCTAGTGGTTGGCAACCCTGCCTGTGGTAGGGGGGTTAAAACTAGATGATCATTGTGGTCATTTTCAACCCAGGCCATTCTATGATTCTATGAAATCAGCTTTTCTTGGTATATATTGATGGAGGTATCTGTTAAGATAAAAAGTTGACTGTCTTGTAATCAAGAGTGACCCACTAAAACGCAGAACTCTTGTTAATTATGGGAAAGAGCCCAAAATATCTGTGGCCCATGCGATCCTGATGACAGCCTCTCAGATTGGGTAAACATTTTAACACTGTTGATAAGACATGCTGAAGAACACCAAACAGTTGTTTTTACCTGTAAAAAAAATGGCACAATTGGAATCATTGGAATAATTTTTTTTATTCTGATGATATGACTCTAGGAACCTGGGAAGGACATTGTCAAAATGGTTGAGGTTGGTGATCTGTTCAGGATCTACCTACAATTATCGCGTGTGCTATTTTGAGTTAAAAGACATTAGCAAGGGATTTGCAAAAATTTTGGATACTTCAGTAATTCAAAACAGGCATGACATATACTCAAAATAGGAGGCTTTTCCAGCAATCTGACCCCTTTGTATGACTCCAGGAGGCCTCTTGTATAACCGTGTTCCCATTTGTCCTACCTATATTTCTTCTCACATAAATTTCCTGTGAAATTCCTGTGAAATTCCTGGCTGCCGTTAGCATGACTGTGCATACACAGCCTGCTCAGTGCAAGTGCAATAGCCTTTTATCCAAGGTGACACATTCCACCTTTCTCCATTCTGTTTTACTGTATCTCTCACTGGTGGAAATTTTAACTCCTTCTGACACCAACTGTTTAATCATTTCTCTTAAACACCAGTCCCTTATCCTCCACTGCTCACTGAGAACCAGGAGCTACAAGAGCATGCTTTCAGCCCATCAATGAACTGCCTCTCTCTGATGACTGTAGAGGGAGCATAGATCCCTAATTCAGGCACCTCAGTGCTGTGTATAAGATAACTGTTTATGCATTCAGGCAGCTAATTCATGTGGGCACTGGGGTCTAATGCATATATCCTTTGGTGCAGTTATTGTATTTCTGTGGACTTTTACAATACCCAGGGTGGTAGGCCTGGAGCTATCCTGGAATATATATAAAAATAACTGCATGCAGAAGTTGTATGCGTGGTGTAGAAGTGCAGCCTCACAAGCCTTTGAAGAAAAATTGTCCCATACAAATGATCCCTCACAGACTCAGGTGAATTATCATCTCAGAATCCCACAGCCAGATACTGGCTTAATGAAAAGCAAATATGCTAGGACTTTAAAAGAGGCCAATCTGGATCCTAAATTCTGCTATCTGAGCCAACATACAAATCAGTAGCCAATTAGGAATGCTCTCCACAGACCATTATCAGTTGTGAGAAGGCATCAGTATTCAACATCACGGAGTGTTTTCACCAAAATGGGTAGGAGTACTACATTCATCTACGTTCTATTTGGGTCCTGGACTCATATCTGTTTCTTTCCCATACGGTTTTTGTACACTGCGCCAGTGAGCACAGTCCAGAGATTTTATTTTATTTGTTTGAAACCTGCTTGTAGCCATGAGGTTTTCAAATTCACACTTCTTTTCAAATGCTGAAGCAACACTCTGGCATGACATGTCACAAAAACAAGGCTAACTGCTTTCCAGAAGGAAAAAATATATTAAAAAAGAATGACAAAGTAAAGTGGGCCACTGTGAAAGCAGAAGGAAAATAGTGCAAGGTAATAACATCAACAATCAGAAAAAGTAGGCAAAAAAATGTACAAGAGCTCTTTCAGTCCATGAAGTATTCAAAGGAGAGCAGCAGTATTCAGTGGTAACTCCACAATGGCACTGCAGTCCAGATACTTTGTTCTTCTCCTGTAAATATGGATCTAATGTTGAACACGACAGTTCCCTGCCAGAACATGAGGAACTAATGTTTCTATCTGTATTTAAATTTTCAGGACTTTAAGCAAACAAACCTAACAGCTGAAAATGGAATCTAGTTTCCATTTCTAAAATCCCATTTCTGCCTACCCCAGCCCTTCACAGCTGGTGATGGCTCACTGTGAAGATGCCACTGCCTTCTCTTTTCAAAAGAGATGAGATGCAGTCTCCTATGGATTGGCACATATATATATTCAAACAGACATTTTCTCTGAGCTATAGGTTCTTTTTTCTGTGCTGTCCAGACCTGGTAGCAGGAATCTCAAAGTTAATTATCTTGCAATTTTCCTTCCTTAAAAATATTCTGACTTCTTGTTCCCGGTACAAAACAGTGGCAATGCTACTACTGGCTGTGTTTGGTTCTGAATGACATTGATTGTAGCAAACAGTGAAAGCTGTATGTTCATTCTGGCCATAGAGATAAGACAGGAAGAAGAAGGAAAGTGTGGATTTTACCACCAAAACTACCACATATATTATGGATTCTCTAAAAGATACAAAGTTCCACACTGGAAATCTACTCTGACTTAATGAAAACATTGCTCCAAGATAAACTGGTAATTATGAATAATTGGCTGCATGGTTCTTGCATAGTCATGCAGCTACGTAATTTAGAAACTTCACCAAACACTGCTAGTCCTACTACACATTTGGAAATGCTGTATAATGAAAATAAAGCAATTTGGGGTATCCAGCATATGTATCTTCCTAAAACAGCTGGTTTTGTTCAGAATAACTGGCAGGTTCAACTTAAGAGCATATATTAAAGGATGTGAGGTGGAGAGGACAAGGAATGTTACAGAAGTCAGCAAAGCTGCCTCCTTTGTTACCCTGGAGCTGCAAGGGAGTCATGGTGGCAGCTCCCACCCATCTGGAGGAACAGTGTCCATATAGCTTTTCAGTGGCAGTTGTGGTAGCCAAGTTTTACACACCCAAAGGAGAGGTCCCATGGAGCTCCAGAGTAGTCGTGGTGCCTAGGGCTGGGTATGGATGAGGTGTAGTTCAGGCTAGGGCTGAGTGTCCTGGGGTTGAAGGTCTAGACTCTAGAGTCTTGTAGGTTTGATTGCAGCTGTGATGGATGGCTGTGATCAATACTGCATTCCTCAAGATCTCCTTAGCTCCAGCCTCACACTGACCCATGTGGTAACATATAAAATGGAGGTCATATTATTACTCCCCCCAAAACCTGATGTTAGCTGTATTTTTGTCTGCTTTCTCAAGGAAATGGGACTTATGCAATCGCACAATCTGTTGGATATACCCCTACAACAAATCCTTAGTCTGTTGGCCAATTTTAATCATATTTGACAGAAGGGCGGAAGTCTTAAAAATAAAAGCTCTTCTGAATGTCATGAAAATTGTCACATGGTTTGCAGTCAGGAGACCACAGCAGTTATCTCAGCATGATAATAGATTGCTGGGAGAGCTCAACAGCCATGGGGTTTTTGGCCAGTCTGTATATGCATCTTTGTTGGACAGTTGACGTGCAACAGACCTCAGAGTCAGCCAAAGAACTGTCTGCATCCTGTTTGAAAGAACATTGGAGTACTGGGGAGGTTTTAGGGACTCACAGAGGACAATTCTAGTTTGTAAGGTGCTGTAGGACATTGGACACCTACCATAGTAAAGCAGGCAGCGTGAGTACTGATGCCCCGCTTGCTGCTTCTTTCTATAAATTAATCTACAGAAAATCCTTGCTAAAGGTAACAGCAACAGAGATTACGCTTGCAAGAACATGTTGTCAAAAGCCAATATTTTTAAGTCTGATAGTTTCAAATGCATCATACTTTGACATTATATCATGACAATATTATACTATTCTAAAATAATTTGATGCTCACATAATCTGCAGAATAACATTCTGAAGATCTCATTCAAAAAAAAATCCTACTGATTTATTATGATTTGGAATTTTATGTTGAAATTTCCATTCAAAAAAGGCCTCCAACTCACATGCAGCAATAAATAAAACTGAGGAACACGAAAATACAGAATCATAGAATGTTTTGAGTTGGAAGGGACCTTAAAGATCATCCAGTTCCAACCTCTGCCCTCTGCTGTGGACAGCATACACAGTTTTCTGCTGCTTTCTTTTTGTGAAGATGAACGAACATCTCAGAAAGCTGGTCTTCCTGATGGGAGCATTAAGAGAAATGTCTGAGCTACTACCACTTTTGCAATGCCATCTTCTATCTTTGAAAACATCATAAACATTTCTATTTCCTTACTTTCGTCATCCTCATCAGCATCTTCTGCACAGAAGCACTCTAATCATCAGGAAAACAGCACATCTTACAGTAACAACAACTAGAGAATGTAGTCTGTGCTCCTGGAAAAAGCCAGATTCATCAATTCTTGTCAGGTTTGTTCAGGAGGAATTGAAATGGAAAGTTTCAGAATCTGGATAACAATCCCGAAAGTAACATTTTGATTATTTTAACCATTTGTTAACTAGAATTGGAGAAGTATGATTTGTTTTCTGTAGAAGAAATTGGGGCCAATATTAATTTGTTCATTTGTGTTTAAGGAAGGAAATAGCCCTGTGTCTTTGAATGCAAAAGAAATGAAGGAGACATAGGCTTTGCTCACAAATTGAATCTCTTTTGTAGGTAGCATTCTGCCCAACGTTATCTTCTATTTTATTATTTTTTTACCACTGTCAGACTGATGGTATTTCTGTGGCTGTGGCCATCACTTTCTGACTGCCCTATCTCAGTTTCTCTTTTTTCTTTTTGTGCCTTTCCTTCACATATCCACAAACTTTAACTAAAGAGCAATCAAACTTCTTTAACTGCATAAGCTTCTGTTTTGGAAAACAGCCCTTTCTGTTTCAGTTACTTGGTCCTTTTCTTATCAAGATATTAAAAATTTACCTGAACATATTTAGACTATTTATTACTTACTACCTACTTCTCTGAATGCTCAGTTAACAACAGCCGCAGCAAAATGATAGCAGCTTGCAATCTGATTAAAGACACTCAGCACAACACATTCTACAGAGGGTTTCCACTCTGGTCTATGGTGCTGACAGCAACATTAAATCACATAGTACTACAGTTCCTACAGTGACAGATTGTTTGCAGTTAAAAGAGGTCAATGAAAACAGCAAATGTCATACAGTAAATATGGGGGGAAGGCAGAAAAATAAATGACTTGAGAAAAGACTGAAGAAATTGACAGAATTCAACAAATGTAAATCAGTATAATTTCAGTGGAGGCAAAAAACTCTTATGTAGTGGAGCTTAGAAATTGGTCCAAAACAATTATTAGAAAATAGGTTGGTAATGAAAGGACAACAGTGAAAATAAATACATTTACTTAATCTTGTTCCACTTTGAATCATACAGCAAAATACTTTAAATAACGTGCTTATTGGTGCTCAGGTGAAGAGGACATTCTAATATTAGAGCGCACTATGTCACCTCACCCCTTCAAGTGCTGCTGACAGACTCCTCTCATGATCTGCACAAACTTCCAAGTATCTTCAGAACCAAGGTGCTACTTGTCAAAAGCAGAAAGTGGCTGGGCCATTCTACCCTATAGGCATGACAAGCAAAGAGCCAGTGCATGGGAAAGCTTCTTTCCTAGTGAAAGAACGGTCAGACAAATTGAAGAAAATACATATGGGTTTTGCAGTTTGGGACTAGCAGAGTGACCAGGGTGGGCAGTAACCATAGGCTGTGCAAACCCAAAGTGCAAACAAGCCTGAGCTGATTTCAAAAGATTCATAGATTAAGTAAATTTCCGTATTGATTAATTAAACTCTCTTGAAACCATTTCTTAGCACTGAGTCTAACTTTCTTGTAAGAACATGTGTTTGGGATAGAAAACCCCCTGAGCCTCAAGCCCAGGGCACAATTTGCAAACTGCTTGGTAAGGACAGCTTGGGCAAGGTGCCATTCCAGCTGGGCAGTAACAGAAAGGGTAGAGTTCCTGCTTCTGGAAACAGTTCTCATACTGTTTAATTCACTTTTATAGATATTGTGTCAGGTTGCTAGCAATGATCAGGAATCCCTCTCTACAGCTCCAGCTTTGCAGTACTACTTGGCAGTACATCGACCATCCCTTATGGCTGTATCTATAGTCTTCTTGTGTCTCACTGTTTCCCATTGTAGACAAGATGGCTTCCTTTAATATTGTAGGGTCTCATAGCTAAATCACACTCTTTTTCTCCTGCTTCAAAAAATCACCTTTCCTATTCAAAACTTATGAAACACTTCACAAATCTTCCTCACTGTTCCCTCTGTGAGCCCTTTTCAAGCCACTGTTCTTTTTTAGTCTCTGTTCCTTCTTCCTGTTTGAGAAGCGTCCACATTATCTGGTACAGTCATTAAATTTAATTACTCTTCATTGCTCTGACAAGAACGTGGCATAGACCCAGTCAGCAAATTGTCCATTCCACATTAAAAATACAACATTCAGAATACCTTTGTCAAAAATTTGTAAGATGTCTGTAGAATGTACTGGCCACCCCGTATGCCAGAGATCAAATAGAGATTAAATGTTGTTTAAAAAGAGTGTTTTCATTTTTTTTCCAAGAAAAATTCCAGGACTCATTTTTGCACCTACTTTAGTCTCATGAACAGCAGCTGATCATCCCAGTCAATCAGCACAGATATTTAAGTAACACTTTGGGAACAGTGACTTTGAAGTTTCACCCTTTTTTCTTCTCTGACAGAAAAGGGAGTCAGTGGTAACAACAAAGCTGCAGATACACATATTAAGAATTTGAAATTCTCACTGCCCTAGTGACCAAACGAGCACTAAGGACACCTAAAAGACAATAGAATTTTGTAGTGTCTAGTAATTACCCGTGTAGACTGCAGTGCATTTAACACTGGACTACACTGAAAATGTGCTAAGGAATAAAAAACTGTTAAATCCTCTGAAACTTCTGTTGTAAAAATTGCTGAGTATGGAAAAGAATGCATATTTGGAGATAGGAATGGATCATTTCCAAATATAATAATTAAAATACATAAGGTTATCATAGCAATTTGACTATACTATTTTGGAAATGCAGTGAGTATTAACAGCAGTAGTCATAGCAAGCAATCCCATCTTCTGCCCTTTAGAGTGATCTAGAAAAGCAGTTGAGTGTGCCGGTGTTGAATAAAACAGGAAGACAACTTTTAACAATGCCTCCCCTGTTTTCAGAAACTCAATTTGCACAATGGAAAAACAGGCATAGAAGTCACAGCGTGACACCCGACACATGGCCCAGTACAGCTGTTGACATGAACAGAATAAAAAAATATTACATAAGAAATTCAGGGCATGGCAACAGCATTTGCAAAAACTCTCACTTAATAAATTTCTTAACAACCAAGAAAAAGCCCAAAACTCAGAGTAATCATTCTTAGGATAGAGATGAGCAACACAGTCTCTGCAACAAAGCCTATTTTTGGAAGTCACATTGTTGAAATCAGTAACAGCATTGAGTATTTTGGGATCGTTGAAGATCCTTCTTTATTGAGGCTTATGTTGAAGGAACACCTAATATTTTGTCTTTTTTTCACATGCTTTATTAAGTGTCAGCTCTGGTGAACTGATACTCTTTCGTGAGAAATGCATGTGAAAAGCTATGAAGTAATGCATGCACTAGCCCATTTTTATTTATTTATTTATTTGTTTATTTATTTTTAAATTGCCTTAATTTATCAGCCATGAAATGTTCTCTCATTTCAGGAATTTCTAAGCTACTTTTTGTTTTCCTGCACAGTACTTAAGGTTTGAAGATATGCCCCATGGTGGCTGGCCAGAAGACAAGAAGCTTCCACAAGCAGCAGGGTAGGAAGTAGGTAGTGCATAGAGTGCCAGTGTGGTGTCAGCTACAGAAAGGCTGGGAACCAATGCTTTATTTGATACCTGCATCACAAGGGTTGTCTATAGGGACCATTTCAGTACCTTGCAGAAGAATGCAGCAATTTTATCTGTCTTTGACAGGGAATTTTAGTGCTGAGGATTTGCAAGGATGTGGAAGAGCTGACACCACACTGCAATTTTCAGGCAGATATCCCAACAAAGAGCAGATGACATGGCTAGGTGCAAAGGAACATTCCAGATCCTTTCATTCTGTTCGGTCAAGGGACTGAATTTAATCTTAACAGGATAACCAGAAGAGAACATACAGTATAAATTCAATCACAGAATTGTCACGTTACATAATGCAGGGCTAGAACACTAGAAACAATCAGGTGGGCAATGGCTATGGAGACGGACACCAGTAGCAAGATATCTAACACAGGGCAACATACTTAAAGGATTGAATTGTTCTAGTCTGAAGTATAAATGTTCAGAATATCTAAATCTCTATACTCTCTCTATATATTTAAGACTGTCTATATATACATAGTCTTAGTCCAGTCCTTTCTCCATATACATTTAATATTTTAAACTGTGGCAGAGATCAGGTCCATGAGTTGCATTTAAAAGCAGTCCTTGCAGGCTCACAGATCCATTTGTACTTCTGCTGCCTACCTGTTCTGGAAGACAATGGATGACTACCTTTCAGATGCTCATTTTAATGATCATTTTAAAGAAAAATTAGTATTTAAAATGGTTTTTTTTAATTCAGAAAACTGCACTCTTGGATATTTACATTTCTTATTGCAAAACCTGGCCTTTGGGCTCATTTGAGGAATTGGTCTTTAATGTCAGGTTAGCAGGTTCTATGTCGAAAGTGTAACTTTGATGACTTTTTGATTGTCTCCAAAACCTAGAGTAGAGAAGAATCAGGCTACCAGTCATTATAAAGACAAACAAATGTAAGGGGATTCTGGAATATCCCTGGTTGGGACACAGATTACCGAATGAGTTACTTTATTTTTCCATTAGGTTTTGCCTTACATTTAAATTGATATATCAGTGAGAAAGAATCTAGGAAGGGATTACTGGGGTGTTTGCTATGATCACTCTGCTTCCCCTCAGACAACTCTGAGGACTACTAAGACAGAAAATAGTCTTGAAATTTGTTCTCCCTTAAAAGCTAGCAGCTTTTTAACAAAGAGATAGACTGGAGTGACACATACAGTCATTGCAATCTGTTCTGATCAGAACTGGCTAATTAAGGCTGTAGCTAATTCAGTTTTGAAAGATGGCTTGAGTTAGAATCTGAAACCCTTTGTTTTGTAACACAAATGAGAAATGAAAACATATGTTACTTGCAGTGGAGAAGGAAACGGCGCTAGTGCAAATAATCTTGAAGGAAGCTGTAGGTGTCACTGATAGCAATTAATTTTACAGTAACAGTTCCAACTCCAGGCAAACTATGGTCTTCTAAAGTGTGCAACATCCTACTGGTAAACTCCAGTGTATGAAAAGGGACGCACAAAAAAAAATGTGGAGAAATAAGTGGTGGGAGTGAATGGAAAACCTTCCAAAAGATTTTCTTGCTAAGTATATTTTCTGAAGAAAGGGTAAGGATGCAGTTCTGCTTCATTTGAAGAATAATCAGTGCAAATTTCTACGGGGCTGCTCCATGGCATAGTGGAGTTCAAGGCAGAAGAATATTAAGTACGTACTCTTCATTTATTTTGTGAGAGTGTTGAACTATGTAAGTGCCGTCCACTGTGCTCGTTTCCCAATGAAGATGGGATTCTTAACAAAGGCAGGTGAGGTGATAGCATCGGCAGTAAGATTGGCCTAGAGAGCCCATCCTTCTCCTGAGTTGTAACTTCTGAAGCCAGCTTTGCTATGAAGCCAGGGCATCTTCTCACTGCATGGTAAAACCCACAAGTTTTGGGACATATATTGAATGACATTCAGTACAAAAAATAATTTTTATCTTTTTTGTGGCTGGGTAAATATAGGTATGTCTACAGCTAAATTTCATGTTGGAGCTCATTATATTTACCGTGATTGTGATAAACTCATTTTATGCTGTTTAAAAAGTTTTACATATTACAAAAATGTGGTTGGATTATCTTTTAAGAACACTCAAACATGTTTGATATTCCTGACATTTGGCTTTCACAAAGCTCCTTCCTGAAAGTGAAAATATAGCAGTATTTTTCCAGTGCTGTTTAACTTTCTGATTCTTAAACAGTAAAGCAATACTGCTATTTAGATTGCAAGGGCAGCAGGAAGAATATTTACTCTACTTAAAGCTTCTCTTTCCAAAAACATGGTTTCTTTATTTATGTAGAATATGTGGAAACAGACTTGATGATAGGTTTTGTAAAAAAAAAAAAAAAAAAAAAAGGAACAAACTAGAGTTACGAACTGAAATTACCATACCAGTATGACAAGGTTAATACTCAGAGCTAAAGACATGAGGTGCCAATAACTGGTTGAATTGCCAGATGAGATTACTCTTTTCCAAACTGGAAAAATGCTGGACATTGTCTGATCTTTCTCATACTACACAGAGTTTTATTTATCTCAAAATCTTCACCTTTTTAGCTGGTGTTGACCTAAGACATTAGAAATGATTGCAGTCTACAGCAATGAAAAAAAATCCGTTGTTAAACACGTCTGACTCTTGGAGATAATTCAAATGGAAAAAAATCCAGGTCATTGGCCTTTTTAAATAGACCCCCGGCAATATTTACTCCTCCATAAATAGCAGTCACATGAAATAAAACTGTGTTCAGTAAAGCCTGCAAAACAAAAGAACAATTTACAGACTGAAACACAAACTGTGGCTCATGTGTTTGCTGGGTAGGATTAAGTGAGCTTGCTGCATGGTCTGTGCTTAGTGCCTCTGGTGTCAGATCCGCAGGAAGGAGAGCAAGTCAGGTCACCTAAGGGGCTCCATCCTTCTGCAAAAGCAGGGAAAGGCTGGGACTCTGATGTGCACAGTGACCTGTGAGAGACAGCTTTCGCTATAAAGCCAGATTTCGCTGTGGCAGAAATGAGTGTCTGCTTCCTTTACCATCGTGACTAAGAGCACATCTACATAAGAAAACTCGCCGGCATTACTGTGCTGCTTTAATTTGATCACTATGGTTCTTCTATAGCAAAGGCAGTAAATTTCCCCAAGGTAGGCAAGTCCTAACATGGAGGTGTGTACTTCTGAAATGGCAGTAAGGCTGTTTGTTTCAACTGCTGGCAAAAACAAATCTTTATGGACGTTACAGACAAAAAGACAAATGACTGAGTTACTAAAAACATCACCTAGATTTTTCAAAAGCTCAATTCAATCTCTGTGGGTTTACCCACAGACATTATCTCAATTTTTTTTCCAAACATCCGGCTCTGGGAGTCATGTTAGTACATGAGAGCCATAGTTGTCTCTTTAAAGTTTCTTCCAGCTCTCAGAACAGTTGAGTACAACTTGAAAATACGAAGCAACCACACACAAAAACTTTGTAACCTACATGATAAATTCACAGATCTACAAGTGCATATCATTTGATTTCTTCCACTGACCAGTGTGTGGAGGGATTGATTATAATTGTCCTCCTTAATACTGGCACTCGTTCTGATTTTTCAGTAAAAAGCTACAAAAACACGTCCCCCAGAAGGTACTGCTTGAAACTGAGGGTGGAAAGAGAGGGCAAACTTGCCAGCAGCGGCTGTCAGGCCACTGGCTAGTGGACAACAGGGACCTGCCTGTTATGGCTTGTCTCTTTGTTTCCAGCTGTTAAATCTCAGCAGAGACACGTGAAAATATAAAAATTAGGTTCTATTATTTTTCCAAGTAATTACCACTTCCAACATGGGAATAGAATTACAATTTGAGATGCAAAAGTGATTCCTTAGAGAGTATTCCGCACTGCAAAAGTGTTTGGAAACCCTGGTACAGCAAAGTCTTTCCACTTTGGATTTACTGAGAGATTTAGCAATTTTCTTCATTTCTCTTTGTTACAGCCTATATATCTGGTTCACAACTCTTAGCCATGTTTTGTACTTTTCTGGCTGCCACAGTCATTAAGTTTCCAAGAGCAGCTGATTCTTAGCATGCAGTAATTCTTGTTAGTCTGCTGAGAACTTGACAGAATAAACCTTGTTGTTTGTTTGTTTAATTCCCTTCACTGAGCATTAGGAATTATTTCTGAAAGAACTCTAGCTCCCAGGTGCTCGCTATTAAATGCAAACATTTCATAACAGAAATGCTTCGTTTTTATTTTCTAAATGCTGTTTTGAACAAGCTTTGTAGAAGAGTGCTAGTTGGCATTTACAAAAGTCCAGTTTTCAACAAAGAGAAGCATTTAGAAGGTGGTAGTAGAAAGGTTATAGCTGGTACGGTGGGTTTTTTCCTTCTTTCTTTGATGGTGGTTTCAGGTTTGTTTTGTTATTCATTTTAGTGAATGGAGGTGCCATTTGTTACATTTAAAAATACTATGAATCCATTTTTCTCACTAAAGATCGTTCCCCATTTTATACACAAATATGTTAGTATAAATAAATATATACTGATCTTCAGCACAGGTAAAAGATTAATATATATACATGTTTATGTGCTGTAAATTTTTGCTAAGGGAATGCCATTATGGAAAAGATGCTAACTGACTTTGAAAGCTTAGTTGTAAACCTATGTCCCTTAGGGGTGCTTTGCATCTTACTGAGCCAGGCTCCTGTAGCGCTGTCAGATAGCACCGTTTCCACTCAAAATGATAATTCAAGACAAACAGAATTAAGGAGTTACATTGGGATATATTTTCATTGGCCTACCAGTTATGACAATCAGTGTATGAGTGTATGTATGTGCTTGTGTACAAACTACTTATAATAACTACTTATAATAATCTTTTATCTGCAGCCCAATCATGCTGGATTGTCTGACAGAAGATGTAATTGAAAGGTTTTTAAAATAACAACATGAATCAGAGCTACTTTTAACAGTCCATTGCCTGCACATACTCTTGTGCATAGTTTTGCCTGGAAAGACTGTAGTGACGTATTCATAGGTATGTGGAAGGAAATCTAACTCAGCACCCTTAAAAAGAAGGTCTTGCCAACTAATCTCTGGTTTCCAATCCCAGAATCCTGCTCTGGGAGGAAGGTGGCAGATGGTCCCTGAGATAATTGATTCCGTATTATTTAAGGATTTATCAGGCAGAAGACTTAGGAAGACTTCTGCTGTACAGTGACCAGCCAGTGCAGATCACAGAACATAGTTTAACCTGACATATGTGAATAGCTCATTTGGTTTTACTACGACAGTTCAAGTGCTTAAACTTAATTCCATGTATACTTGAAAGAGCACCGCCTTAATCCAGAAAGTGTTTTAAGTTAGTCGAAATATCTTGAAAAACAGATAGGATGGCACAGCAGTGAATATCAGCACTGCTGCAGTCCACATGGATTTTCCTTGAAAATTCTGAAAAGGAAACCAAAATAAGTCTTTACAGCCTTTCTCCACAAACCTTCCTGGCTGAGGGCCCACATACTCATGGCATCCTCTTTGTTAAATTATTCCCCCCACTATCTCTGAGAAGAACTGGATTTCTTGAAGCTTGGCCTCTCAGCACGTGTACAGAAGAATGGGAAAGAAAAACTATAGTTAACTCCTTGCCTGTTGGCAACTAGACGATTCCCTGTTGAGCAGATGCTCAACAACAACCTGGTACTCAGAGCCCCATGCTTCCAATCCAAGTTGGACAGCGTTCTGAAATCATGTTCCCATTCTCCTTTCCAAAGGTCTCACTCCTGAAGAAAAAGATGGTAAGAAGATATAGGGAATAAATCTATGTGATTAGATGAAAAGAACTGCAAGTTCTTTGGGAATGACTTTTAATTAAATCTGTTCTAAAATGCTGCATCTCCCTTTTGAATAAGGATCGTGAATGATGATGAGTTTTCTTGTAAGTAAAGTTAGATACACACACAAGGTTTTGCAGAATCAGTGCTACTGTGCATATTGAAGGCTCTGATTCAAGAGCAGGAACAGCTTGGCATAAAATTACTATTCGCAACATTCACTGTGGACACCACAGACTTTTATGAATTAGATTTGGAGCCAGCAGCTTATAACCTGGCATCATTGCTGTATGATACAGTCTAGTCTTAAATACAGCCTAGAAATCGTGGGGTTCAGTAGCTGACTCAGAAGCAGTTTAGACAGCTGCGTAGGAAGCAGTAAGTGCAGAAAGCAGGGAAAGGTAATCTGCAGCCTTCTCAAATGCAGCTATTTCAGACTGCCAGCCACAGCTCTTTCCCACTTTTTCCTTTTCCCCAAACACACAATTCACAGGCCTTTTTGTTCAAATGGCCTCATGCAACCATGTACTTCTACTTTCTTGAAGCATTCATCAATTCAAATATTACCTTTTCAATTTGGGAAACTGTAGCTGGCCCACAGAGCTGATACTCACATTGTTTTTCCCCCCAGACAGAAGAATTTCATTAAAGAGACATGAGGAAACGAGACAATAAAGCAGCTTATTTTTTTTTTTTGGCTGACTCAGATTTCATTGACATTTCTTACACGATAATAGTGACAAATGAAGAAACAACCTGAAAATATTTTCCAGTGCAACTGATACAAAAAAACTCATCATTGCAAGGCTATACCTTCTATTTCCTTAGGGCTTTGCATCAGAAATCTAAATTGCCAATATTTTACGACACTGTTTCAAACAACATGGCAAACGTCCCAAAGCCTTGGAGAAAATACTTTAAATCTCAGAAAACACTTTGATGTTGCTCAGAACCTGTATAAAACTTTTCATTAACCATTTTTAAAATATTTAATTGATAAAAGCTTTAAGGTAGGCACTTTTACATTGGGCACAGGCAGCAAGGGTTGAGTTGCCAATAAACAGTACACAGGACACACGAGACCATGTCACTTTCTAAAAATGGGTGCAGAAGAAAATGACAGCTGTTGGAGGGCAGGCAGGAACAGAGGAACACACACAGGGTCTGGCCCTTGGTCCTGTGTAGGACTTAAGGGCCACAGAGTGCAATGTGAATTCACCAGGTAAGGAATGCAAGGATTTCCTCTACTATGAAGAGTGAGTTGGCAGTTTAAAGGACAAGTGCCCAAAGATTGCCATTTAATCTTCAAAATGGATTTTGAGAGAGAAAAAAATAAAACAATGTCTATACACTTAGAAGAAAGATAACATTAGTAGAGATGGTGCTGGCAGAGGAACTGAGAAGGAAAAAAATGACCAAAGGAAATACAGCCCACGGTTTCCATTGAGGAGGCTGCAAATCCACCTTCTTCTGTGTTCACATAAAGCTACTACCTACATGTGGCTTTCAATTTATGGATTCCATAAACTATTTAAGCTCCACCTCATGAAAGCACTTAAACACACCTGACAGGATTAACATCCTACTGAAATTACTGAGACTGTAGCATCTGTGATTCTGTGATTTTAGGTGCTAAAAATGCTTACTTGTCAAATTGGTACCTAGAAGTGAGTCTTAAGAAACATGCCGATGTGCGTGAAGCTCCTCTGCACCCAAATGACTACAAGCTAAGGCATCCCACGTGTTTGCAGTTCAAAAGCTGGGCTGTTCACAGCTGGAAATGGGCCTGGGCAGGTCACCTTTGTATTGTACACACAATTTCACATGCTTATTGCTTACCGCTTAACTTCACCTTGAACCACATTAGCGGTACTGCACTTTTACTTTTTGAAATACATTGAAACAAAGACTCCAGATCAAAGTTTCACCTCAGCTCAGCATTGTATTTTGTTGTGCAGGAAGACCGAAGTTTCAGATTTCTCTGCCCTGGCCTCATCGGCACCCTCTGTATCAGGCTCCATCCCCTCCAGCCCACAAGCCTCTCAGAATTCTCCCCGAGCCAACAGAACAGAGCACTTGGTAATTCCCTAACTATTCACCCCTAGGAAGTTAAGCACGTGTCCTGGATAACTTGTGCTTCGCAGCCTGCACGTCCAGACTGCGACTCCGTGGGAGAGAAACACCACCAAGGCAGCGCAGATCAGCAGCAGCCAAGCTGACCTGGGGGCGTAAGGCAGCGCACAGCCGCTGCGGTGCGAGAAGGGTGGGAGAACAAAGTTCGGAGCGCCGCGATGACAGCGCAGCACAGCACGCTGCGTGCTGCCGGAACTCCGCACGCGCCGCTGGCGGTGAAGCAAACCCCTTTGCAGCAGTTTCCTCCGCGAGGAGCATATCCGCACGCGGCTGCCGAGGGCCTCCTGGAAAGGATGAAGCGTAGCTGACGTGCTCCCAAGCAGCCGGGAGCCGGCACGGGCTCCGCGCTCCACTCATCATCCCCGAGCCGCAGCAAGAAGCCCCGGGGTCCGGGACGCTTGCAGGGGCCGGGCAGAGAGCTCCGGCCCAGGACCGCGGCTGCTCCCCAGAAACAGCAGCGCCGAAGCTCCGTAGCTGCACGATCCGCAGAAACGGCCGCCCCGCTCCCAACGGCCCCAATCAGCGGCCGCCCCCTGCGCGGATTGGCCAGAAACTACCCCCACGGCTCCCCGCCCCTTCCCTTCCCTCATATTTATGTCGCCGAGGGAAACCCCGCCCACCCCGCAGCCCGCTGTTGGAGGAGCTTGCTTGTCAATCACTAGCTCCTCGTCGCGTCCTCCCCACCCTCCGGCCTAGAGGGCGGGGCTTCCACGATTCTTTCTCTTCATTGGCCGCTCGGCGCCGTCAATCACCCCGCAGCAACGGCCGCTCCTCGCGCTCTCTCTCGCCCCATCGGCGCTTTTCCCTCTTTCCCTTTAGCTTCGCTCCGTTTACCCCGAGTTGCGGAGCCGCTCGCGGGCCCTGGCGGAGCGGCGGGAGGCAGCATGACGGCGGAGGCGCGGGGGGCCCCCGGCGGCGGTTAAAGGCGGAGAAGGGGCGTGTGGAAGCGAGCGACCGGGAAGCGAGGGGTGGGAACACCCTCCCCGGGCAGCGCGGCGCGGGGTAGTCCGGCCGATGACAGCGGGATCGGCGCGGCAAGCCTGGCTGAGGGGGCCGAGGAGCGAGCGAGGCAGGCGGCAGTGGGCTGAGCCGGGCGGGCGGCGGGTCCGGCCCTGAGGAGGAGAGCGGCCGCCCGCCCGCTCGCCGGAAAGTTTGCCGAGCGCCCGCCCCGCCGGGCAAAGTTGCCGTCGGGTTTGTTTGTTTGTTTTTCCTTTTCCTTCCCCCTTCCGCTCTCCCCCCCTCCCCCGCCTCCCCTGGAGCCGGCTCGGCGCGGAGAGGAAATTGCGAGGGAAGCAGGAACTCGGGAGCCAGGCGCAGCCCGGATCCAGGAGGCTCGGGAGCACGGAGCACGTCCCGTCGGGCGGCCGCCCCAGTCCCGGGCTGTGCTCGGGGGCAGCAAGCTTTTCTTTTTCTTTTTTTTTCCCTTTATTATTATTATTTTTTTTTCCCTTCCTTCCGAACCCCATTTTTTGCCCGCCCGCTTCTCCCTCCGCTTTAATATATGCTTCTGGAGAGCGACGTCCCCCCGCGCCGCCTCACCGCCCAGCCATGTCGGCGGCCATCTCTGCCGCGGAGAAAGTGGATGGCTTCACACGGAAATCGGTGCGCAAGGCTCAGAGGCAGAAGCGCTCGCAAGGCTCCTCGCAGTTCCGCAGCCAGAGCAGCCAGGTGGAGCTCTCGCCGCTGCCCCAGCTCAAAGGTACCGCCGTCCCCCCGCGGCCCTGCTCCCGTACAGGTGCCCCCGGGCCGTTTCCCCGTGCCTTCTCCCGGTTCCTCCTCGCTCACGGGCTCGCTTTGGCGGTCCGTGCTCGTGCTCCGATAAACGAGCGTCCTGCGGGACGGTTGTCGCCCGCTGTCCCGGGGACTGCCCCCGCTACCTCGCTCCCCTTCTCTGGGTCACCTAGGAGCGAGCGTTGGCGGGGCAGGTGCTCCTGGAGAGGTCTTGCCGAACAAAATGCAGGCGGTATGCTGAGTTTAGGAGCGAGGGGATTAAATGCTACAGCCCGGGAGCGAGTGGTGGCTCCTCCCACGGGGGGTTTGCCAAAGGAACTCTGTGCTTGTGACATAACGCCCTTAGTTAGCGGAGAGAGTTCGTGTTTGGCCCGCGTGTTCTTTGCCATCTCTTCGGGACGCGGTGTGGGTGACCCGCTGCCTGCCTTGTTGGAACGGCGAGGGCTCATCTCCCTGCTGTGCGCAGTGAATGAGGATTTTAGACGCTGACGTTAAAATCGGTAATGAAGAGTTTATCCTTTGTCGTGAAACTGAAATCAGAAAGCACACAGTTCGTGATAGCAAAAATGAAACGGAAGTTAATGGCAGCCTTCCACACCTTTGAATGCCTCATTAAAGTTCTGTATATTTCTCTTCAAAGTTCGAAAAATAGCGATTAGGCAGAGAGTATAAACTTGTAGAAGTCTTTGGCAAGGACCTGGAAAATAAGGGTGAGATTACCTTACCCTTAACGTTACCCAACAAATCAAATCTCCTGGTTTCTGAGGCTGTATCATATGATGGGGAAAAATAAGTAATGATTTTCAGCAAACGCCTGAAAGCTGAGTGCAGCATGGCCAACTTAAATCTAGTCCTAGCTGATAGCTAATTCTTTTTCTGTTTCATTTCTATGGATTTTACAGTCATGGCTGTAAGATCTCAAGACATTTTCTCGCTTCTCCTAAATGGTAGGTGTTCATGAATTGTGAATCTGGCCATCAGCAGAAATATTATTAAGTACAAATAAGCTTGGACAGGAAGGTAGCACCAGAATTATTTTTTGTCTTCTTTGTTGGAGTGGCTGTGCACGTAATTGCTTAAACAAGAGAGCTGTTCTTCGTGGTGCTTATTTGCTTGTGAAGTTCTTTCCTATCTCGGTACTCTAGCCTGATCTATGGGATTTATAACCAAAATAATTTCTTTGGGATCATGATTGAGTTTCTGCTATTAGTATGACTAAACCTGTTCTTAATAACAAGGAAAGACAAATTCACGTGCTGTTCAGACAGCTTATTTCACTCAGATCATTTTAATTAAGCCGCTCCAGAGACCTTGTAGAAGCACTTGATAGATATTGCACATAGGTGGCAGACTTCAGAAAGTTTGGGTCCTGATGCTGTAAACAGCTGAGCGTTCATAATGCAGGCAGGGAGCACTTCCAGCTTCAATCAGCAAAATACCCACGTTTACATTTTTTGCTGGACTTGAACATAAAACGAGTAAACTTTGTATGATTAAGTCTTCAAGTTTTGTGAGTGCGGTTTTACAGCTTTTTGCTTACTTTTTGGAGAAAGTTTGCATGGCATCAGCAGCTCGAGTGTTTAGAAATTCGAGGCCATGAACTGTCACGGGAATGTGTTCGGTTAAGCAGTTCTATAGTTGTTTGAATTGCCTTAAATTCTTAAAGGAAAATCACAGCTGTCTTTATGGTTTACGTTCAGAGTCTTGCCCTCCAAATCTGCTTCAGAAAACAAAGGGTAAATATGCTTTATGAGTTACAGCATCCCACTTAGCCCTGTATCGGAAAGTTGGGCAGCACTCTGCTGCATGCTTTGTCCCTGGGACTGTGGTGCTTGCATATAATGGGAATCTAGATTTGCAGTGAACGTAGCTAAGGACGTAGGGTGTTTTCTCCCCTTCGCTTCTGACTCCCTTTCTTCCTTCCCCTCTCGAACCTCCACTGGCCTCAAACCACAGGAACTAACAGAAGATAAGTGTTTGTTCTCCATAAATGTATGGTTTTGTGAAACTTCTTGTTGTAATCACGTATGTCTGAGGAAGATGAAGCTCTGCTTTATTCTTTAAAGCCAGCGTGAGACTCAGTAATAGTTGTGATGCTGTAATGTCCTCTACCAGCCGAGTAGCCAATGTTCCCAGGGAGGGGCCGAAAAAGGAAAGTACAGTCATTATCCTAATGCCCAAGAGTGCTCAGCACACACTTAAGAAATTAGATTGAGACTTCTTGCTTCTCCAGATATCTTCAAATAAATGTTAAATGTAGGGTGTTTGAAGCCTCTACTGGGAGAAAAGTAGCGTTTTGTAGATGAAAAAGTAGTTTGGTACTGAACTACTGTGAAATACTCTGACTTGTAGTGACTGTCTTGTCTCATAATTGTCAAGACAATAACAAGTACTCTAAAACTCCCAGGTAGGTTTGTCATCCTGGCCTAAAATACTTGTATCCTTTTTTTTTACTGGGAGGAAGGATGTTCCAGAAGGAAATAAAAATTAACCATTCACTTTACCGAGCATCTCCTTGGGTAGATTTTTCCCTCCTTTTATCTAGGGACTGTTTCTTGTTTGCCACTAATATGGGCAGATCGGATCGTGTAACACCCTTTTGTGGGGGTCTAAATAGTACTGTTTGGAAGCCTGTAGAAAGATATTCTTATTTACATGATTCTGGAGTTAATGGTACTGCTTCTGTATTACCAGAATTCCTTAATTTGGCTGCTTGTGGTGTCACTGCTAGGAGAAGTCCTATCTGTGACTTGCAGAAGTCCCATATGGTACAGATTTGTAACTTCAGGGAGTTTGTGAGGGTGAGGGGAGGACAGCAGCACTTCCTATTGGTCATTAGCATTCAGATGATTCATGTGATATTATGTATCATTGTTGGATAAAAGCTCAGCAAGACCTAACTGATGTCCGGACTCTCAAAGTGAGTGAGGAATGTGTTGTTCAGTTAAGCTTCCTCTGTATTTGTTACTCAGGAGAGCTGCACTGTAATGTAATGCTTAAGCTGAATGAGCAAGACAGAAGATTCACAATTAAAAAAAAAAAGAAAAGTGAGACCTGTGACATACTGAAATTGCTCCTTTTCATTTGTTACCTGCTAGTTTACTTAATAGAAATCCTTAGCGAATCTGCACCCAGAATAACGTGCTTGTTAGCAGCAGGGCTTTGTCACTTAGCGGGCAATCCCAAGAGTGCTGGGCTTAAAGAAACCTGGAGGAGGAAGTGTTACTTTACCATTGCAAGGAGTGGTAGTGTTGTCTCGTTAGTGACTTGTTTTGGAAGGCTGTGAGGGCACGTGCAGTTAGCTGCATTGTGGGAGAGAAGAAGATAGCCTGACCTTGTGACTCGCTCTGACTAATGGCAGTGTAACTACACATACTTTATGATCTTTGAGGTATGTAGAAATACAGTTGGGAAATGGGAACTAGAAATAATGAAAGAAAAAGGTCTTACTAAAACACACAGCTTGTTGCTTTTATTTAGCTCAAAGAATATGGTCTGTCAGGCTTTAAAGCAAGCATACCTTTTTCCTGTTACTGAAGATGTCGAGTAGAGCTGGAACGAAGAAATGTCTCCTGATATCTTTCTCAGTACTGAAGATCCATTTGGGAAAGCGCATGGCACTGCAGGCTCATTTCCTATATCACGCATAAAGAACTATTAAAAGAAATTCTTAGTATTTGCTTCCAAATTAAACTGCCTCCCCACAGAGAAAACTCTGGCCCTTGCAGCAGAACAGCTGGAAACTGGTCCAAGAATCTGTCAGCTGTAGGCCGGGGCTGGTTGTAAGAATCTCTGTGGGACTGTGCTGGTGAAGTAGTCTGGGATAAGACGTTTGTAAAAAGTCCTTCCAGTGGGTAGTTTTAGCATCCAAATATGGGGCTCCGAATAGGTGCTAATGGTAGTATTTTCCTTACTTAAACCATCTAGCGAGAGCTTGGATTTGACTGAAAACCAGGTGCTGTGTTCAAGTTAAGCTTTTGTGGAAACATTATAGGAAGGCCTAATAAGTAAGCTTGCTTATGGGTACAATTTTCATCTTATTAAATCCAGCAGGGGCAGTTTGGACCTTAAACTTCTGATGCTTTGAGTCATCCAGTGTGTATTTCAGAGTGACAAAAATAAGTGGAGTTGAAAACAGCTGAAAGGAATTTGATTCATACAAAAATTAAGTTTGTTCCCGAAGGGAAAATACCTTTCAGAAAGTTTAGAATGGTTTGCTTTTACTACAGCCCTAACAAATATTTGTAAGTTAAAGGCAGCTGTGTGTCCCTCGAGCTTGCACTGCTTTGTGGTGGTGTTTTTTAAGTCCCTGATAATTCAATGCTAGTTCCTCCTCTGTAGTGCCCCATCCTTTACCTTCTGTGTTCCGCACCGCTTGCAGCTACCGTCTTCCCAGCTCCGTTTTTCCCTCAAAGGCAATTTCAGATGAAGATGTTTGGTGGGGAATTTTGCAGTAACTCCTAGATACAGCCTCAACAGGGCACACAGCGAGGCAGTCTGAACTTCTGTTTGCTGAAGTTACAGTCTTGAGAAATAGACAAGCTGTAATAGCTAAAGGAGATTGAAGGTGGGGTCTTTTTTCTTTTAATAGTCTAATGTAGTTGCATTAAAAACGCACCGCTCAGTTTTTTTTCCTATATTAAGGGACTGTTTCTAGTTTATGGAGTGGAACATTCGGTCTGTAATTCTTAACAAGTTGACCTTTTTTATCCTTAGACTTGAATTTTTGGTCTTAGAATATACTTCCATCAAGAGCAGCTCCTAAATATAGAGCCTATTGACAGTCTTCACGTGAACTTTTCTATTTAAATCTTTCACATCTTCTGCGTGCCAGCTTAGTATCACGTTTCTTTTTCCATATTCGTTGCTTTCTAGTTTAGTCAGATATTAGTTTTGCAGGTGCTGCATTTAATGGTAGTTGCTGTAGGAAATACAGATGGAATTACTGCTCTGGCTGTCTGATCAAAAGAAGATTACGTCGATCAGCAACTCTTTCTAATATCTATCTGTCTTCCTTAAAATGGGTTGGTGTTTTTGGAAAGGCGCTGCACCACCTGCTCTGGACAGATTGATACTCTTTCAGCGCAGAAGGGTTAAGTGTTGTGTTGTTATGAGACAAGATATTGCCCTTGGGAAGGGTATAAAATTCAACTCGTGCCATTCTAGTGCCTACTCCCATTTTAATCTAGCAGGCAAAAATTACATCTCTAGTCTCATAACGGTGTATGAACTTTGAAGGTTGGAACCACAGGCTATCTAGACAAATAAATGGTAAATAACTTCTCTTGTATAAGACTGCCTTGACAAAACGCTCTTCCAAAAACTGGACCGACAGCGACATCTTATTTTAATGTTTGAATCATTGGTTTTTATCACAGTGTCACTGAAGCAGTTTCTGTTCAGTTTTGCTGAGCTGGTGGTTACTCTCAGTGGTATACTTTTGACTTAAAGGCCAAACTCTTCTTAGTTAAGTTGCCAGCAATTTTCCTTCACGAGGTCTTATTCTCAGCTGCTTTCAACATTGCTGAACTCTTTGAAGTTTTCCATGCCAAGTATGGACAGTTTGATTTGGAACTGTTCCTCAAGCTGATTTTCTTAGTTTCAGCCAAAACAATTCAAACTGTTTCTAAGGCTAGAGTAAAAATACATGATACGTAGCCAAGATAAAAACCAACCAACCAAACAAAAAAAACCAGTAGTCTTGAGCTCTAAACCTGCAAGTGTATTGCAGATGCTGGTATGGAATCGGAAGCAGCAGGCTGGCTAGAGATGCCAAGTGGGAAGAGAGGGCAGAAGGGTCTACAGCTGAGGCTCCCTGTCTGGCAGGTGCACCAAGTCTGGAATTTAGAGTCTTAGCACCCCTGTTCTGCCAGAGGCTGGCAGTGAAGCTTCCTGGAAATACCATCTCCATTTCTAGTTTCTTCATAGTCTTGCATTATAACCAAGGAGTTTTAAAAACCTCCTGTGACTCTGAAGAATCAGTTTTGAAGTTTCACTAGCATAGGGTTTTTGCTTGATAAATCGGGAACCGATTACAGATGAGTTGGTTCATCAAATGAGACTCTTGAGAATGTAAAGGTTAGCAGAACTAGGAAAACTTTAAGTATGTTCAAATTTACTTTTTCAAATTACTGATTAAAAGGAACCGATGTATATGGGGCCGTAAGCATACTTAAAGTATTGACAAGCTCTGGGAAAAAGGGGTGGAAATAGCTCAAGACATTTTCTCAGAAGAAATGAGAAAGGAGGCGGAGCGAGCAAATTTGGAGAAGGATTATGTAGCGTGGGCCAGGAAAGCTGATCTGAAGAAAAGTAGGAATAAAAAGGCAGAGCGATTTGTCTGACTGTGAAGGGGATCCAGCTTTATGCCTGCTGTTGCCGTGGCTGGGAGTTAGCAGGGTGCATTGTTACATAAGCAAGTCAAACTTGGGAAGAAAAAACAATTAAAAGGAAAGCTTTTATTTAGTTTCATTCTGGAATACTGGGCTGAGGTTTTTGAAAACTCTGGGATGTTTCTAATAAATTCTGTGCTTACTTAAAATAGGAGGTAGATGTAACATTTACACAGGAAGACTGAATTCCTGTTGAGTGGCATAAAATTTGATCCCATCTGTATGTAACAGGAAGAAGTGAGGAGAACTGCTCTTAGGTTTTGAATTACGTATGTAAAGTGAAGTTGTACATGTAGTATTGGTGGCTTCTGTGGGCAAACAAATGCTTATTAGTCTTTTGAGATGCAAGATTAAGATGTAAATGTCAGAGCCCCCTAGAGAGGCGTAGGCCGGTCCCGCAATGCAGGCAGGAAGGAGAAGGTTTAATGATTTGTATTTCTGAGGATTTTCCCTTAGGAGTAGGAGGAAGCAGGAGCAAAATAAACTCAGTACATCATAATGATTTAAGTAGAGTTTAAAAGCAGCAATGAGATTTTGCCAAATGGAGGTAGATTGAGGTGTAAGATAAATCCCCTGTTATTGAACACTTGATGTTTACAACTTCTGGTCGAAAGAACATGCTTATAAAGTGGGTGAAAAAGAAGTATTTTGACCCTTCGTGTATGCAGCTGAATGCTTAGTTTAAGTGAAAAGGGTGCGGGTGCTTGAATGATTGTTTGCTCAAGAAGATGATCTATTCCTTTTGAGGTCAGTGGGAGTTAAGTCACTCATTACAGCAAAACCAGGATTTCACCTTTGTTTCCAGTATAGTTTAATTTCATTTCTTCCTACTTTAACACTTATATCATTATTAAGTATCATCTTATTTGTTTGAGAAATTAAGGAACACAAGTTTAGCCAATTATTAAAGTGTGTATTTATACAAGGAATTACTCCTGTAATACCAGTAACTTCCACCCTGGTTTACAGAGGCAATCAAAGGAAGAAGAGGTTTTTCCTTGGTATTCCTATTACATTACTCCCCTATACGTCCTCTTCACGTGCTTAAAATAGTATAAGTGCTAAATTAACTGTAAAGTGTGAGATTCTGTAGTTCTGTGCAGTAATGTTTAACAGTTACCCTCTTGGTTTGCAAAGCAAAACAGTTTTGTGTTGCTAATACTCAGCGCTAATTTTACCATGTGGTAATGATAAGAGCTTTTCTTCAGTTTTTGGAAAATGGATTGGTAAAGCTGGCATAACCTGGTTGAGTAACTTTGAGTAACTCAGCATTTTATTCAAACATTAATTTGTTGGGTCAGTAGGACAAATGACTGGGGAAGAAGTTAAGAAAATAGACATTGAAGTACATTTAAGTTAATAAAAGGGGGCCTTATTCAAGTAGTAAACACACTTTCTATTCTTTTAGCCTTCGAAGGTGCAAATGAATTCGTTTGGAGCTTCTGGTCAAGCAAAGCTTTGTGTTTGTGGATTTGAGGATGTTGCTAATGCTGTACTGTATAGTGGTTATTGAGCTGAAATCTGTGCTTAGTTGGTGTGGCACACCATTTTGTCACCTGCTTTCCAGATGGCTTTATACTGTGGTTCTTGGACACATGGAGTACTACAGCTGTTCCAAGAGGAGCAGTGAGCAGAGTGTTCCCATTACTTTAATTCTAAGCAGGGGAGATGTGAAACAGTTCCTGGTCTTCATGACCCTAAAGGTTGTTTTGCATCTTCAAAATGACATATGAAAATCCTACATTGTATCAAACACATAGATTTAAATAAACAACATTTCATTAAAAGCAGCTGTGTTTGGGAGAAAGTATAATCATAAAAGTCTATTGTGAAGTTGAGAACAGCTCTCTCATACTTTGGTGCAGTGTGTATTAAAGGAACCAGCAGAACCACAGTGATTGTTCCCTTCTCATCCTTTGGATGTGGCTGTCTTAGAGACTTGGTTTGTGTTTGCTTTCCTTTTCTGTAGGGCATGAGTGCCCAACCTTCTGGCTTGCGAGGGTCATGTTCAGGGAAGAGGAAGTGTCTTAGGCCTCGAATACGTAGGTTGCCCCAAAAGTAGTGCCTCATATTTATTTCCATGGAAACTACAACAGATACAACTACACAGTAACTGTTTGATAATCCACATTCTCAGCTACAAAAAAAACTCTATTTCAACATAGTCACCACGGTTAGCTATGCATTTTTGCCAGTGGTGAACAAGAGCCTTCATGCTGTGCTTATAACACTTTGCAGCAGCAGAGCTGACCTGCTGTTGGCACTGCTGAAGTGCACCACCCACCGCCTCATGGTGCGCTCGTCTACTGTTTGCTCTCCATAAATGTTCAGAAAGAATCAATAGCTGTCAATCAGTGCTGTTTTTTTCTGCATGGAGAAATTCAGTGACATACCTTTGCTTAATACACTCTCCCATGTTAGATGTGTCACTTCATGTCAGTTGTGTCAGAGTGCCCCTCTGCTGCTGTCTGTCACACAGCAACAACATGTAGTGGAATATCGGAGGGAAGGTTCAGCCTCTATGGCTGTACCACCAACATCTGCCTCTGACATCGTGGGCCTACATAATAGAATAGGAGGCATTACTTTTGTGATGTATAAAAATTAATGTATGTAATTAATAAAACTTTCTTTAATTTTTACTATTTTTATTAAAGCAGATAAAAAGGAGAGCAACAAAACCATAAAACTAGTGGCCTGTGCTGTCCTGTCTGTCCTGTGTTTGTGGCAGTAGTGCTCCAGGCTGGTCCCATGGCAGTGGCTGCCAATCTCAGTGAGCTCTTAAGGTGCTCGTCAGAGATTTTTGGGGAAATTTTATTCTTCCTGTACTTCATCCTTGACAGTAATTGTTCACAGACGTACATACTGCCAAGTAGCAGCGATGTGAATAAGATGGGATTGTGAAGCGAGAGAGATTTTTCCTCTGGTAAGAGAGGTCTTGCAGAATTCTGGTAATGTGACATGATCCAATCTTTGAGTTGAATATCTGCAACTCTACACTCCATTTGAAAATCCCCAGGTAATGTATCTATGTTGACTGAAAATGGAATCACAGATGTACATTGACTTTTATGGAAGCCTTGAAATCTATTCTCATAATTCTTTATGAGCAGCCAGAAAGCACGGCTGCCTATTTTTCTCTGTTCACAGGACAGTTTTTAGCCAGTCTATCAAAATGCATACAGTTATTTACCGTAACTTGAGTTAGCTCACTGGGCCCTCCTCGTGCCCTGGTTTCAGGCCAAGATTGCCCCTTGCACACGGATGTGTGGTTGTTGCTGAGGGATGCGTGTTACATCTCTATGTCTGTTTCAGGAAAGCAGTGCACATTATCAAGCCTGTCCCATCTTCCTGCCTTCCAAATAAAAATTTCCCATTCCAAAAGTCATTTACTTACCTTTTTTCCCCAGTTTGGTCTGGCTGTGCGCATTAATTCCGTGATGAGGTTTATCACCCTTACATTTATCATTGTCTTCCTTAAAGAAGCAGGCTTCCTATTCTAAGTTATTTTAAGATTAACATTACATTATAATCATGAACTGTTCCGCCCTCACCGAGCCAGTGAAACCATTATTTGGTCTTGCAGGCAGCAGAGAATGCTAAACTCCGGGAACTCCTGGTTGAGTTCAAGAAAGGCCCATCCTGGCACGTGATCAGTCATCACCACTGCTTGCTGCTTTTTAAATGAGCACAGCAAATGTAGTAGCAGTGTATGCCAACAAGAAGTGAACGTACTGGGGAATGTGCTAATTGTCTTACCGATGCAAGAAAGCTTGCTTCAAGTTCAAGAAGAGTAGCATAACTGGTCTGTGAAAATGCATACTTCAGCTGCACAAAGTGAAATGTCTTTGCCTTTTATAATAAATTCATAGTATCACTCCGAGTGAAACTTGCATGCAGTTAACCACATGCAAATTCCTCAGCTTCTTGCTAATTTCTGTTATAAGCAACACTGGTTACACTGTGTCCTGTCATCAGCCGTGTGTATGGATATCAATGTGTATATACACGTATGTTATTTAGGCTTTGTTGGGTTTTGGTCTGGTGGAGTTGTTTGTTGCATGCAGCTGACTTTCAGTTAGGGTCTGAACAGGTGGTGCTCTTGAGGAGATGTTTGTAAGGTTCATGTTGTACGTTTTGTCAAAGATGAGGTTAGTGTGACAGGATGATCCATGTTCCCATTCCAGTGGTTGATGTTGTGTTTGGTTTGGTAGGTTTTCTTTTTTAACATAGATATCTTTTGTTTGAGGAGTCGGTACGGTTTTAGTTGTCCTTTTTGAGAATATTATAGGAGAATTGTGGCAGGTCTGGTCACTAGAGTCTTGCTATCTTCAGCTTCTTGGGGACCATGTGAGTAATTTATTACTTTCTGCATCTATTTGCACGTTGTCTTCTGTAATTAAGCGGCAGGAAATAGGGCTATTAAATACGAAAGCACTTCAGTTGGGTACTTTCTTATTGTCTGAAGTGTCTCGGTTGAGTCAAATTCTCATTAAAGTCAAGGCGTTTATTGTGGTAAGAGTTCTTAGCCATATGAGATTATAAGAATGCTTGGAAGATGGTAGAAACAATTTAGATGGGAGACACTTTTAGTTTGCTATCACTCCAAGGAGTCATGTCAGAGAAAATTTGTGACAGATGTTGTTGGATCAGCGTAGGCTTTTCAGATTTTCTGGGCTGATTTGTTAAGGTCAACTGCTGGCCACGTGGAGTGGCAGATGAGACTTACTGCAAAGCAGTGCTGCTATTGGACAGGAGATAGCTTTCGAGTAGTGCTTTTAGTAAACAACTTTAATGTTTTTTATAGCCTAGAATTCTTAGCTAACTTTTAATGCCAGAACGAAGTATATGAATAAAAGTTAGCGTGGGCTGTTATCTCTATTTAGTGTGAGATTTTTTTAATTACTTTTTGCCATAGGACGTATCAAGGAGTTAATCTTAAATTCACAATATTCTCATAAGTAAAACTTGTGATTTCTTAACTGGTTGAAAGAAATTAAGATTATTTAATTTAATTTTATTTTTAAGCGTATTAATTGCTTTTTTTTGCACAGCCCTTTGGAGAATGGTGTGCATTCAGTTGGATACAATGCATGTTCTGGGGACGGTTGAGCAAATAGGAGGTGTTGTGTTATATTTTTAAAGTAGTGTTCACGTGGATCTGTTTGCAAGTCCTGCCCGATGATCATCTGCAGAATATTTTATCTGTAAGCGGTGGAAGCTGCAGTTCAGCACGTTGCCTTGCTTGCTCCTTTGCAGTCCTTTGGATTTCTGAAGTGGAGAGTGTTTTTATGAACATACATGTCCCAGACAGGATCGATCAGCGTGCCTCCTGTACCTCTAGTCCTGTGCCGAATCTTTATTTTGGCTGTCTCTGTATGTGGTATAGACTTCCTAGTATCATAATGTTTGAGAATGGTGTTCTGCTTTGTTATCTTCCAAACCAGCTCCTCAGGAAGAGAGCTTGTTAACTCGTAAGATATATCATGTTGTTTTATCTGACTCCCTTATCTGACTTGCAAATCTGAGCTCTGTTCAGTGAAAACACCCAGGGCAACTCGTTCCAGAATTCCAGCAAGACCTGTAGACTACTGTAGGGCTATGGGTAATTGGAAAAGGTATGCTGCCAAATTCTGCATTAAAGAAACAAACAAACAAACAAAAAACAACAAAAAACCCCCCACAAAGACAGAAACAAAGAACCCTGTTCTGTTAGGAAATTGCACTTATTCCTTAGATGGCATCATATTTCTAGATGGAGGAAAAAAAAATACTGATGACAAGATTCCTTGGATCCCCGGTGTGGTGCATAGTTCTGGTCTGAGTGGCCCTAGCTGGGCTGCTGAGCTACCAACAGCTGAAACTGTGGGAACGTCTTTTACAGATGTAAGGACATAGCGAAAGAATATTTTAGAGTACCAGTATAGCAAAGTATGCCGTGAGATTTTGTACAGGGGCTGCATCTTTCTTTAAAATGGTGTTTGAAGTTTGCTTTCTGGGGGAGGGGAGGAGGGGGAGTAATATATAGTTAAGATTTTTCAGTTATCTCGTACCCGTGAAGTTGGAGGGTATGGTTACAAACGAGACGGTGAAGTAACAGCTCGATGCAGCTGAGAGAGGAGTTTCTACTCCCATCTCTAACCTTGTGCCAGACCTGGTGATCATCAGACCCTTCCAGAAGCCATTTAACTTCACTAATATGGCCATGTTATTGAGTTAAAGCAGCTCGCAGAAGGGTCTGACAAATTCCAGAGCCAGTGTTGAGGGATAGATGTGACTGGGAGCAAAGGAGGGGATGGGATGAGTACATGACAAGGGAGTACCGGGGAGAGAGACTTCTCCTTGTCATTGTCAGCCAGCTGTTTTGCTGTCTGTCAAGCTGCAGGCATAGGCTTCTGAGAGCTGGGAAGTATATTCTGTCCTCTCTTGTAACATCAGTTGCATCAAAACTCAACGATATCTTAGCATGCCTGTAACATAAACACTGGCACTCCAGCCTTTCAGGGTTCAGGAGATTGCAACAATAGTGCGTGCAAGAACTTCCCAGGACAAAAATAAATGTTAAAGTGATGCTAGGCAGGACTCCCTGTGCTTGATTTAGATGGGTTAGACCAGAGTTTACCAGAACAGCCTCTTTCTACTCTGGAAAGAGCAGACTGTACAGCAGTGTTGATATTCTAATGAGGCGAGGAAATAAAAAAACCCAAGCACTATGTTCCATAGTAGGTGTGCTTCTCCTGCTGTATCGTGTCATTAAGGCTGCACTCTTTGTTTGCACATCCCTCCACCACTGAGTACAGCTGCACGTAGCCAGTTAATTTTGCACTGCCTGGGAAAGTAAGTTTTTGGAATTTCTAACTCGTGTAGATGGGAGGGGAGCTCTTGTGGGTTTGGATCCTGCTTCTGCTGAAGCAAGGATTGTGTTAAGTTCTGTGGCTTTGCACAGGAGGTCTTGGATAAACAATTACATTTAGAAAGGAGAAGTATCTTTTCCTTCCAGGAGAAGTGCCTGTAAACATATGGAATAAACATACTGTGGGAAGATGTCGCTGTAGTTCCCTGGCTAGTGATACAGTGATGGTTGTCTCTCCAGTTAAGTGCTGGGGAGGTAGGTCGGGGATTGTCAAGTTTCCGATCTGTATTTTTGTTGGGTTCTCCTTACATATAAATAAATACATTACCTTTTAACTCAGTACTCTGTGCTCAGACTTAGATTGCTAACTTCACGAGTGTGAAAGCACTTGCTGTAGAGGTATCGTGGCTTCTGCCTGTATCATTAGACTTCTGTAAATAGTAGAGAGAGGCTGAGAATTTCAGTGCTGTGGAGCGCGAGGATCAAATAAACTATTTTCATCAGTTACGAGCACATGTTAACATCTGTCGTGCAAACGATCAGGGGCAGTGACTGTCCTTAAAAAGTCATGGTTAAAGTGAACCGTAATTTACAATGGCTTTGTTTGGTATTGGCTGGAAGGTTTTGTCTTCAGGATTTTCTGCCATCTGATTAAGAATTGGCTTTCTGCGGCTGCCTAAAATTTCATTACTGCCTTCCCAAGGACCTCAGATCTACTGACAGCCTTTCAAAGGATATAAGAATAGATTTAAAGAATTTCCTGGCTCGCGCTTCTGCCATGCAGCCTCTAGAAAACAAAGCTGAGGCAATTGGATTTTGATCACCTGGATCAGATGTTGTGTAGGCCATTTTCTGTGTTTTATTATTAATGTATGTGTCATGACACACTTCCAAACAGGATTAAATGTCTTTGCTCTGTTTTTCTGCTTTAGACTCCCTTGTGTTTTGCTTTCTTCCTTCTCTCCTCCCTGCCCTTCTTTTAGGTGACTTTTCCAACAACATAAGCAATTTCGGAATGTGCTGGTAACAGAATTCAGGGTTTGTTGTATTTTGTCACTTCAAAGTATGGCCTGCCAATAAGGTTATTTTCTTGAAGCATCCACTGCCTGCTTTGAACCTGTGTTGTAGTGTCTGGCCCTCACACTATGTGGGGTAAGCAGCTGTCTAACTTCAGATGGATGGTATAAATCTTCACAGAATTTAAATTGAAACTAGCTTAAAAATCATCCTGCCGGTTGTTGAACTACTAAAACTACAAGCTCTGGTGGTGTTGCAGCTATGGTGGGGCAGGTTTTCATTCACGGAACTGGAATACACTATTGCAACATGGCTTTATTGTGGTAGAGTTGTGTCTAGCTTCTGTTGTGCTGAGATAGTTAAACAGAGTTCAGGACAAGGCTCTAGGAGGTCAGAAGGCTATCCGACAGAGGAGCTTTCTCACATCCCTGGGGGCTTACCACAGCACCTCTGCTAACATTCCTGGGATACGTGTGCCGTGCTGAACCTCTCCTAACATTCCTGGGATACGTGTGCTGTGTGTCAAGCAGGTCCTGCACTGGTGGAGGCAGGTAGTGCTGATCCAGCAGGGCTGCCTGTCCTCTTATCTTATTTATTATGGTGGTTGCACATCATTTTATCTCTTGCAGATGTCATTGTTATGATTTCCCCATGTTGTTGTGGAAAATAGATGTGTAGAAGAAAATACCTCCTTCAGTTTGGTTCTGAGTGGTACTAGGAACAAAACTGATTAATGAACTGGCTTTTCATCTGGAGAAATGTCTAACTAAGCTGGATTGGATTGCTAATGGAAGGGACTGATGTGTGGTCAGACAGATACGATCCCCGTTTCTCTAATATGGAAATAAAAGTGGCTAATATAGAGATTTCTTTGATATTCAAGGGAAATGAACAAGTGATTTAATTTTTTCTTCTGAATTCCTGTTACTTGGTTTCAACATTAGGTTTGAATTTGTTTTCACCACTATTGCAGGTGTTCAGGTGACATCTGCTGGTTTTTGAAACTCCAAATTTTGGTTAATGAAGCTTCATTTTATTGTGTTACAAACACAACACATGCTGCCTCTCGTTGCTGGGCTTCTGTAACGTGGAGTACAGCTGGGTTTGTAGTGGGGCAGAGTTAGAGGAGATGTGAGTCCTGTGTGAGGCTGGCTGTGTGCTTGGGGTTACTATCAGAGATGAACGCGTCCTGCATCGGTTCCTTTAGCTCAGCTCTTTGGATCGTCTCCTCAGCATGTCACTGTTATTGCTTTGTTGCTATGATACAGCACTTACTCATGCAATCTGCTGCAGAATATTAGAAGATCGGAGCTGAAATGTTATGTAACTTACAAATGTTTTTACAGCTGATGCTCGTTATTTTGCACAGAGGAACGATTCACGTCTTTGCTATCGTGTGATTTGTCGATATCTGAGAGCAACAAGCATCTTCTGCAATTTTTTGTTCAGAAGAAATGGTTCAAGTATCAGAATTGCCATACAATAGTACAGATTGTTCCTTACGAGGGAGTAATAACCACCAGCTCTCTGACGAGATCCCTGGAGCTGTTGTGCTCAGTTAACAGGACTGCCACTGTCAGATGGCAAAGGGGAAGATGGTACAGTGTTCTGATGTTGGGACTTCTGGGATGCAGCAAGCACTTGGGATTTTGCATTCAGTCCATTTTAGCAGTAACTTCTTTGCTTGCGTGGATTCTACCAGATTATTAGTGAATGTAAAAACTGTTGTTGACTGTTGGGAATGGAAGGAGTTTTGCTGAGAAACTTGAGGAACTGGCATCATCAAAACGTGTTTGAGTCACTAAAGTTACAAATTTAAAGCTTGCCGATTGAGAATAATCCTAAAACGATAAAGAGAAGCACAAAACACTTTCTGTGTTTTGTTCAACCTTTAAACTGAGGCTTAAGATTTTCAGCGGTGTTACAAGGCTGTTGTCTTTTCCTCGTTGTCTTAATTTCCTTCTGATGAAGTGGCAGTGCTAAAACAAATACTGCAGGGGATGAATGAAACTAAGGGATTAGGTCGTCTGCCTGTAGGCCTTGGAAGTTTTACAAGGGAAAAGCATTCCTTACTCCCAGATAAAATAGGGAATACATAGGGAAACAAGTGAAATCCCAAGCGTCTGATAGATGAGGTGGTACTGTGTTGCTGGAGTGGCTGAGAAGAAGCCTGACGACTCAAGCCACTCAAAAAAAAAAAAGCAGACAAAGGGCACCAGGGTTCTCAGCGTTGGCCTGGGCACCGTGACATTACTCTGATTTCTCAGTTAAAGCCATGGCTGCCTTCAAACAGTTACCTTGTGAGGGTGTATTATATTTGTGAAGTATACGTTACTCAGCAATCTATGTGTACATCTATAATGATATGCAGCTAGCGTGAAATACTAATGGAGGAATTTTGCTTATCGACTGTTAGAGAAACCGCACTATAAAATGGAAATGCCAAGTTGTAGACAAACACGTTGCTCCAATAGGCCAAAAAAGCTGTAAAACCTTACATGACTAAGACTGTAATGAATTACTTAGACCAAAACGTCACAATTCGGGGTTAATCCTTCTGAAATCTTGGAGTTGATTCTCAAGGGAAACGTTCATCACATGATATCAGAAGTATGTGAGGTATGTTGCGTCGGGGTTACCAAAAAAAAGACAAAGTTCCTTCAAAGCTGATTTTACAGCTTTTAAGCAGGTTATGTAACAAAGGATTAGGGAACAGAATGAGATAAATCGGATGAATGAGAGGTTGGTATGATGCACTGCTTGTGTATGTGACTTTCGGTGGGGGAGAGCTGGCACTTACTGAAGCCTGTGTATTTCAAATAAAGTTAATTCGCTTGTTTTCTATGTATACATTCACTGCCTTGCATTCATTTGGGATTCCGTGAAATACAAGTTTTGAATGATGAGCCACTGTAACATACTTAAACAGATACTTTCAGTATCTTTCTCTTTTCCACAGTATTACTTAGCTTATTGATTTGCTGCTTGTACAACATACCATTCCTCAGTTAACGATCTGACAGGTTATGCGAATTGTAGCCGACTGAATTTGCTATTATGGACTTCATGTTTGTTGGTTTCTTGTTTTCTATAGATGCCACCTCCAATGAACAGCAAGATCTTTTCTGTCAGAAGTTGCAGCAGTGTTGCGTGCTCTTTGACTTCATGGACTCTGTTTCAGACCTGAAAGGCAAAGAAATTAAGAGAGCAACACTGAATGAACTGGTTGAATATGTTTCAACGAATCGTGGAGTGATTGTGGAATCAGCTTATGCTGACATAGTGAAAATGGTGAGTAGAATCTGGAACTGAATGCTCTAAACTAAATAAAGTATCCTCAATGAATCAGTTTACAGCTGTGATGGCATCTAGCTCAGATTGGCTGGTGGTTTCTTCTGCCTATAAAACACTGTATCATTTGTTAATGGTAACCTGGTTTACAAGATTATTTAGAAAGACTTGTAAAAAGTTACAAAAGGAAACAGCAGCACAACTGGAATGTTTTATTTATTAGCTTAAGTACGATGCTTCTAGGGTAATTAAGCTGAAGGAATCGGTGTACTGCAGGTGTTTGCATTTTGTGTATGCTTTGAAGTCATTCTCATCCAGAAAATGGAAATGTTTCAGTGCTACCTGTCCTTGTTTATTTAAGAATGTCGGTGGAATGATAGCATGAAATCTTCTGGTAAGGATTCTTGTGAGTGCTCGTGTCAACAGGAAGGTTTATCAGCGTGAGAAACTGTCTGTATATAGTAAGTGCACAGCGTGGCTGTTTGTTAGAGTGTCTGGGCCTTAGAGAGCTGTGCTGGGTTGGCCTAAGTGGTCCGCTTGAGTTGTAAACCACAGAATGGCTTGTGCTGTGCAGTTTCTGCAAATGGCTTGTTGAATAAGCAACTAAATACGTGGCCGTTATCTGCTGACATTGCTAGATTTTTTTATACACATTTTAAAATGCTGCTGAAGTCATTTTACATGCATTTATACTATGTGTGCAGGGAACACTACTGAAGGACTTGAAAACAGTTTCAGAATATTGCCAGAATTAATTTGTCTAGAGATTAGAACTTAAAAAAGAACGTGTTGGATCCCCCTTGCACTTAGGCTAGCAGTTGTCTGAACTTTGGCTAAGCTTACATATGCACAGTGCTGACCTCAGAAGTAACTGTTGTAAGCAGAGCAGTTTCAAGCACATGGCCTGCAACTTCTAATCTTCTGTATGCTGAAGCATTGAGGTCTGTTCGTTTTTTTCCTCGATGTTTTTTTCTTTCTTTCTGTGAGCAGCTCACGTGGAAGGTCTTTACTATAAGTAAGCATAGGAATTATATCTTTATAACGAAGGGCTAAGATTGTTGAAACAGATTATTGAAGCTCTGCTAATTGTTTTGGCTGTTTCAGAGGATGCTTGTTAAGCTTTACAAAAGATCTAGGGCACTTTTTCTGTGTGTGTGTAGTATTGTTTTTTAAGAGGCACTGTGTTTCCATACTAAATGGTTTTTACCCAGGATCGTAGGGAACAGAGAATGCCCACCTATTTCTTGGCTTTTTTTTCTTCTCCCACTGCTGGTGGCACCAAGCCTGAACCCTTTTCTACTTGTGTGTCCTCTGCAGCCTCTTGTTAGAAGAAAGAGTACACTAACTAGCCTATCATACTTGCTGAAGGGTGAAGAGATTTTCTTCCACATTGGAGTTGCTTCCCTTTCTTGGAGATGCTGTGTTAGGCTGTTATTGTTGTTGTGCAAATGATTGGGCTCTGTGGATGCTTATTTTTCCTTCCAACAAATTTCCATCTCCTTTTCTCTCTTAAAATGACAGAAAATGAAGAAGGCCTTTAAATGCTCAGTGAGAGCTTTTTCAGAGCTTGAGACAAAAGATCTCTCCGAGCCTGAACAGTATTTCTAGTCTCCCTGGCAACTGGCAGCAGGAAAGGTCTTTGCTATGAATTAGGACTAAGTACCAGCTTTCTGAAAGAGCCCTGGATGGGTCTATCCCTACAAACACGTGTGTCAGGCTTCAGGCCTTTCTTTGTAGCTCCCATGAGATTTAAAAAAAATATGTATCTTTATTTTTACTTGTCAAGCTTTTGTTTTCAATGCTAATACATTAAAAGAAGAAGCTTTTGAGTTCTTTGCAGAGTTTGAAGGGTAGTGTTTTTGAGGCAAAAAAAATTGGAAAGCAACCTTGGTGAAATCCCACGACCACCTGACTTGTGGTAAAGGGTGAACAGACCGCAGAAATTCCCTTAGAAAAGCCGGAGTGGCATCAGTGACAGAAGCAGAGCTAATTTCTTTCCAAGGCCCCTTGTCTTTCTCTAGGCCTGGGATCACTTTCTTCTGGTTTGCACAGATTTCATTGGAATTGCCCGTGTTTTGGTGAGGCAAAGTCAGCAATCCCTTACAGACATCCAGAGCTGAGGTCTGTGCAGGCGAGGAGCTCTCCTAGCATTCCATCTCTCTGCGCGAACTCCGGTACTGGGACAGCTGCTGAGCCGGCACCCCGCAGTTGTGCCCGGTGTAAGTGACCCTACTGAGCGCTGGTTGAAACCATCGCGGCATCTTTTCAGGCTGCCAAGGATGGAACAAGGTCTGAAAGGTGTCTTTCTGTTTAGGCAAATGTGCAGGACAGATGCTGTCAATTATTTTTTTGGTGTCCCGGGCAACCTGACTTTTATGTAATTCTATTGCCGAAGTCTTTGGTTTAAGAACTGAGGAAGAATTTTGCATGCAAATAGTTTTGAAGGGGTAGCGCAGCTCCCTGCTAGGTCATCTAAAACTAGCAGCTTCTCAGCTTGGGAATTCTTGGTAGTACTCTGAAGGTAACAGCAAATTAGAGTTTGGCATGATGAATCTTCCTAAAAGCTTAAAATCAGTGGGAACTTTGAAAGCTCTAAAACACTGTGAGTTTGGGAGCACAGCAGGAATGTCGTCCAGTCCCCGTTTCTGCTTCATCCTCGTTTGTCTGCCAACCTCGCCTCATTCTACACCAGTACATGGAAATCTGATGTAAATTGATTGTGGATTATCCTAGCAGCAGCGCATTCAGAATTTCAAAAGGTAGCACATATCTCTGTCTGCATGCTGAGAAATGAGAGCTGAATCTGTTGTCTCTCCAGATGTTGAGCTTCCTTGGGAAGTAGTGGGAAGAAGGGGATTCTTTTCTATTTCAGAGCTAGTAATAAAAAATGCTTTATCTTAACACTTTAACTGGTACATCTTCAGAGGCCGCTTTACCAAAGTTTCTGAGGTTTAGAAAGCCAATGCTGGGTTTCTGTAAAAGCTGATGGAGCTGCAAAAGCCTGTAGAACTCTGTTACGATTTGTGTGTTTAAAATCACTGTTTTGGGATAATGCCCACCCCCTGCTTAGGAACGAAAAGGGCTGTTTTAAATAATAGGAGAGGTGGTTATTTTTCTGCTACGGAGATATGTTTGGTAATTGGTACTCTGTTCTAGTCTCCAAATTGTTGTATTCTGTACGGAAACTGAAGCTCTGTGCAGGAGGTTCAGTCTGGCAAGATGCATCTAGAAATACAAGGATGCATTCTCAAGAGACGTTACCAGAAGTCTTGCAGGCAGATGTAGGTGAGCCTTGGTAGGGGGCTGATTTGTATTTGAATGTTTTTCATGGTTACCTTCTTGCGTACCTGGTAAGAGTAGTCATTGTCAAGTAACAGAACCAAGACTTGGTTTTTGGGTTTGATTAAAATCCACATTCTCTCAGGCTCCCGTTTTCTCCCTCCCCCAGCCAATTTTCCTCGTGTCCTTTATGTTTCCAACACCACGCAACAAACTGCAGTGTTTTCTCCTGCTGCACAGAGAGCTAGGAGATGGTGCTCTGATGCCCATCCGTACAGAACATCACTGGCCTTCTAGTCTAGAGCAGCAGTGTCTGCAGCTTCAATGTGTGCCAACAGGAGACATTGACAGGGAATGGAATGAAGGGCATAGGAGGACCTGAGAAGTCAGTGTATGCAGTAGCTTTGCATTCTGTTTAACGAAGCAGCTGATTCTTCTGTGCAGAGCCAGCTGGGTGACTTCTGGCTCTTTTTACGTCCTTTTGCAAGATCCTTCAAACACCTTGGAGACTCCATGGGAGCTGTGCAGTAGCATTTGCTGCAAACTGTCAAACATTTTTTCTTTTGTGTTTAGCAGGGCTGGGTGGATAGCAGCTATGTGAAACAGATTTGATTGAAAAGGCTAACGAGTTTGGAATTTAATTGGAAAAATTGGGCTAAACGTATTCCTGAGAGAACAGTGAAAAATGCAAAAGTGAAATTAACTTCATGCTCTCTATTGTTCATGTTAAAATGATTTAAAATCTAGTGTGTTGCATTTGGCAGATGACATGACATTTATTTTTCTTTTGACATCTGAAAGATGGGTCTTCTATCCAGACTTGCGTACAGTCAAAAGAGCTCCTTTTAAATCTGCTCTCTTGGAATTGATTTGACACGACTAGGTCATGCTTAAAGTAACTTGGTAGCCATTCCTGCTAGATTTCAAAGTTACTCTGTGCTAGATCAAAAGGTTACAATTGTTAGCTATGCTTGACTTCCCAGAGCCTTGAAATATCTTGAAATTATGAAGGTAAAAAACTGTAAGCAGTTCTTATGTTTTTTTCTTACGAGTGAAGAGCATCTTGAAATAGAGCTAAGAAATCTAAAGCCAGATACATTTTTGGGACTGCCTGCCTTCCTGCCATGTGAGAAGAGCTGTGTCTAACTCACCGTCAGTTGTGCTGTATTTCATGCCTGATACAAAGCTTCAGCTCGTGGCACCGTGTAGTTAGAAACCAGGCTTCAGAGGGAAGAAGCAGGAATTTTCTTTCAATAGTTTTGAAGAAAAAATGTAGGTATGCCCAAATCTAGCTACAGATGTGTGAAATAATGAAGCCCTCGTTTGTTTCTCAGTATTTTCATTGGCCTTTGGAAAATGTAAAGAAAAAGTGAGGATTTTTTTTTTTTTTTTTTTTTTTTTTCAGCTGGTGTTACTTTGTGTAATGTTAAGGTAAAAGCAGCACCTTACTGTGTGCGGTCTGTGGCAGCAAAGGGGTGATGCCATTACTGTGGATTTTTTTCTATTACAGATAAGTTCTAATATTTTCAGAACGCTTCCACCCAGCGATAACCCGGATTTTGACCCAGAAGAAGATGAGCCAACTCTTGAAGCCTCGTGGCCCCACATACAGGTATGGGACTCCTTGATTGTCGAGCCTTCTTGTAAGGCATGAACTGTGAATAGATATCTGAGTAATTTTGTACCTTTGGTATGAAAGTCAGAATTGGTTTTATAAAAATATAACCGAGTTTTTATACTTGGAAAAGGGAAAAAAAAAAAAGCGGTGTTTTCCTTACTCGTATGAATATGGCAAAACATAAGCATTCCAAATTGTTCGAGTACTCTTTCTTGTTTTGAGTGATCTGTAGTGTTAAAATGTGGAGTGTGTATCTGTGTGTCTTAAAAATGTATGGATGTTCTGGGTAATCGTGTTTGTTATTTAAGGGGTTTGTTTTCTGCACTTGATGGATTTTTGTATGGTTTCAATAAAATTTAAGTGAATGTTAACAGTTCAGTTTCTTGTCACAATAACACAAGCAGAGCCATAGCTTTTATTTGTCTTTTGAGCAGGAAATAGATATCTCCTCATTCTTCCCTCCCTCTGCTCAAAACCTTTACAATATAGGCATTGTTGTTTGCTAACAGTAGGTTAGTTATTCTATTGTTGCTCTCCTCTGCCAATCTTGTGATGTTATAGCATTGCTGTATCAATGACATGATCTACTTGTGCTCTGCTGATTTTTTTTCTCAGTTATCTGTTAAAAGTTGAACAATCCCAAATCACTGGTCATCATCCAAGTTCAGATCTCTGGTACTCAGTTGTGTGGCAACTTCTAATAGAGAGTAGAAGATTAATAGTTGCTAAGTATCCGTATGCCACCTGCTCCCCTCTGTCCTTAAAATACTGCATGAAGATAGAATACTGTATGTCCTTACAAGGGGGATGTGTATCCCCATGCAGCACAGAGCTATGCAAATATCTCCTTAAGCCTGTAGAGGCGTCATTTGACTTCCAAATGCTCCTGTCTCCCAGGGATAAAATTTGTAAATGTTTGCTCAGTTCACTTTAGGACATGAGTGAACTACAGTTCTTACAGGGAAAAAACTTGTGGTTTCTGTGACCATTTCACTTTGTGCTTTAGGCTCAGCTGTGAGAAAGTGGAAGAGCTGTTGTTGTGTGTTATCGTTTGACATTTTATTTTTGGCTTTTTCCTTTGCCTTTTTCTAAATGAGTTTTGGCCAGGCTATCTGATTGCTGATAGTGGGTTTCCTGCTCCTGCAGTTGATCATCCTGGTCCTTGGAATAGATTCGCTCAGTGCAGCACAATGGAAATAGTTTGTGTTTTTCTCTCCTTTAGTTCTCCTTTAGTTCTCCATCCTTTACCTAGATGGTAGAACTCAAAATTGTTGTCTGTCACATAGCCAATTTTCTGGGAGGGAAAAGAAAACAAAGATCTGACTCTCCTGTTCTGTGTTGTGTTGAACGTGTTATTTCACTGTAACATAACGTTACAGGTAATAGCTTAGTCAGTTACCAGCAGCATGTGTAGCCACTACAAAAGACTGCAGACCTTCAGTAAAAACTAGTCACTTGAAAGACGTGTCTTTAAAGTTATACTCAAGGTGGTCTGTAGCAACCAAACTGGACTGAAAAAGCTGGCGTTAGAACCACGCTGTGTTTCTGGGCTTAGGGAGCTGTAGGTAGATGGTGGAGTTGTTAGCTCAAAGCAATAGCATTCTAGTGGTCTCTGCAGTAATGAATAGTGAATCGCCAAAACATAACAGGTTATTTGCTGTAACTCTTTTACCCCAAACAGACTGACTTTGAGAACTGAAACTACCAAATCCAACAACTCTCCCCATGACTTAGTGTTCCTAATGGTAACACTTCAGTTGTGCTCAGGAAGGTTAAACGTACCTGTCTGTTTATCTGGTTGGTTTGGTTTCTTTTTTCAAGGTAAAAGTAGCCAGCGTCTCTTGTGTTTAGGACCCATCCTTGTTCCCCTTGCTGTCACTTAGGATTGTGCTTCTGTTTTCAAGCACTAGTGTACGGGAGAAGGAAGAGGCTGACTTATCCAGAAACGGCCATTACAGCTTGGGACACCACGGATAAAGTTACCTAAATTTCCCAAGGAATCCCGAAGTTTCTTGCTACCTTTTACTATCTGTACATTTTTATGTATGGCTTGAGTAGCTGTATGTGGATTTTTGAGCATTAAATGTTTGTTTTTCTGAAAGCTCCTCTCTTTAAGAACAGTAGCAACAATGGTGGTTCTGGAGTTGCCTGGATTATACAGAGCATTCACGTGGTAACTGATGGATCTTCTCTGTACTAGAAATGAGACGTGCCACGGCATCAGATATTGAGAATCTGGCGTTAATATTGATTTAGTCTATGACTCTGCTAAGGCATTATGCTTTAGCCTTGTTCTTCTGCTGGGTGTTTGTCCCAGTTCCCATATCTATTTATGGAAAGAAGCCATAATTGTCCTCCCTCCCTGCCTTCCTTTAGGGTAAACAAAACAGACCTATTTAGTCTTGGCTCATAACAATTGGTACTCTGGCCCTTGGCCGTTCTAGTGGCTTCTCTCTATCCTTTCAGGTCTGAATATGTTTTCTCCAGCACGTATGGTACTGCACACCTCTCTCTGTTCTGTCACTATTTTACTGGAAAATCCCAGGATTTCGTTTGTCATTGCTGTGGCTTTGCTGTGTAGCTGGGGAACTTCGTCATCCTAGCATTCAGAACCAGTATCCTATCTTTCTTTTCTCAGCTTCAAAGCTTGCTGTTCCTTAGTAGAGCTTTTTCTTATCTCTGTAACTGACTTTGCAATCATTTAGTTTCATCCTGTATCTGTCACTTTCTTACTGATAACCTGATGTTCCTTATTGCCTGACTTAAAAAAAAAAAATAGCTTCCAATATTGTGGCTTCATTCCAGCAGCTTTCATATAACTATTCTTGTTGTGTTTGCTGATAGAAATACGTAATGTACAAATTCAGTACTTAATGAAATTTAATTCCAGCATGAATTCCTGTGATACTCTGTGAACCTCCCTCCAGTCATGTTTCCCATTTCAGTACAAACCACTGAACCACTGTAACGTTTATCTAATTTCTAGCTTAAAAGACATGAGTAGCCATGGTTTAGTAACTCTTCCGAGTGGAAATTGTTGAAATACGTGCCTCTATATGTTACCTCTGCGTAGGTTTTATCCTCAGTCCAGGCAGTATGTTTGTATTTATCTAAAGTGTGCTTTAGTATTATTGCTTACTATTTAACTATTCCCGAGCTGAGAAATACATTGAAAACGTAAGAGGCCCTGAATGCAGCTAATCTGAAGACATCTTTCCTCTCAGTTCTGCCTTGCTTAAAAGATGCCTGAGGTGTATTTTATAAATCAGAATGTTGCATGCGTCCTCCCCCAGCTGCCACTGCTATGGATACACACGGTTATTTGTCTTGGACTTGTGCTGGGTCCAATAGTATGGGACTTGTGCTCTGCCATTTCTGTGCCTTGCTCTGCTGCCTCAGGCCCTTGCTGCCTCCATCTCTCCTCTGTCTGTGGGCCTTACGGGATCATAGTGAATGGGGACTTGAAGTCAATAGAAAGAATAGACTACAAAATATACAGGATATTGGAGTAAATCTGCAGAAGGTCTTACTGTTTGAACGGAATGCCCAGAGTATAGAAATGCAGTGCTGTGCCAAGCGCTAAAGTTTGTATGTACTCCTTCAGCTTTTCCAGTATGACCGTTTTTGGAGCTGCAAGCTCCATCTCTGGAGCTTAAATCTGAAACCTGACTTCAGGAGGGCTCAGCAAAATTTTCTGAATCTGTTTTCAGGGAATCAAGTACTGTTAGAGCACTTAATTTTACCCTCAGTGTTGATAAGCGTTTGGTAACTCATTTCTACATAACGCATTCTTAATGTAGTAGGAAATGTGAATTTGTGCAATACTTCTACTTTATTTTTGCTGTAGAGTGGTATTTTCAGTTATGTATTGGTTAAGAATCTTCTGGGAATTAAAATGCACTTGACGCTTACAGTAAATTGCACTAGAGGCCATGATAGTTTTCATTTGTAAATGTTAAGAATGTGAATAGTCCCACTGACTGGGGTAGGGGATAAGATGCATTATGGTGTACTTACTAACTTGCTCAAAATTCTCTCTTTGATGTTTGTAGTTGGTGTATGAATTTTTCCTAAGATTTTTGGAAAGCCCGGATTTTCAGCCTAGCATTGCAAAGAGATTCATTGACCAGAAGTTTGTACAGCAGGTAAGTAGACGGGTTTCTGCTCAGAGTTAAAGATCTCCTCTCAGGTTTAACCGGTGGCTGTTCAGCTGAGGCCACACTAAAGCTTTCGCTTTGACAGAGGGTTCGATTCTAGTCGTTCCGACAGTGATTTCTGCCAAACGATGCCTGCTGCACAGGCAATAATTGGTAATTAGCAACTTCAGGAACGCTTTGGTTTCAGATATTAGCCTCTTTGCTTTGCAATGCGAGATTTTTGTTAATGCAAGTTGTGTTTTTAATCATCTGTAACTTACCTCCAGTCGAATCAACAGCGTGCCAATGACTCTGCTGTAGTGCTTTGATGTTTGTTTTCTTCATAGAGATTTACGATGGGAAATCTTACAGCAAAATAGTTTTTCCTATGAATAAGTAACTTAATGTACATCAAATGTGTCCCAACATGTGCTGAGTTATTACTGGATGGTGTCATTCTCATATTGTGGTGTATTATAGGCAGGAGGAAAATTTAAATGAGAAAGCTCATGAGAAAATAGTGCAAAGTTTTCATCATACGAAGTTACTATGAAGAAAAGTGAAGCAGGACATCACACCTCACTTGCCAGGGCATTAGGCTGTATGATACTGTAACAGTTCTCGTCCAAGGTTACCTCACTGGGGATCTTTACCATGCCCAAATGCTCATTTTTCAAAGCTTGAGCGTGAATAGGCTGCCACAGTACAGCAGTGAGAAGTGAAAACGGAGACGAATGCTTTCACTTGCTGCCGTCAGTGACTGTTTGCATGCCCGCTTCTTTGGGCTTACCGTTCTTGTCTGTAGGCGTTCCCTCCTTCTCTATTTTGTTCGACTTTCATACAAAATTCAAACCTGAAGCTGCTGCTGACCTGTTGGCCATGCATGTCCAATTCGCTGACTGGCCCACAGTTCTTAAGAGCTATGTTGCAGTATTTCAGCTCCTGATGTTTCACAAGGGCTTTCTCTAGAGTATAATAAAGATGGTGCGAAGCACACAAGCTGTTTATGGGGAGAAAGTGCAGTAGTGACCCTGAGGAAATTCCTTCTGAATATAGAAATGAAATGAGCAAAGTTCTTAAACAGCAGTTCCCAGTCCCTGCTGCTGCTTTGTGTAGATGTTCGAGAGCTTGCAGATCTGGACTAAGCAGGAGGCTGTAGTGATTGCTGGAGCTGAGTTACTGTGGGGAGGAAAAAGGTATTGAACAAACCCAAACAGGGCGGGGGAAATACTGACATCAGAGTCAGACAGAAATGAAGAAACTGCTGATTTCCCTCCCGTCCCCAGCTCATTTTTAATGCATTTGCATTCTGTTAAACATCTGTCTCCCTCTCTGTCCCCTGAGGAAATGTGCATGATTCTTATCACAGACTTGTCTTACAAAATGATTCTGCAGAGAATTATGCTTGTGTTTAACCTCGAAGGCACGAGGCGCGTATTGAAATCGGTAGAACAAGATTTCAATTAAGAAATCATAAATGTATGACACAGATTTGCTTCACTGTAATTTCTTGAAGACCGAGTAAAAACCACTTACCCCAAATTCGATGATATCATTCTTAAAATTTCATTGTTATTTTGATAGGTAATGGTTGGAATGGCTTTGTTGATGTCTGCTGTCTGCAGACTTTTCAATATGAAGGAAATGAAACTGCTGGGTGTACTTAAATCAGCTTTATTCAAAATCTAATTGCGAAAATAACATTGGAGATCCAAATCAAGTATCAAGTCAAACCGATCCTGGTTTTTCTAATGCAGACTTTGTAAGTTAAAGATCAAGCTCAAATCAACTAGGGGCAAGACAGAATGTAAGTCTTCCTAAAGTAATACATTTCAATTTAATTTTTGAAGTTACTGGAGCTCTTTGATAGTGAAGACCCACGAGAACGTGATTTCCTAAAGACAGTTCTTCATCGGATTTACGGCAAATTCCTTGGCTTAAGGGCATTCATCAGGAAACAGATCAATAACATTTTCCTCAGGTATGCTCTGTCTGCATGTCTGTCCGTGTTGAGCAATATTCTATTTTCCCTTCGTAGTCTGTGACTGCAGAGATTGGTTCTTGCACTGAAAGAGCTGGGTTTGATCGGTGATTGCCTTTCAAATATCTAAAGCCTACTAAAGATGATTTACTTGGAATCTGCTTCTGTTTTTGTCTTTTTTCGTAATAGGTTTATATATGAAACAGAGCACTTCAATGGTGTTGCTGAACTTCTTGAGATATTAGGAAGGTAAGTTTGAGCTGACAGAAAAGATACAAAATGTTATTGTGGGCAATGCTTGCTTCGGTTTCCTTGCTTTGGGAATGAGAAGAGTATTACAGTAATGAGTGATGAAGTGCAGCCACTGATATAATTGAATACTGTCTGGGTTACCACCTGAATATCTAATTAGGATACAGAGTCTAAATCCTTCTTTTTCAGCGCGCATTTTAAAGATGACAGGCAAAATTTTTCTCAGGAGTCCTTGCTTGTTGAGGAGTATATCCAATAGAGTACTTACTCTTTGGTTTGGAAAATGAATGTTAACTTCAGCTCTCAAGCTGAATACAGTGCTTTCACCTTCAGCAGGCTGATTTTGTTTAGTGTGTTCAGGAAAGCCTTGAAAGTATCTTAATTACCGTGTTTGTCACTAATCCAGTAATTTGAGTTTTTACTTTGAAAGCTGTTTGTGGTATCTTTCTGATAATTCTCCCAAACTGACACAGATCTATTTCATGGTGGAAGACTAAACACAAGTGGCTTAACAGCTTGTGAAACCATCATGGAGTCGATCATCGTGAAAACCAAGGGAATGGGAGATACCACTTGTTCAGATTGGTCTAAAATGTAGGAAACAAAAGCTAAGGTCTTCCTGAAGGACTGTCATCTGTTCTGTGGCTGACTCTTACGACAAGGTTACTGAGTCAATGACTACCTGGAAGCTTTACTTTTAGGGGGAAAACTCAAAACATATTTTCAAACTGGGCTGTCATAATAATTAAAAAATGAGATGCCATCTGTTTTTTTTCCTCTGCGAGTTGTGTTTAAGTGATTCTGCATGAAACAGGTCAGCTTCCTGATGTGTATGAGCTTTATCATTACACAGCAACTTACTTTAGATTATTTTACCTAGAGGAGGTGATGGTGAAAGCCCTCTCATGAGTGTTAGTGGGCTTCCACTCTGCTTCTCTCATATGCCTGCCAAGATGCCAAGCCTTCAGAGGCTGTGCATGTATTAAGTTATTTTATGGCTTTGTAATTAGCAGGGTTAGAAACGGAATCAGAAATGGAATGTCTGCTGAATGTACAGGAATTCTTGACTTCTTGCTGGGAAAATCTTGTTTTTGTTTTGATTTTTTTTAATAAAAATAAATCCTGCTTATTCACGTTTTCAGTATTATCAATGGTTTTGCACTGCCACTGAAAGCGGAACACAAACAGTTCCTTATGAAAGTTCTGATTCCCATGCATACTGCAAAGGGATTAGCTTTGTTTCACGCACAGGTAAGCTTTCACCTATTTTTAAGAGTAGTGCTTTTCTTTGTATTTGCATTTGAAGCTAATGAAAGTTACAATGTCAACGTTGTGAGGTATTTGTAAATGTATATTTCTTAAGATCTTGCAGATCTTGTTTAGAAATGTTAATTTTGAGCTAAAATGCTTAGCACGTATTAAAAGTGAAGGAATGTAACAGTGATTTGAAGCCGCATCAGCTGAAGTGGGAAGCTTTTTGGTTTGGCAGTCTGTCACACTCCAAGCTTCATTTAATCCCAGGCCCTTGTTCTGTCCTCTTATCGCTTTGTTAATGTAACCTACGTGCTGTGTATCACGGAACCCTGAGTATGGCTAGGTGCTCATTTCAGAAGTGCTGCTTTATTTCTAAAACCTTCCAGTGATTGCGGGGGGGGAGGGGCGTTGGGTAGAAATGGCAGAAATGCATAATAGCTCTCTGGCTCAGCTAGAAATTATGTAGATCCATGACATGCTGTCAGAACGCAGCAGTTATTCATTTGACTTCCATTCTTATGCTTAGTGTGGCCGTTCATCATCTTACTGCAGGAATAATGTGTATTCTTTCCAGACATATGGCACTTGAGCATTGAATACATTTGATGTAAACTTACAAGTAATTCAGCTTGGCTAATAAAAAAATAGCTTTGTTAACTTAGTCCGCCAGCTAATACAGCTCCTTTGTAGACAAAACAAGGAAATGAGTTTCTAATTAAAGCAAAATCATTATGACTATATAGACTACAAACAGGATCAGGTCGAGAGCTCGGTTAAAACTGCATATGAGAATTAGGAATTAATTAGATCACTTGTCTTTGTGGATTATTACTGTCTGATAGGCTGCCACGTGGAATGAAGGCAGTGGTCACATGCCAAAAGTATTCTCCTTGATAGATCAGTGCAGCAAGCTGCCCTTTTTCTGTGATATGTTTAATCTCGTCCATTGGTACCTGAAAGGATGCTCTAAATTCCGCTGTACTGGATACTGGAAAGCAGCATTTGGTTTGTTGAGCAGGCTACTTGTCTATCCCGTCACAAAGCACTAGTGCTAGGTGCCAAAACAGCGCTTGGAAATAAAAGGAGCAGTCCCACCTCTGTGTTTCTGCCTTCATGTTACCCTGAAACCAGGACCGAGTCTGCTCTGCAGGCAGGGGTAACCTCACCGCTGTGTTTCTGCGGCACAAGGAGCCTGCCCTTAGAAGATGAAGTCTTAAAGCTGGCTTCAGTTTGAGCCTTTGTGTCTTTGAACAGTGGGTACGTGGCACAGTAATGCCTTAATGGGAATTTATGAAGTCTGTGTGTGCCGTACTGTTTTTTGAATCCCCACACACACATCCTTATGAGTAGCAGCAGTAAGTGAGGCTCGTTGTAATGACCTGTTTTAGGATAACAGATTCACACAAAAAAAGGTAATTCTTGATCTCGGGTTTGGCAATACAGATGGAATGCACAGAGATGATTTTTGTACCTGGGTCATACTGGGAGATGAAGCATACTGTGATTTCTCAAAATCAATCTGGATGGAATTTAGAACTGTGACTATCATTGTGTGGCTTCTGTAGATGGCAGAGCTATGGCTGTTTGTTGCTTAGCTGTGTGCTAACTAACTAAACAGCATGTAAATCAGTGAACGTAGAATGTACGGTATCACTCCTCAGGGCCCTGGGCAGCGATCACTGAGGTGGGGGAGAACACAGTGTTTGGGGTTTTTTCCTTTCTTTTCTTAATTTCTTTTCTCATGCTCCGAAGAGCTCTCATTATAAGCTGTGCCATTTAGTTATGCTGCAGTGTCTAACCAGTGTCCGTTTAAATAATTCTGTGACTTATATTCTAGCTCGCCTATTGTGTTGTACAGTTCCTGGAGAAAGATACAACTTTAACAGAGCCTGTAAGTGTTTTTCAGTTGTACGTTTTTCTGGTTTTAATTTCAACTTAGCATTTCAGAGCAGTTCACTGGAATTGCAGAGCAGTGCTATCTGATATCTGGATTATGATCCGTAGGCGTTTTTTAGGGGGGGAAAAAGTGTAGGAGAAAGTCCCGAGTTTGGAAGTGCAGTTATCTCTTAGCCTGCATCCAGGATGAAATTGAAATAGAAGTTTGAACCACTGAGATCACATAAATCACCTCACATGAGAATGCGTGGAACAGCTGTATTCCTTCCTGCTAAGAGCTACTATGTCAGTATTAGCGGTGCTGACGGCTGGTGCCTAGCAGAAACATGAAATATTTCAGGGCATACACTGACCCAAAATGGAAGTGAGAAAGAGTAACTACACTTTATTTAGACAGAAAGGATGCTGACATTCCAAATGTGATGTTTGTCTTTTTGGTTCCTGGGACATCTCCCGGCAGCTGCAGTAGAGGTGCTTTGGGCATCAGTGGCTTCTGCCACACTGCATCCCCTGCGGCACACACAGCCTGCCCGGCCTCAAAGGGAATGGCGGTGCTTCCTGCCGGCAGGCTGGCTGTGCCCGTACTGAGTGCAGGCAGTGCTGCAGCTCCTGGGGGAACAGAGCAGCACCGCAGCAGCTGGGACAGAAACAGTTTGGTCAGCAACTGGAAACCCTTCTATTAAGGAGATGTTGGTGATTTAAATGCTTTGGTTATTAATGTGAACCTAGAGTAAAATTGCCTTTATAAAGGAAAAGTTAATATATGGTAGTAAGTGAAGATGTAAGAAACTTGAAGTGCTTGAAATGTAAATGTTAAAACTTGACAGGGCAACTGATGAAATAGCACACGGATTTTTGTTTGGCTGTAGGTGAAGTAGTATTTTAAGAAGTCCATCAGAAGGCTTCATGAGTACCTCCCTGTTATTTTTCTGGCAGCAAGTGTCTCTCGGGGTCAATTCAGAGGACGTGCGTTCTGAGCTCGTGTAGCTATGGTACTCTGCCTTAGGTCTGTCTTGATGTTTGCAGAGCTGACAGGAGCTCATTACCTAACCCTGCTGAGTGCCACAGCTTTTACGTGGATGGAATTTCATTTCATGAGAATCAGGCTGGATGTGCAGCCCTTGTACGGAAGTTGTCTAGCAGGTGCCTGCTGGTGTAAGTCAGCTTTATTGGAATCTGGTAGCCCCGGGAGGAATATTAACCGTGTTTATTTTGTGCTGTAAGAACAGTACGACTTCAGGTCTACATTTGTGCAGTTCTTGGAAAAAAGGCTTTGAACTGAAATATGCATGTATCAGCTTTTCAGTGTAAGAGCGTGGTCAGGCTGGAAACTGATACTGTCTCTGAAGAGCAAGGAATAGGTATGTTGTAGAGGTTTGCGCTTTCTAGGAGGAACATTTTACTTCTTTATCAAGTTGAGAACGTGTGTCCATATAGTGAAGTATATTCAGCACTCAGTGCCCGCTGCTGGAAACCAGACTGTTACAGCTGACCCAGCTCTGTGCCTCCAATATCAGTACATTCATGCTCCAGGTTACAGAGATGTATGTTAGGTTCTAGTAGCTTTTCTTTGGAAGATGTACCCATCTGAAATTATTTTGGCTTTCTGGTGTTGTCTGGGGGAAGGGAAAGGTGCTGGCAGACTGTACATGTTCCCACTTGTTCTTTAGAAATATAAAATATGAAGTCCTCGTTTGCTGAGTTTCATCTGAAGTGACAGCCAGTCTTCTAGCTTGCATATCCCAGGATAAAATCTGGTGAGCACCTAACATCATTAACTTACTGTCAGCACGTCACCTGTGGCAGTACACACAGCTGGGAGCCAAACAGCCAGCTGGGAAGACTGGAGGAAAAAAACATGGGAAAATTGCAATATGGAAGGCATTCACATAGTAGGTTAAGTTCTACAGTTGGGTACGATCTGTTAGGTGCTGCTATACCATAACAGCTGAGGTCTTTCCTCAGAATGAAATTTCACAGTGCTTGAAGGTTTCTGTGTCCAAAAGGCGCAGTTCGGGCTTTCTTCAGCCAGCATTTGTGCTTCAGGCCAGGTGCTGGGTCGGGTGTCTGTTCTGGGGAGCGGCTGCTGCTCCTTTTGGTGGTGGTGATTTCCCTCCTTTCCTGCCCCTCTTAGGGGCTGTGCTTTCCAATTACATTTCCCAAAGGGTTTTTCCAGTCTTACACGAGAGAGTTTCTCGTGTAGATACTGAAATACATTTTCTTTGAAGTTCCCATCATTCCTAGTTTCCAGGCTTTGACACGTCAAATCATAGAAGACAAAAAGGTGTGGTGGAGGCCGGGACCCCCGTTTGCAGTTTGTGCTGTCTGTGCGCTGCTTTCTCTTGGCCTGCAGTGGGTGCAGCTCTGCAGCGTATGGGTCAGGAGGGAACAAGTACAAGTATTGGCAACCTGCCTGCAGGGAAATGAGCTTCGTTTTGGGATGCTTTGATGACATCAACATGGTATCAGTTAGTGTACGTAGTGCGGTGGGAGTGGGTAACTGAAGCAAGATAAATATTTAAATGAGACAAAGTATTTATTTTCATGGAATTGCTTTTAGCCTTGTTCAGTTTCTATTGAACCTCTGGAGGGAGAAACAGACTTTTTTTTTCCCTCCATTTTATCAAAGATGATGTAACAGAAATGTGTTCTGGTTTAACTTGTTTGTGTTTCTCATGTAGGTAATCAGAGGACTGCTCAAATTTTGGCCCAAAACTTGCAGTCAGAAAGAGGTTGGTTTTGTCTTCTCTCCCCCTTCTGTTTCTTGTCTGCTGTGATGCAAACTGCAGCGTGGCAGGGTTGTGCTCCCCGTCTCTGCTGCGCGTCTCCAGAGATCTTGCAACAAACTTGCAGCTCTTGAAACTTGATAAGAGTGCTCACCTTTGTCATGCTACTCAGTGCAGTTTTTCGGCATGCCAGTTGTCACTTGGTGCTGCTATGTTAAAACTGTGCTAGAAGCTCATTCTTATTAAGATACTGTATAGAGGAAAAGGTTTTAGAGGTGAGAAGTTCCTTAGTGGTCACACTATGTTGGAGGCAGTCATCTGTACCACAGCCCAGGCGTAGTCACTGAGATGCTGAACAGAACTCTGGTGAAGTGTGCATACATTTTTTCCACAGGGTGAAAATAACTCTTAATGGTCTGGGGAAATTGTTTTTTTCTGGCTGGCTTTTCTTCTCTGTGATTCAAATGAGCACAGTCGGGAGTTGGACTTATGCTGCCCCAGCTCACCTCTGCTGGTGCCTGAGGGTGGAGCCCTTCAGCTCTGCTGTCCATTTGGTTGCGCGGCACTGAATTTTTCCACGCCACCTGCCTGCTGTCCTGCAGGCTCTAGCTTAAAACCCCTATTGACTACTGGCCACTTCAGCAGCTATTCTGCAGATCTCAAAGGTAACCTCTGCAGCTACTTTTGAAGTAAAACGTTGCAGCTTTTTTTAACTGTAAAGAAGAACATTCTGCAGAAACAGCTCTGTTAAGTGCCAGAGCAGTTACACAAAGGAAGACCCCGAGGTAGGAACAGCATCCAGGTCGCTGGCACCGTGGGCTGCCTTCTTTCAGCCTGCAGAAAAGCCTGCGGATCCCCCAGGCACTGCTCTGTGCATGTTCTCATGTTCCAGCCATATTTTGTTTCTGTTTGCACTGTCAATGTAAAACATCCTCATACTTGTTGATGTGTTTCTTTTCTACAAACAGGTAATGTTTTTAGGTGAAATTGAAGAAATCTTAGATGTAATAGAGCCGACACAATTCAAAAAAATAGAAGAGCCTTTATTTAAGCAAATATCCAAGTGTGTGTCAAGTTCACATTTTCAGGTAAAACAAAAACAAAGAACAAACAAACAATCAAAAATCCCCTGCAGTAATTTGTTTTCTGGTTGTTGACCCCTAACCTTTGCATTTCAGGTTGCAGAAAGAGCTTTGTACTTCTGGAATAATGAATATATTCTTAGTCTGATCGAGGAGAACATTGACAAGATTCTACCAATTATGTTTGGTAGTTTATACAAGATCTCCAAAGAACACTGGAACCCGTAAGTAACATCTCACTGTCTGTAGCACCAGAAATGCACTGCATTAAGCCTACTGTTTTGAATTGAGATCGTAACCCTGTAAATGTGTCTTCATTTTAACGTAGATGAAACCTGCTGAAATGGACGTCATTTGCAGCAATATCTGCTTTCACTGTTCTGCATTACGATGGAGAACTGGGATTTACTCAAAAAATGAGGGCATTGGATGGCCGCTGTGACATTCTAATGACCTTTGATCTTAGGTGTTGGTTATTTAATTTGCCTTGCAAATATGAAAAAAAAACAAGCAGGAAATTAAAGTAATGACATCGAAATCCTGAAATAATGCCAAGTTTGGCTGTGCTCAGCGCCCTCAACTGAGTCAATCTGTGGAACATAGAAAGCTTTTTACAGGCAGAAGCCCAGGGAGGCAGGAGCCTTCTGCAGTCTAAGCAAATCAGACACCTGTTAAGAGCCCTTAGAGACTGAGATTACTCTGAATGGATCCAGGTGCTGTGTGTCAATGCAAACCTACCAGCTGAGCCTGAATGTAACTACAGGAGACCTGATTCTTGGAGCCTTAGTAGTGCCTGCGGGCCTCAACAAATCCAAACTGTGTCCCATTTCCCCAAGCTGCAGACAGAAGGTGCTCTTTACTTCAGGAATGGCACGAAAGACACAAATTAACTGTATACTTTGAAAAGCAGGAAGTTCAGGAAGCAAGTACAGCCCTGTGGTTATAATCTGATTTGAAAGACAGAGAAGCTTATTTACATCTGTCCACCTGCCCAGTGTGGTCTTAATTATTCACTTAGGATCAGGCTTTTCCTCTCAGAAAACCAATAACCTAAGTAAGCTTTTGTCCTCAAACCACGAGACAGCCAGCGTTCAAACAGTGTGTGGGCATTTTGGGTGAGCGTGAGGCCCCTGGTCAGCAGGAGAGAGACCTCAAAGGTGCCACAGTGAACAGAGTGTACTGAAAAGGCAAACGTGGTCCTTTGGTTACTTCCTTAGATATTTCTTTCACTCATTTTTCAAGTGATGACTGTATGGCACCCTGCTCTACAGCCTTACCTCCTTACTGCTGTGTGAAGGCGATCTGCTAGCGAGGGGAACGAGGGGACACAGCTTACCTTACAGCTTACCTTTTTCGATTAGTGATAAGCTGAAAGATAGGCACCTTTTTCATGTTTACTGCAATTTCTGCAGTAATCATTCAGAGTGGGCTGAAAGGAGATAAACATTATTAAGATAACTTAATGGCATGAGAATATCTGCACAGATGGAGTCAAAAAGGAAAACGATCTGTGGCTGTCAAGATCTGCAGTTTCCATAAGACACAGCAGGACTGCTTGAGCTATTCGGTTTCTTGAATTAACTGCCAAACTTGTGCCTAGCACCAGAAGTTTTATCCTTCCAGACTCTCCTGTTTCACTGCTCAAATACTTAAAAACCCTTGTTAGAATTCAGTTTATTAAATGCTAGCACTATAAAGCCGTTCAAATATGTTATCACAGTACCAGTTCTATCTTATGTGATGACCAGGGCTGGGAGTTTAAAGTGAAATACTCATTTATTTGGTTACGGAGGGAACTGTAGTACAAGATTTTCTTTCAAAAACCAGGCTTTACAGTAGCACCTCAAATACAAAGTTCAGGGTCCAAAAAAGAAAGCAAACAGTTGCTTACTGAAGTTTGTGTTAATTCTAATGGCTGCGCTCCTTCCATTCTAGAACCATCGTGGCACTGGTATATAATGTGCTGAAAACACTGATGGAAATGAACGGCAAGCTTTTTGATGAGCTTACCAGCTCATATAAAGCAGAAAGGCAAAGGTAATGGGTTTTTTTGTTTGTTTGTCCAAATGGACGGTGATGATGAATCCATACCTAGAGCGTATCAGCTGAAATCTAGCGCTTAACTGCTGTGGCTGCGGGGTTCTGTAGAAGCACACAGTGGATACTGCTGCTGTGGTGGCACTGCACCAAGAGGCACGTGTTGGGGGGATAAGTGGGCTCAGGTGCAGCAGGGGCTGCCTGGTGCTGGCTCTGCTTCACAGGGGCTGTTGGCTGGAGAAATCTCGGCTGGAAAATACCTCGCTGCTCAAATGGCTCTGTTATCCCACCACCCGCCCACCAGTGCTGCTGGAGCTGTGCTAGCATGCTAAGGCTCCTTCCAGCAGCTGTGCTTCCACTGACCCAAAGTGCTCATTATCTTTCTTGTTTCCGAACTGCAGTCATCTCTGCAAAACCACACTACAGCAATCATCTGACAAACTCACGTCAGAGCACAGTTACTGTTTTACTGCTTATCTTTACTAACTTGTACGCTTTCTTTTTAATAGAGAAAATGGAATGCCTCCGAGTATAGCTTTGGGAAATAAATAACTTAACTTAAGCTGCAGATTACTTGGTGTAGACCACTGTTGTTTAGGTACCTGCATCTCCACACTGCGCTGATGGATGCATCTGAAATTGATACTCCACTCTTTTCCACAGAGAGAAAAAGAAAGAATTGGAACGTGAAGAGCTGTGGAGGAAGCTAGAGGAGTTAAAGCTGAAGAAGGCGATGGCAGAGAAGCAGAACAGCACTCACAACGTGCTCAATGCACACAATACAAGTGCCAAATAAAAGAAATGACAACCTCCACTCAGCAGACATCCTTTTTTGTACCCTTTTGAAATACGTAAAGATTTGCAAAGTAAACCTCATCAGTACAGTAGGAGCAGCCAACTTTTCTCTGGCTAAATGTAAATGAAAAGATTTGAATTTAAATACAGCGTTTAAGTGACGTCAGTACCACAGCATATTGTAAATCTGTCTGATTATCGATATCCTGTCACTTCCAGCGTTTCATAGAACCGAATTATCATCCTTAATGAGTGACATAATTACGGGAGTGGTGAGAATTATGACTTGAATTTTTGATTGTGTTGCACATAGGTGGTATAGTTTGCTATGTACATTTTTTCCTTGTTTTATATGTGCTTTTCACATCGCTGCATACCTTGGTGAAGATGATAGAAAAGGCTTCTAGCTGTGCTGTATTTTCTCAAATAAAACCAAGGTCCATTAGCAGTAGCACGAGACACGCAGTGTGTGTCCCTCGCAGCACTGGAAGGATCTCTCAGGTGGTGCTGTTCTTGAATTCCTGACTGAATTCGCATTTAGATTTTTGTATAAGGTCACTTAGCTTGAGACAAAACAGGGAGAGAAGGACACTTGAACAGGGCAGGACAGCCCACGTGCTTGGTTACACGCAGTGAGTGCCTCCACCCTCTTCTCACTGCCTCTTGGTCCTGGGCTTACTTAAAATTTCCTCTGGCTGCAGCTGAGGATGGAGCTTCCCTTAGAGAGCCCATCAATGATGCTCCTGCTCAGCCCATGGAGGGCTGCGGAACAGCACAGTTCTCCTGGAGGCTGCCCATCCACTGTGGCCTTTTCTGCATTACTTTTAGCACCCTGTGAATGGAAGAGCAATACCAAAAGGGGAAATCTTTTTCCTTTCAGTAAGGAGGAAGGGCTGTCAGTAACCAGTTCCTTGTTTTATTTAAAGAAAATGCAGTCCACTTCTTGAAAGTGGAAAGTTGACTATGGAAGTCTTGTCTGTCACCTGATCAAGTATTTTTCACATCTTTTATCAGAGTACCATTCCAATCTCTTCAATTGCAGTTGTGTGGAAAACTTTTGTAATGAAAGATCTTTGGGGAATTGAGCAGCATTCAATAAAGTCTTTATGTTTGTATTTAGTGCTGTAATCACATCTTTGTGCTCAGAAAGACCGGAGTGTTAGAACGGCTCTTACCACCAACCCTTGACCTGTACCACTCTTGGCAACACCACTGCACTTAGACTGTGGCTTCTAAACCTAAGTGCGTGCCTCGATTTTGCTCTGGAAATCACCTGAAAGTAACTTTGTACATTTTGTCCCAAAACACTTCCTTAGAAGGCAAAGAAAAAAAAAATTGGGAGTACACTTACCACTTCATTAACAAGCCACTAGTAGAGGATGGAAGAAGCAAAACATGACATGGCATGCTTCCTTCCTTGCAACAAACCTTGCAGAGCAAACACACGGTGGTGAGTGGGGCACTGCTGCCTTGTAGACTGCACAGCTCTGAGTCGTTGGGCATCTGACCAGTAAGGGACTTTAAGGAAGAAAAGGGCTCCAGCACCGCAGCACAGCTTGTTAGTGCACGCATTCTCTTTATAATAGAGAATCACATTTAAGTGCCAAGCTGATGAAAGCCTTCTTTAAAACCTTAGCAAAGACTGCAAGAAACAGGGAGGAGCAGCAGCCTGAGTCAGTCTCTCTCTGAAGCTATCGAGTTGCCTGAGGCAGCCTGAGCAGAAATACATAAAAGTCTACTCACTTATTAAACTTCAACATTTTGCATTAATACTCCTGTCTGGATTACCTCCTGTAAAACTCCAGCTGTATCTGAGAGCAGGCAGTTTCAGAGAAGGATACGACAGCTCATTTCAATTTTATTTTATTTTTTTTTTAATATTCAAGTCAATACACTTCAAATGAAAAATGATGTAGTAGAATTCCAGTGCATTTTGTTTGTTTTAACATTCTTTGGAGAGGGGAGGCCGACTGTTTTGTTGTTTGGTTTTACCTTCCACTACGTACAGTCAGGGAAATAACTGCATTCTGGTAGCAGATACAGGTTCAGAGCTCAGGCAGCACTTTCACACCCTCCTGTTCTGAGAAGCATTCAAAACAGTTCTTTTTGTTTGTTTGTTTTCAAAGAATCTAACTGCTACATTAGTGAACTCTCCTCACTCCCCCCACATACATACCCAGGTAACCTTGTTAAGTCTGGAATAGAAAAGCATGAGTTTGTTAGAGCTGTCCTAGCATTCCTAGAGTTAAGCTCTTCTCAGAAGTTCAGACGTCACTTCTCGAGGCTGTGTTTTTCCTGAAGAAAACATACCTGTTTGCTGTATTGCCAGTGGAAGCTTATTCCAGTTCTGCTCCGTCCCTCTGCTGCAGATAGTTACAGGGGGTAGTTTTAGTCTCAGCTTATATGGTTCATTACTTGACTCCTTCTCTTCAGATGTCTCTTTCGGATTTTGATCATCCATTTAACACTTAACTTAGCAAAGTCTGCAGCCTTAAACAGAGCCAAAAAGATACCACAGAGAAGAGCAATCGTGTTCCAAGGATTTGCTGTGATTATCTGAAAGAGATTGAAAATATTATTCTCCTCATCTGACTTGGTATATATTCTACATTAATAAGCATTTCCATTCTTCTATCAGAAGAGTTTGGCAGCACACGCCTCCACACTGCAAAGAAGGGCTGAGCCCCGTGCCACACCTGTGCCTCGTTCTGGGCTTCTTCCCATTCCTTCTGTGAGAAAGGAAGCACACGTGCCAGGAGCTGCCCTGTACTGGCTGCTGAATTCCTTCTGAATGCAGGGTTAACTGTTCAGATAGATACCATTACATCAGCAACTTCCTACATTACTTACAGATCTAAAAAAACAAGCAGTCACACAGAAGAGGTTCTTCTGTTAAGACCAAACAAAGCCAGAACTACTGGAAAGCTTTAACAAGATGCATTGTAATGATAAACCACATTCTGACAGCAGCAACTGCTTCTGTAGAACTACAGCAAGTATCTCAGTTTCTATTTTTAACTACGCCCGGTTTAGGAGTAATTTTATTTACAGTTTGCAATTCTTCTCCTGCCTCCAAGCACAAAGGTGACTTTTGGGACCTCAAGATGAAGCGAGCAGATTTAGGTTTAAGCAGCAATAAAGTAACACAGCTTTCAGATTTGCTGTGGAGTACAAGACACTGACCAGTCAGCACAAAGGCGGTGGCACTGGGTCACAAGCTGAGCCACAGGGTCTGCAACCAGGCTGCCCCTATTATAGATCCACCCAAACACAGCAGCACGGGCTGCTGTAGCGTCGGCAAGAGGAAATAAACACCGCCCTTCACCGCAGCACGGGGCGCTCCCAGCTGGAAGGAGGTGGGGGTGCGCGACCCGTCACAGGGGCTGCAGCGTGGTTTCTCTTAGCTGCACGCACCTCTAGCTGCAAAGATAATGCTGTGTCACTGAGCCAAGGAAGGACAGCTGATGGTCTTGAGCCCCACTGGCTACTGATTACTGAATACATAAAAACAACAACAAAACCCCGCAGAGTGAGATTTCAAAACTAATTTCATTCTTCCTGTTACCTCGGTTCACACAGAAGCTCTGAGGCATACACGCACGCAAACACACACCATGAGCACCTATGGCAAGAACATAAGGTGCAAGGCTGCTTACTTACATCTTGAACGGTCTGTATAAAAGGGTCTTTCCATTCAAATACCACAAAAAACAGCTGGTCACTTCTCAGCCTAGTCCTCTGGTCAATGTAGTTAACCACACTCGTCTGGGGAGGGAGAAAAGAGAAAGGTATAGAAGGTGCAGATTACTTTCTTCAGTTGTATAATCCAGTCTTCAGTGCACCAGAAAAGGCTTATAAGGTGAAAAGAGCAGGCTGTTCAGCCTTTCTCTACCTGGAACGTCAGGCTTTCAGAATACAGAACGTCAGTTTCCTCCATCTCTTTCATGATCACATTCACTTCCTATTTCTCACCTAATAAAACACCGTACCATTTCAGACTGGCAGCCAAGGCTTTTATTATATATAGCAGCACTTCATTGTTCGTACTTGATGCCCCAGTGCTTGCTGACACAGCACAACAAAGGTACAACCACAGCACACACTGTAGCAGCAGCGCGGCTCTTAGCCTTATGTACCAGCATGGGAAGTTTCACCCCATTCACCCTTGGTGTCAGTGATCACTTCTGCCCCCACGTGCTTACAGGTCCGTATTCTCTTTAAAAATCAAAGTGGCAAAACAGCAGCAGGGCCTGACTGCTTTGTTCATTTGTTCCTGTCTGCAGGAGGGCAGAAGGAGGTGTGGCAACATTCAAGAAAGAGTGAGAGAGAGCAGATGAAAGCCTTCACCTGGAGTACGGCTGCACAAGCGGCCTACTGAAAGCACTTCGTTCCATCAGTGCCCAGTTACAGCCCACTGCACGCCTCACTGACTGCTTTGGGAATGTCCTTATACATCACCCCTCTCAAAATAAAGTTTTTCCCCCTTCTAAGTGTGGAGAGTTCATTTAGCAAAATCATTTACTGGGGCTAGTAGAGCATGTGGCAAGTTCTCATGAATGAGCACTGAATTACTTTTATTTACCACAGAACTACACGATGGTGGCAGGAATAGGCTGGGGTGGTTTTTTTATGTGTTTCTTTTTTAAAGAATCAGGTGTAGAACAAGCTGGATACCAGCAACTGCAGAGTGAAAAGGGAAAAGCAGCCTACACACTGCTGATCAAACTGCACCTCCCAGTACTGCCCTGTGGCTGAGCTACTGTTTGAAACGATCACTGGCGCAGAGCTGTGTGACACCTCCCAGCAGCTGTGACACACGGACTGCTTTAGGGTACCAGAGAGATGCTGCAGCCATGTGGAACTGTAGGCTAAAGAGTGACAACTGGGAAACTAAGAAGACATTGGGCCTCGGAAAAACATCCATCTGGTCTTGTATGTGCATGTACACAGACGCCTGAGCCCAGAAGGAGCAATATGGGGAACCACACGCAGCAGCAATAAGTTTGCTGTAACCCCCTGTCCCTGAAGGACAGCACAAAGCACACAGGAGCCAGGGACCAGCTGCACTGCAGCGATGGGAGGACTTGCCCCCTCTCCAGACCTCAGAGGAATGGTTACACCTTGGTGTGTGCACAGGGCAGTACTTCTGATCTTCACAGGGAAGTTTAATTCTGTACTTGAGGTAATGAATCAGTACAGTTAATTCATTCTGGGAGCAATAGATACGAGAATGGATTCAGCAGACACTGTATGGGAAATGACCTCCTACCTCTCCACCATGGCTTAGTTTCTTTATAAATACTTTCAGCTTTCTATCAGTCTCCTCCTCCCAGGGAGGCACCCCGTGCCCCACCAGATGTTATGCTGCAAGCACACAGAGGCTGGAAGCAGAGCACTGTGTGCACCCGTTCCAAGCACGTGGGATCTTAACATCTGTTTTGTAGTCAAACCCCTTTGCCACACATTCACCCTATGCTTCTATAGCTCATTTACTTATTGCAGCATACAATACCCCAGCTACACTCATTCAGGAAAACTGCACAATAGGAAACCAGGTCACAAAGCTGACTAAAGGCAATGGGAAAGGCAGAAAAGACCGAGCAATGACTACTGCACTACTCGCAGACTGACTGGCTATGCTATTTGACCCAGTATTTGTACCCAGCTTTCTGGTACGCTGCCTCCCTGTTTTAGATTTGACAAGCCAATGAACTTCCTTATTCCATCTGAGCAGACACTGTACTGTCAAACAGCAAGTGCAATTAGTCTGAACTACTTCAACCTCTGCTGTATTATTAATAGGTAACTGAAACATGAAATTCACATTTGTACCGATTCCTACTTCCTTTTTTAAATACACCACACAGCCCACACAGATGAGTGGGAGGTCCATCCAACTGCCGGACTAAATGGATACTCATGCTCACTAACAGCTCACCTTTGTTTCTGGGTCAGTCTTTTGTTTCTACTTTGGGACACTTTAGACGTGGGCACACAGCAAAGACTTAAAAAAATCCAACGCTACATAAATACCACAACTGGCAAGTGAAACAGAGCTGGAGATGACGAAGGACAGACAGCTGCTGCCAGTGCTTATATGACAGCAGCTGACTGGGACATCCTTTCCTTCAGACTAAGGCCCACACTGCAGGACTTCAGGATTCTCCTACTCTCCTGCAGCAGAGCCAGAGGTTACCAGCCCACAGTCACAGCTCAAGGCTTTGCCACAGAAGGTCTCTCCCATCAATACCAGGCACAAGGTAGCAGACTCAGAACACGCTCCTGTCTGTCAGTGTGAACAATCAAACTTATTTCATTTCTAGCTCAGTTTGCACCTTCCACCTGCATATTTTCCAGCTTGAGATACTGCAAGAAGTTGAGTTACTCCATGTTTCTAAGGGTAATTAGCAGATAAAAATCCCAATCCCAAATAAAAAGCAGACATGAGAGTGCTATAATCGATACTCAGCTTACGTTTATATCTTCATTTTAACATCAGCCCTTGTAGTAACCTGAACAGTACCTCTTTCCATTATTATTATTTAGATAATTCCTTCGGAAATCTCTACCTCGAACCAAGGTAGCTCTGCCTCTTCAGACCCACACGCTGGATACTGGTGTCATTTATGACACAATCAAGGCCTTGAACTTCTCACCTCTCTGTTAGGAGATGCTCTCCTGAGACATGTCTCCGTACCAGCAGCAGAGCACATCAGAACACCTACCATTTTACACGATTTCTCCACACTGAAAGTACTCGAGGAACCATCCAGATGGATCAGATGACCACCCGCTCAGCAGCAAGGGGTAGAGCAGATGCCATTGAACAAAAGCCAGGCTCCTGGCATTTCACCTAAACCAACCAACACACCCACCCCCTCCTCCCACTCACACTGCTACCTGCTCCAAGAGCCAGTCTGTTGGTCAACTGCAGCTAGAAGCACCCTGCTCTTCGATAGCAACCGCTTTTTAAATCACGTAACACGCCCTGACATCTTTACGGGTTTTGTTCTTTGCTTGCTTACCTCTTGCTTGAATTCCACAGTCTCTCTACCATCCTCTTCCTTTGTTTTCACCAAGGACATCTTAACCCAAGTTCGAAAGCCTCCGGAAAACTTCCAGCTGGAGTAGGAACTTTCGCAGTCCTTCATGAATTCTGCTTTTTCTGGACTAAAGGAGAAAGAACATTACTTTGCTGTCCGAACTCAGAGCAGTGCCTGGACACTGCAGCAGCAGCACGTCAGGCCCATGAGCTCTTCAACGTGTGTTTAAAACTCCTTTGAAATATCAACTGCTAGAATTCAGCATATTTAAAACGCTGTTAGCAGGAAAGTTTTGATTAACGTTAGCACTTGCACTTGTGTTCTTAATGGCAAAAGACTTACCTGCTGCCTTGCTACCCTGGAGTTCTACCTGCCCCTGCAGACTGTGCTGCTTTAAGGGGAGCTTTGTTCTGCTCACGTGTCACCACTGTAAGAGGGAGGAAGAGAGCCAGGACCCCAGCTAACAACTCACCACAGTGCTAAGAAGCGAGAGATGGAAGGAATAGCCTCAGGCCAAAACAAGCTGCTTCACCCCATTTCTGGGGAGCAAATAAACCGGTTGCAATGGAGACAACGTGCCTTGAAATTCATATTTAGTGTATTCCTATTAATTTAGGAACATCATAAAGGCTCCTACCTGCAATACGGTTGTTTTCCCAATACACAATCACAGATGCTTGCAGCCCTGGAATAACAGGACTGGTTTATATCTTTTTATAATACTGTGACTTTCTGCCATCTTAAGTCTTCCAATATCCCTCACTCTGCAAGCAGTAACAAGGTAGCTCTAGCATAGGAACCAGACCTGCCCTGTCTCTGTTAAATGCACAGGGCACACTGAATTAACCATTCCACTTACTAGGCGCTTCTCGGTACTGTGATTTTAGCCACTTTCATGTCAGCTCCATGAAATAAGCCTGTCTCTACAGCTGCTTTTCCATAAGGTCTCATCTGAAATGAACAGGTAAACCACTGTAATGAGTCATGAAGCACTAAAACAGACTGCAGATTTGTACTGAAGAGAGATTTCAGGTTTAGAGCTATGCCAGGGTATGCTGCTCCTTGAGACTAGGGAAAAGAAAAATGTGTGTGACCCGGAGTAAATCCACCTTCTGAGGTGAAGGGAAAGAGCGTACTTCTGTTCATACGGCAGAGGAAGCTCATGGCTAGGTCTGCTGGAAGGTGAAGCTACTTCGGTCTTCCAGGAGAAAGATGCAAAGAGATCCAGAGCGATCTGGAAGACGTGCCACGTACCAGCACTGCGTGGATTCACGCTTCTTCCAACTGTTCTCTCAGTTTTCAGAATGGGGGCTCCTTTTTTTCCTATAAACAAAGATGAACTGTCCACTTGGCAGCACGTGCACGGACTGGTAAGACTACCATGCTTACGGCTGCTCTGTACTACACTGACTGCTCAGGCTGAACAGATCAGCATGCACGTGATAGTAGTAAGGCACAACCGAGCAAAGTCACTGCTCTCAGCTCGGGGCTTCAGGTGGAGGGCTCAAACACAACTCCATCATGCACAGAAACAGAAAGGAGAAGCATTTCCAGAAAGAAAAACCGATACTCTGCTAACCATCAAGATATTCCAGAGTGCTTCAGCCTTTTAGGATATCTTCATCTCTCTGTAACATTAGCTGCAGTACAGCTCTCCGATCCCATAGCGAAGATGTGGGCAAAGCACCAGAGGAAAGGCCAATGCCTGACTGCTTCTTGCCATGCAAACCAGTGACAAACTACCTCTTCCCCTCTACAATATTTGGGTACAGCAGCAGCTGGGGGACAGACAGGCAGGAAGAGCGTGGTATTCTGCCACTCAGAGAAACATACATAATTAGCACTCTGCCAGCCAGTCATGTGCCCAATGCATGACTCAGTACAGCATCCCAGAAAAGCTTTCCAAACCAACATGGAAAATTGAGGCAGGAAGTTCTGACTTAGAGTTGAACATTACAGCCACAACTTACATGGTAAGCAGGCAGCAATAGTATACTTTGCCTTCAATGGTAATTGCAGGCTTGAAAAAGAAAGATTAATATCTTAAGAGAAGCTGTGGAGAAGCGATCTGAGAAGGCATCTCCTTGTGTGTGCCAATAATCCACACCACTGCCATAAAGTCAGGAAAAAAACAGAGGGAGGACAGAGCAGAGATGCAGAAGCTTTGCACAAATAATAGCAGAGGGCAAATAATGCCCGAGTTCCCCTCCGCTGGGGAACCGGAAACTCTCTGACATGACATGGGATGTAACACAGGGTCAGACGTTGTGGTATTAAAGCCCTGACCCTTCTTCGTTACCATTTATTTCTCTGCACACAGCAATCCAGAGAAGTGAACACGAAGCTCTGCTTAGACCCTTAAATAATCTCTGCCCTGTTCTGACGGCATTCGTCATCTCACAAGTTATTTTACATGCTAGAGTAACAATAGTTTTGACAGTAATATGTTCAGAGGATTTTCTCCTTAAACCCATGTATTACACTAATGACAGTTCAGGCAAGGAACTTGCATACTTAGCTACACATTTTTGGTAACATGCAAGAGCTTCTTTGTTTCCCTTTCTCCGATGAATGTGGCACACACAGCAGCTGCCGCTGTCTTAGAGAAAGAAAAACACGAAAGAAGAAAATGCACTGGCAGTATTCCTCCAACTCACGGTCCGACAACAGCACACAATTCAGCAGTGTTCTGTGAAGGCCAAAACAAAGCTGGCACGCACTGCCAGTTTAATACAGGCTGGTGATCCAATTTTAACTTGAGAGCTGCGGAAAATAAAACCCTTGACAGAAACAACTGGACCTTACTTGAGCCCTCACCACTCAACAACTCTTAAAGCACAAGAGCCTAGAAGCCATTTTTAGTATTGCTTACGGCTGATGCTTGCAGCAGCCTTCACTGGTTACTCTTATATAAAGTTAAACTGAGCTGCGCATAATAATACCTACAGAGAAGTTGTGGTGCAGATACAGCTGGACTCTTCTCATCAGTTCTAAAGAGGGCAGTGTTCAGACTGTGATTTATGATGAAACATCCTACACGTGTATTTTACAGCAGTCTGACTGTCCAGTCCAACCTAAGCTGTTTGCAGCCATAGTAAAAACTAACTAAAAAAAACCCTGTAAAGGTAATTATGATAGCTGAAGAATTGCAGCATGCATCTCAGCATCTTCAGAACATACACCACCTTACACTCACTGCTGGACACAGTGCTAACAACATGCCCTTGTAACCCATGAGTGAGACATGGTCAGGAGCAGTAATTAACAACAGCCAAATACTGGTCAGTATTTGAAGCTTTTTTAGAGAGTGTATGGAAGGGCAAAGTTACACTGTCAATACACAACCGTTCCTAAGGATATCAGTCCAGACTTCCCATCATCTAAATTTAGCATCAGCTGAGGAACCAGAAGCCATTTCTATTTTCTCTCCTGCTAGAAGCTGAATAGAACGAGCAGATCCCACACATGCAAGACGTTTCACTTGCAGTTCATAGTCAGGAGAAAAGATCAATCTTCAGCCTGTCCTGAACCTGTCCTGTTTGTGCCCTGGGATACCAAGAGAGCAATACACAATACCGAGTAAGACAAAGACATATAGTTTGTACTAAGCTTTGGAGAATGCTTTAAGAGAGACAGTATCAAAACATCTTGCACACAACTGATTTTCTATTTCAACTGCATAATCAGATCATTTACCAGCACACTTAAAGGCCTACGTGCCTTTGCCAATACTACCATTACCCGGGTTAGTTCAAAACCATCCCTAACCTACATTCCTACTACGTGCTACGAACAGGCACAAAGGATGCACCTTCATACAGACAACACCATTTCCTACCTTTTTGCTTTGCTTCAAACATAACTCGGGCCCAGTCTTCACTCTCTCAGCAGAGACAAGGCAGCTTCTTTAGGAACAGAGCATCATTTCCCTTTCTCTTCAGGGATCAATTCTGCCATCTAACCTGTCTGATCTGGGAAACCTGGAGGCAGGATGTTGCAACCCCCAGTCTCTTCAGGCAGCTTACAGATTACAGTTTCTTACTGATTCATCCACTCTGGCTCAAACACAGCCTTCAAGCTAGGACCCTGGCAATACCATTTAGCGTTGTTTTTCACAGCTAACCCACCCTGGCAGAATGTACGGTACAAACATTTCAGAAAGCAGCACGTAGACTCACTTGCAGGAAGAGAGACTTTGAATACTGTCAGCTTAACCAGGATGTGCACGCTTTAACTGGGAAACAAATAGCTCTCTAGAATGGCTTATCTGCAAACTGATACAACGAGAACAGAAAGGTAGCTTCCAGAACTTGAGTATGCATAGGCCAATTTGTGTCTTGGTAAGTTAGCTTGTTTTGCACAGAGACAGCAACCAGACACCACACAACCACCCCCCTTCTGATCTTCGTCCACTGGGGATGGCCTCAGACACTCATTCGTGTTCTGGAGTACAGAAACAGCGGTGCACTTTGCTGGGATCAGTCCCACCATTCCTGCCACTGACTGCAGTACGAGCCACACAACTGAGAAAATCCAATGCAGAAGGAACCAGTAGTACCTCCAGCATCACTACTCTCAATGCCCAAAACGTCAGTGCCCAAAATACCTGGAAGGCTCTCATTGTTCAGATGCGTCTTTGAGCAGCTACAGGAAGTACCTGGTAACTTAAGCTTAACATCTGCCTCCTTCATTGAAGTAGAAACGCTTTCTAAAAAGCAAATTCAGATAACTGGTCTTCAGCCACCCAGAGACACTGTGAGTGAATGCTTTCAGCCTTTGCTCCTCTGTTGGAAATACACCAGTATGATCATGCCCAAGCCTCCAAAACTGCTTCATTACGATAATGGGTTATTTTTCTTCTTCTCCATCACCTTAATTCTCTCTGCATAGGCCCTTCATCACTCTACATCTGACCCTTAACAAATTAAGGCTCCCTATTAGGTATCACTGTGCCTAATGGCTCTTGATTGGCTTTTCATCTGGATCACAGAGAGAAAAACAGAACTCGAATTTAAATTAAAAGCTAAAATTAAGCTTCTCACGAGGTGGGAAAAAGGTTGGGGCTTTCAAGAAAGTTCAAGCAAGGATTAATTCCGCTCCTATTAAAATAATCAAAAGGTTGATCAGTTACCTCAATGGCACCGACATCAAATCAACACAAAGCATTTTTGAAGCCCCCATCTATAATAGTTCAATGCAGTTACAGGCTCAGCCCTCCACATACCTGTTGACGAACTCTTGGAAAGAAGAAAACAGAAGGTAATCAATGGCACTAAAATCTTGGTCTGTTCCATTTAAGTGAAACTGCAAAAACACCAGTTCCTTCTTCTTCACATCACGAGGGCCTTGAACGACCAAAGCATACTTCTATAAGCAGACAGAGAGACAGTGAGAGTAGGAGAGGAGGAATCCTCATTTCCTGTTCATGAATTTGCCATCTGTCACTGATACTCTGCAGAAATCTAATACAGAATGAGGTTCTCCTGGCCTCTAGTAAGTAGACGTCGGTTAAGACATCCAAAAAGGATGCCTGCCAAGCAAATGAGAATTCCACCTTTTGGTTGAAAAATGAAGTCTCTAAATCAAAATTCAGAGCGTCGCTAAGAGATCTGCACTAGTTCCATCAGCCTGTACCACTTCCATCCATCTGCACTACTTCCATCACTGTCACTTGGGTCCACGTGGAATCACCAGCTAAGGCTCTGCAGCCTGTGTTCTGCACAAGGACGATCAAGACAGTTCGGGGCATTACAGCCCAGGACTTTTCAGCTCTTGACATAAAACAATTTCCATCTGGAGTCTGATGTAGAGAACATCAGGCTTGTCCTTGAGAAAGGCACAGTTTCATAGCCCTCAAGCAAGCTGCTAAGGAGGAAGGGAAGGAAAGAAAAGAAAAAAAAAAGCTAGCTAGCAGGCAGAATACTGCTTAAAGTGCAGGAATTACACTGGACAGCAAGTTGCTGCCTGCAAAGTGACTCTGCCAATTCGAACATGGCGCTGTGTGGCTCAGAGGTCTGCCTCAATGCCTCTCCATTCAATTGGAGGACTGCAAGCTTCCAAACAAATCTACCACACAGCGTAAAACACAGGTTCTTAGTTTATTAAAACACGTGGAGAAAAAAAAAAAAATAGAGGAAGAAATGAAATACATTAAATATTTAGACTTGGCACATGATTTTAAAACATTCCGGGAGCTTCTTCCCAGACAGAACTGGAGACCAGACAGAAGGAAAAACACGAGGATGAAAAAAAGCTGACCAAGGAGGTAACTCAACTCTTTGTTCATGTCCAGTTCTCTTAGGAACAATCTGCAATAACTTCAGATTAGACACAAATGACCTCACTTCATTTTCTGAACATTTATCTGTACAGAAGCCAGATTCCCTGCGTTTTTAAGGGGAATTTAGACTGTCATTTAATGTACTACCTTATCTTATTGGCACGTGGAGCTTCAATACAATAAAATGCTCAGTTGCCTAACTAAGAATTTGCCAAGCGTGACAAAAATGACAAAATTGCTACTGCTTTCAACATTAGATTTACTATATCAAGGAGTGTGCTTGCACTTAGGAGATGAATTAAGTGAGTTTAACTGTGCAAAGCAAGACTTCTGTTCCATTCAGGTTTGCATGTTACACAGAGCCACATGACAGCTGATCATCCATAACACATATACAAACTGATTGGGGTATTCTACACTTCTGATAATATAAAGAGATGGTTTGGAGGGAAAAAAACAAACAAACTCAATAATAGAAAAAAAGAAACCAACCCTAGAAGCAAGGATATTTTGCAGCATTTCCTAAATATTGCTACTCTCAAATAACCCCACTGCAAGCAGAACTCCCCCGCTCCCTGCTGAACAAGCTTTATTCTGTTGCATTATTACCATGGTTTGATTAGTAAAAGGATCTGTGTAGTTGATTCTCTGCGTGGTGCACTCAATGTCTCCCGGCTGACCTGGATTTATCAGAGGCGGAATGTGATCGTAGTAATGATGCTTGCAGCTAAGCAGCCGAGCCTTTCCTGGGTAAAAGGCAATACCTGTTTTAGGAGAGAAAACATTGAAGAGAGCTGACATTCATACATTTTCACTCTGGGATTTAATCCCACAGGACACCGAGCCGTCCTGCCAAGATCCAGCAGCACAATCAAATTAAATCACGTGCTTGAGTATTTTTTTAGAGCAGGACAACAGTGTCAGCTGCACTCATCGGGACAGAAGTCCTGCAATGCACTGAAGAAAATCCAGGTTTCTTTTGAATTGCTGCAACTCAAAGCTCACAGAAGTTACTAAACTTCCCTCAACCTTAGCAAGCGGCTAAGGAATCAGTCCTTCCAGCCCCAGAAGAGAGGAAAGCGCAAAGTAAGCTAGGAGATCACTGAAGTTAAACGGGACACAAAGTGCTTCAACATGTATGTACTCAGATGTTACGATTTAACACATGATATTTCAATTGGAAAAAGCGTATGTACTATATATGAGAGATTAAAGATCACCAGCCAACCTCTTAAAAGTGAAAAGATGCTCTTCAAAACGTCTAGCACCTTCTATTCATAGAACACAACGTCGTGACAACCAATCCCTTATTACTTCTATTGCTAGGTAGGCAAGCTACTACGTCACCTGTATGTGAATTCATGTACTTGTACATAACATGCATTTGTGGCTTCAGCCCAACAGCAAGCAGAGGTTTCAGACCTCAAATACCTCAGCTGTAGAAACCTAGCAAAACACAGGGCCCCAAACCAAACATCTTGTTATGCCACATTCAGTACTGGAAACAAACTTGCCTGAAGCTAATCTATACAAAAAAAGTATGATTCATGAGCTGTGTGATTAACTCATACAACTGAGATGACCTGCCCATCAAAATGCGACATGTCAGAGTAGTCAGAACACATCAGTCTAAAAATGCTTTACTCCTTCCTTCAGTGCTCCATGCATCAACTTGTCATCTTGTCACCTGAGCAGAGCAACGAAGGCAACATTAACATACAGATTAGCAAAAGGCTGCATTAATTCTACAAGAATCCGTAAGAATAAGACAACAACACGAAACACAACTACAATTACTGCAACTGTGATTTTTAAGATGCGGTAACACTTCAAACAGAAGTGTGATTTTTACACTGGAAACTAACATACCAAAGGCTTCCAATGCCGTTTGAGCTGCACTTGCTCCCACAGCTCTATTTACAAATGGTTACCAAATAATTTTAAAAAATAATTATAGAACTCACAATCCAACGGTGCTTCTGTGGAGTAATCCCTCCTGCAAACTGCAATGCAGCCTTCTGATGCCACATTCCATTTTTATGCCAACGCTGCTCTCCGCAGTCACATCACACTGCCACTGCCTTCTGATGTACCTCCGAGCGGTAAAGAATGCACAACAGAAGTGGGAAGTGGCACTGCTTCTGGCTTTGTTGGGGTTTTTTGGGTTGGTTGTTTGTTGTTGTTATTATTGTTGCTTTATGGTTAGTTTGGAAAACCCTTCTTTACTGTCAGCAGCACCTCGCTGTCCAGCGCAGGAGAGAGATCCTGGAACAGCTCCCACGTGCTCCACTGCCTCAGTAATGCTGTCTGGGGAGCATTTCCATGAGAAATTATCTTCTTTCCCTAAAAGGGCCCATTCCAGAGTGTGCAAACACTTGCTGGCTAACAAATGTTGCATGACACTCCACAGCCACTGTCACTGCTACTACACCACGTTACTGGCATGCACGTATTCCCCCCCAAATCTGACCTACAATATTAACATTTCCATGTAATGTCAACACAACACACAATGAAAAAGCTGTGACAAAGATCTGTGTCAAAGCACTGTATGCACTCAGGCCCCAAATAATCAACGCTGAGAAAATGTAAAACTGTGCAAGATAAATATGAACAATTCTGTCCACTTTATTAGCTACCAGTCTTACCAGGTGCGTCGTACAAGGACACCTCCTTGTAAGAGACAGACATCACAGGGTGCTTGAGCTTCTCCCTGAAGTCACTGATGGTTTGGTAGACAAGGAACACAGCTACAGCCATAAGCAGCAGGTAAATGAACAGGAGAATTACTGAGAACACGTTCTTCAGGCAGGTCTTGCTGAAACGCAAGGAAGGGGCACCGGTACCCAGTTCACTATCTGGAACCAAACAGAACGTGAATTAGAACTCTGAAATACAGATTTTTGGGCTGAATTTACATAGTGTTTGTTTAAAGATCAATCACTTGAGAAGAAAGTAAAAGTTAAACTCAGTTTGATTTAAAACAAAACTATTGCTGTCTTTAATGATCAGTGAGACAGCTGCTTCCTCCTCGAGCACGAGGCACACAGTCTTTGGACAGCTGTGCCTCTTTTTTAGATGTTGAACTTGGCATTCACCTAAGGACAAGGCAGGAAACAGTGTTTATTTGCAAGAAGGCCAATCCAGAAACAAAGTTCAAAGTTCACAAGAAGCAGCCTGTCAGCGGCCCGTCCTTCCTCCTGGAAAAAACCACCCATTTCTCCCCGCCTCCAGCCTGATCTGATTCTGACCACCTTCAGTATGTGTGTCGGCAGAGAGACTGAATATTCTAATCATTACATAGCTAACTGCATGGCACCTCCACCAGGGCAAAAGCCACTGTGCATTTGTTACCCTCCAATTTACGCCTTGCAATTCGTAACTCCCTGTGCATACTGCATAAAGTTTCACAGAAGAAGGCTCCTTCCAATTACATCCAGGAAAAAAACAGACCCAATTCCTTCCTTCTTGCCTTCCAAGCTTATTCTCTGAAGATCCTCACACTAGTCTCACTTACACATCCCGAGCTACACAAACGCTGCATACTCCACACCCCTCTGCATTCTCAATTTCTTTTGGCAGTACTTGTAAGAAGAAAATCCATGGACTGAAGTTACACATCCATCTTTTGATTGCGAGTGATATAAAGCTGAACACGCAAAATAAACATCAGAACTAAACCCACGGAAGGAGATAAATAGACATATTCTAAACTGACTTTTCTGTGTGGTGTAATTTAATGAGTCAGGCCCTCTCAGGCCATGCCACGCTCTGCCCTTCAGCTATAATGGCAGGGTTTGCTGTTTGCTCCTTACCACAGCAAACACTAGCCTTTCTGTAGCTCCTACCGAACACATAACCACATATAAAGGCCCGTGGCCACACAAGTGTTCCAAACTTCACTGCCAGGAGATGTCAGCCAAGGAAATTAGGTCATTAATATGCATAAAATTGCACTGCTAACTAAAAGCCTGTCTTGAGCAGCTGCAAAACATTTCGTGGATATTCATTTCAGGTTGGCATACCTTCAATGTTCAAATCTGGCCTGCATCAGCCCATTTATTAAAAAAAAAAACAACCAAAAAACCTTGCACAGAAACAGCTTACCAGGCACTTGAAACTCATAATCTAGAGGTCAGTAGTTCTCACCTGGTAAAATAGCAGAGCTGCTATCTTCATCAACTCCCATCTCTCCTTCTCTCTCATCTGTTGGGTTTTCAGATACTTGCTCCACATCTTCACTCTGCTGTGAAGTTAAAACAGTGGTTCAATTTCCAAACATGCTCTCAACTTGCAATTGCTGGAATTTCTATGGTACAAATAAGAGAGGCTCCAACCAACCAAACACATAAAACCATGCCCCCAGTCCAAGAGCACCCAGCGTCTGTTCCAATTGTTCAGAGGAGTCCCATTTGCATAGATCTAAAGCTGAAAATTAAGTGCCAGGCACACTGCATTTAACCTACTTCTAGCCTGCTGTCTCAAGAATAACATCACCTTTTCTTTCAAGATGGATGTAATTGTTTCCCTGGCAGTTTCAGCTCATACAGAACCCCCAATTAAGGGGATGCCTTCTGAAATAGGCAGGAACTCTGTCCTGTTCCTCAGTAACATATTTGAGGTATAAAGAAACCACACCACATACGAACAGACAGAGCATCAGCACCCCTTAATAGAGAAGCATGTAAAAAGCAAATTGAATTTTGACAGATATTAGGACAAATAACTCAAACACAGTCCCAGCTATTAAGGTAGGCGGGTGGGTCATTAAAAGACATTAAGACACCCTTAATGTTTCCTTGAGCTCTCTGTAAATATTATTCTGCGTTAGTGGTGATGCAACTAATTGGCCTTCCAGTGTTTCCACACCAGCAGAGACCTGATGTTTTCTTGTTTTGCTATTCAGGGCTCTGGGTCCCAACCGCCAAGTCATCTCCATCAGAGTCAGAAGCTCCTCACATCAGAAGATCACACAGGATTAGGAAACTACTGACTTCTTTTTTGTCGTTTCCTCCCCCCCCATGTGAAAAATATACCTTTCACATCTTCCAACTTTCTTCCATGGGAGGGAGCAACACAAACTGCAGCATGGTAAACTGAGTCCTGAGCTTACAGCATATCACGTTCTGCACAGCACCCATCCCAGCTAAACACTCAGTATCAAATAGCTAATTCAGGGAGATTAGCTTTTTTCCTATTTCAAGGGAAAAGGGTGCACACTTAATGCAGTAGCCACACTGAATGCTAATAAACTTCACACCCCCAACCAAGCAGTAACTGTATGTATCCATAAGTGCTTTTCTTTTGTGCAACTCTAATTCAGTACTAAAATCATCATCATTACATCATTAAAAGTTCATCATTTGCATTTATTAGGAAAGAATCCATTAATTTCACATCTCGGAAGGCTGATGTAAAGCCTCCATCACCTCCTGACGCATTTCTGTACATGTTTCCACCATACAAAGCAAGCTGGAAGCATTCACCAGTTATTTACGTGCTAAGCATTTAAAACAAAGCACGATTTCTGTCGGCATGAGGCATGGAATACACAGGTAAATGATAGGCTACGCTCAGCTCCTTTGCAGGAGACTTACCTGGGTATGACTGAAGATATTTTTTGTCCAACAACCTTTGTAAAATAAATGAAACTCAAGACTGCCCCTTTATGCAGGGCCACGTCAGTTCTACTTGTTTACCTTATCTAAAATAAGCTCTTGTGACACAGGAAGAATATTCACTGAGCCTTTTGTACCAGTTTAGCTAAATCAGCTAAAAAGCCACTCTGAATTATACTGACAGAAATTCCTGACCCAAACGGTTTACCAGGAGTTACAAAGTCCATGCAGTGTCTCAGCTGACTCCTGTACCTCTCTGGCTGGGTTCCCTGACACCCACACCTCATCAGATGACATCACGTAGGGGATTAAGTAGGTTCTATTCCTAATAGCAAGATCTCAACAGGGGTTTAAACAAGAACACAGTATGTAACACTTACTATCATCTCAAGAGAGATCCTCTTGATTCTAGTAAGTAGGAGGAGAAGCAGCCGGCATTACTTAAAAACAAACAGGAAAACCAGTAAGCGACCACATTTTTTATGATCTCTACTTACAATGCAGACACAGTTTCAGACACCTTTCACATGGAGCACCAGTGAAGTACAGATAGTCAAAAGCAGGCAGAACTCACACTGCCTCAGGTGTACTGAGTAAGTTGAGCTGACACACAAGCCTCCCCTTAACCAACTAATTTCACTGTAAATCCCAAACACCTGCCTTGAGAAGAAGCAGAGGTAAGTAAGCCCAGCTGTGGCTGCTAGAAGCTAGCACTGCTCGTGGCCCCACAGCACAGACCAACCAGCATGGTAACTCACACACACAGAGCTGCAGAGAAACCAGCACAGCAGTACTGCATGCAGTTCATTCTAGTTTCTCCAGAAACCTGGACAGAATCCCCAGGTTGCGGCAGTTGACATTAGTGAATTTATCAGGCATCAGTGGTGTTTACTCCCACAGGCTGGCTTTTCCTCTGCTGTTTTTGATAAAGAGGTGAAGAGTGGTGCTAACGTGCAACGAACACAACTCAAGGGGCAGTTAAGCTTACAAGAGGACATGGAGACACAGTATTGAGAGCAGGAAGGGTATGAAACGGAGCTTTGTTCAGCAATCCTCTGCGCTCAGCACATGCAGCTGACTGAGAAACAATGGCAGGAGCCTGCTTGTGACCCAGCAGTTCCTTGCCCATCCCACACACCGGACAAACAAATACAGACAAGATAACTCTAGCTATGTCAGCCTCCTTGCTAGGGCAGGCGCGTTGCTCACTGCCCAGAGGAAGGACGGAAGGGCAGCAGTTCTGTACCAGCAGACAGGCACTACGGAGCTGGGGACACAGCACATGGAGCAGGGCTGGGTGGTGGTGACTGACGCACAGGGCAACATGCATAGTTCGGTCTCTGCTTTCAGGTGTCTCTGTGACACCAGCAACTGTCTCAAGCACTCCCCTGAATACAAGTTTTTACATGAGTTAAGCTCTTACATGAGTTACATGCCATGAGGCCCTAGAGCATGTCCAGAGAAGGGTAACGAAGCTGTGAGGGGTCTGGAGCACAAGTCTTATGAGAGCAGCTGAGGGAGCTGGGATTGTTCAGCCTGGAGGCTCAGGGGAGACCTCACTGCTCTCTACAACCACCTGAAAGCAAGTGGCGGCCAGCCTCTTCTCCCGGGTAACAGTGATAGGATGAGAGGGAATAGCCTCAAGTTACATCAGGGGAGGTTCAGGTTGGATATTAGAAAACGTTTCCTCTCAGAAATAGCAGTGAGGCAGTGTCACAGGCTGCCCAGGGAGGCGGTGGAGTTACCGTCCTTGAAGGTGCTCAGGAAACGTGGAGATGTAGCACTGAGAGACACAGTCAGTGGGCATGGTGGGCGTGGGTTGGCATTAGACTAGATAATCTTAGTGGTCTTTTTCAATCTTAACGATGCTAACGTCATCCTGATAATTACGGGATGAGGCCTTCCTATTCGATAAAACCTTCATAAACAAAAGGAGAATCTGTCCCTGCAGGCCTGCTGCTGGACAACTGATTCATCACCTTCCAACGCCTTCTGCTCCGACGTGAACAGACACAGTTGAAACCGAACGAGCGGCACCAAGCTAAACCACAACTCCTTTGAGCGAAGCCCCGCGAGGCCAACGGCCGCAGCCCCGCCACAGGACCCTCGCGCCGCCGCAGGTGTACGGAGCACACAGCTGCTACACGAGCACCGACGCACCTGCACTGCTTTTCCCTGCAGGATGCGAAAAGCAGCACCCTTCTGTAGCTCTGCCGCAGATGAGCTGACAGGAATGCCAGACACGAGCAAGGAAGGAATCGCATCGCCAGAGCCGCCGCACCCAAGGAGCCGGCTCCTCCGCTCAGCAAGCGGCACCCCTCCCCGCCGCCTCGCCCCCCGCCGCGTACCTCCTTGTAAGACGCAGACAGCTCCGGCCTCAGCATGGCATCGGCGCGAGGCGGCGCGGCAGATCCCCCGCCGCCCTGCCCGTGCCGGGCCGCGCAAGCGCCAGGACAGCCCGCCGCGGCGCCGTGCTACGGGGCTGCTGGGAGGCGTAGTCCGGCGCAGGCAGCGCTGACGGCCGCGGGGCTGCGGTTGGCGCCGCGCCGAGAGGAGGCGGGAGGGGCGGCGCCGCGCTCTTGCGCGGACCAGGACGCGGAGGCGGGGCTGGCGGTATGGCGGGTGGGCCGCTGCGGGCCGTGCTGCTGATGGCGGTAGCGGCGCTGGCAGCGGCCGAGCGGGAGCTGCGCTTCAAGGCGCCGCCGCCGCCCGCCGAGGCGCCGGTGCGGCTGTTCACCGAGCCGGAGCTGGCCAGATACGACGGGCAGCAGGTAGGGCCGCGCGGGAGGCGGCTGTTCGGCTGCAGGGCTGCGAGGGAGCCGGGTTTGGGTGCTTGTCCTGCTGCACGGCCTGGGCCGAAGCTCTGCTCTGAGCCCAGGGGACGTGTGCTTGCTCCGTGTGCTGCTGCCTAACGAGGTCATTGAACTTCAGGTTAGAGAAACTTTCTCAGAATAATTCGTTAAACCACACATTTAGGCACTCTTTTTCTCCCTCTAAAAATAAAATAACAGTGATTGTAACTTCAGAGTTTTTAGCTTTCTAAGACAGACAGAAGAGTCAGCAAAACTTCAAGATGAGAAATTAATGTATCAGTACACAGAGAGACGCCTTCTCTTCTGACAGACGTGCTGGCCAGCTTTCCTGGGGCCTTCTTAACATCCTCTCAGGGAACTTAGCAGCTTGCAAGCCTCATGCAGGCAGACAGCAGCAGATCCCATTTGTGTGTTTAATCCCTTACTCTTTAATCAAATAAAGAATGCTGTTTGCCTGCACCTTTTTATCTGGGGCAACATCCGTCTGCATTACAAGAGCAAGATATAGAGACAATGTGAAGCACAAGCAAGAAATGTCAAGGGAGAGAACAGGTTTGTTTGTATACACACAAACAGAGTTCTGCAAAATAAACAGTTTTCATCCATGTCTGCTCCAAAAAAAGGTACTGCATTATGGAACACAGCCATACTCTTCATTCACCCTGAAGCATTCAGGAGAAGGGCCAGGAAATGCAATGTTGCTGTCGGTCTTCAGATGGCACTAAGATTTTTTTGCAGGGAGCTGCTTGTGATGGAACTGCTTGTGAAAGGCACAGCCTTTCTTTACCTCTTTTCTAGTTCCTGACACCATTTTCATTGTTGTTTCTTCTCTTCTGCTGCATATGGATAGTAGCTGGCACAAGGATGCACGAGTAGGTGGTATCTGAGAGCCTTCAGAGCGGCCAGGTATGAAAATACTGTGCACCGCATTGCCCACATACACACAGACGTGCCATTTGTACCAAGTTGCTGACTATGGGCTATGTATTTACTGTGCGTTGGATTGTAAGCTCCTTGAGAACAGACAAATAAGCACTTTATCCTCTCCTAAGCATGCTGAGTACTTACAGATTTCATGGGTAAAAGTAATTATCTTTGCCTACCATTAAGAACTGAGGACACACCGACTTCTTTCTTTCAGGATGGGCAGCCCATTTACCTAGCAGTGAAGGGGGTAGTGTTTGATGTCACCTCTGGAAAAGGCAAGTTGGGTTTTCCTCTCCCTTCTGCTTTGTTTTTGTGCTATTATTCAGTCATTTGTTTTCAAACATCCCCAGTGTATTAAAAACCCACAGTTGAATTGCAACAAAAAGAATATATGTTTGCCATTTAAAAAAAAACTCAGCTCTCCTCTGCTGGCACCTCCCACACTAGGGTTGTTTCCAGGATGTACTCTGGTTTGCAATTACTGCATACCCACAGATAACCCAGCATAGTGCAGGCAGCTCAGGTTGATGGCAGAAATGCTGGAGATATCTGCCTGGCTCCTCATGTCCTTGCTGTCTTACTACTCTGAGCACGTGAACTGGCCAGATCAAGGCTAACTTGGGTGTGCCTGTATCGCACTGCACAGGATTTTTTTCGTTCTGTGGAAAGCAGAAGAGGAAACAGCAGGTTGTAAGATGTTTGAAGGCACCAAGGGTTCCTGGACACTTGACTTAATGCCATAACAGGCCTTCATGGCTTGCTGCTGTGCTTGTCCTAAGCTTGTTTATATGCCTTGTTTGGGCATACATGTCTGATGATCTTCGAATCCTAAATGAGACGAGGCTTGCTGCTGCAAATTCTGGAGTCTACAAACAGTCTATGAGAATGTAAAGCATTGCTCCCTACAATTTTGAGACTGCGGCATTGGAATTCAGTGGTTGTGTTAAACTCCATCCTCTGCTTTCTGAGGACTGAGATAATCAAAAATTTTGGAAGGAAGAATCTTAGACTTGAGGTGACAGTTTCAACTCACTAATAAGTGAAATAGGCTGGTGAAAATTACAGGCTGAAATGATCCCTTACACTGTTAGATCACTACTTTGTGGGGTTTTATGTTTGTTTTGTTACTGTTGTTCAACAGAATTTTATGGAAAAGGAGCCCCATACAATGCTTTGGTTGGGAAAGATTCAACAAGAGGAGTTGCAAAGATGTCTCTGGATCCAGCAGATCTTACTCATGACATAGTAAGAAATTGACAATTAATTTCATTCCATTTTGCAAACTTTTATTCTTTTGCTTTGTGCGCTGCTAGTCAGTGTACATGAAGAGCTCAGAAAGATGATGAATGATAACATTCAATTAGTTAGTATGAGAATAGAACAGTTTGGTTGGAAGGGACAGTGGGTTGTTGCTCATTTTACATCTGATCTACTTTTTAAAAAAAAAAAAGAAAGGTGACTAACAGTTTGTTTGACCTGAATACGTTAAAGTTTTGTAAGGCTGAATGAGAAGAAAGAAATTACAGGTTAATCTATCAATTTAGTTAATCATGCTCTGCAAAATAAACCCAAAAGCTGACCCTCAGATTCACGGTAATCCAAAGAAGAGAAAAATTAATTTTAATACCTAGATTTTTATTTCTTTGACCCTATTTCATTTAGACAGGACTCACAGAAGAGGAACTAAAGTCACTGGATGATATCTTCAATAATGTTTACAAAGCCAAATATCCAATTGTTGGCTATACTTCTCGAAGAATTCTGAATGAGGATGGCAGCCCCAATCTAGACTTCAAGCCTGAAGATCAGCCGCACTTCAACATTAGAGATGAATTTTGATAAACGTTTTTGTACCTGGAAAACGCCTGGGGAGAAGCGTGATGATATATTGCCTGAAAGGCACAACGCTATGCACTGTGCATGTATACTCATCTGTATTTTCTAAACAGAAGACTGATTGATGATAGCTAATTTTTGTAATGAATTCCTGAAAATATGAAAGAAAACAGATCTGTATTAGTGGCATATACACAGGATCTTTGCTCTGAATGATGGGAATTTTTTGATGCTTTTGGAAGTTCTTTCTGCCTGTATTTCTTTGTTTGCAAGTATATGATGTAAAATTACATTTCTTAGCAGAGAAAAGAAAGCCTTTAAAGGTTGAAACATGAATGGTCTTTTTGTGAATCCCAAGTTGTTTTTCATTCTTTGGAAAAGTAATGTATTATCTGGGTGAGCTAACATCAATTCTCTGCTTCATGTGAGTATTGGCCCCATGTGTATAAGCAGGTGTAATAGGTGCTTGTACTTTAAAAGGCATTGTGGGTTTAGTATTTGATAGGTCTGAGAACACTGGATATAAAAACACTCACTCAAAACATATTTACAGTAGAATATCTGTGTAAAGCCTACAGGAAAAATACGTGTTTTCTATTCATGAGAACTACTGTCATACTTTCTTTTCTTTTCTTTTTTTTTTTTTGAAGAAAAAAATATCAACTACATCATCTATATTAGATTATTATGATTTCCTTTTAGCTTCCTCCACTCTTTCTCTCACAAAAAAAAAGGAAGTCATCACCTGCTGTTTACCACACACTCTTACAGCCCATGTTTGTTCTAGTATTTTAGAATCCTATGTACATTTCTAGCATATTGACAATTTCAAGTCTCATTTTTAATTTGTTTGTTTTTCTTTGTTTTTACTCTGGCTTCGTCGTTGTTGTTGTTGCAATGAGATAAGCATTCATGTGCTCTTTTTCCTTTTAATCTAATATAAACCTCCAGGTCCTCAAGGGCAAAAACACAGTAGAGCAAGAGGACAGTACAAGCAGGCACTATATAAATTGCTGCTGACCACTGACTTCTATTAACTTAAGAGGAACGTAAATTGTCACATGTGGATTTTTTCTATCGCTGCGACAGGTTGATTTGTCATGGAAGAACTGAGCATCTGCTCCCACTTCCTCAAAGATGTTTTGTTTCTTTAGCATTTTGGCTGTTTTTTGAAGGAAGTGTATTTAGATGATTCTCCACGTTAGGATTTGGATGTTGTGCTGAGAAGGGGTCTGCTGCCTGTCAGTGAAAAAAAGTAGAAACACTTTCTATATATTTATTCTTATTTTCACAGTGCTACTGATTTTACTCTTGTTTTGTATGTTATCATTACAGCAGTTATTAAGCCCTAAGGGTTCCACAGAGCCCCTTCTGTTTGTTGGTGCTCTGGGGTGAAAAAAATAAGTTTGCATTTATGAAATAAGTAACACTTCAGATGATTGGTTTTGTTTTGTTATTATAACTGCTAACCTTCTGATTATACACCACCAGCAGTAGCTGGGAGCTGGCTCCTTGATATAATACCTGCCATTTTTATGGGAGTCAACTCACTGATAATGGCTGCTGTTCTTTTGCCAGCAGTTCTTCCCTTCCCCTCCCAGTTTACTTATGGGGTAGGCTGCAGTAACTGGGCTGCTGTGATTACTATCACGTTACTGCTTTATCTGGGATCAGTTTATCCACCAGAATTTCCTAAATTTTGTAGCTAAATTGTAACATATGGCTTAATGTTATCATTCTCTCCCTGCTTTTTCCTGTTAATGCTGATCTCAATGCAGGTCATTCATCAGCTCCCATTCCTACTCAAATTCAGATGCATTTTGGTGAAGAAACATCCTGCTGCAACAGGAAATGGTTGATACAGACTCCACTTTCAGTGTGAGATCCTTGTGCATCCAACCTATCCTTATGTCTGCAAACTGAGGGAGATAATCCTGTCCTTCCCTTCTGTTACTAATGAGAATGATATCACAAATGAAATGAGTGCATTTTGGAATGCAAAATGCTTCCTTTTTGTTTTCATTTTGTTTTGGGAACTGAAGTACTCGCTTATACTTCCTGGGCTCTCTCACTTGAGGTTCCCACTCAACAGAACAGTATTATGGCAATAAGCCTTTAAGTGAACATAGGTTCTCAACTACTCTTATTTATTTAATGTATTCACAGTACCACAGTATTTCTTTCAGTGTTAATTTGATGAGGCTTTGATTTTTAAGATTGTTACTTGCCAACAGCCTGAAATTTGTTCTGCTTACAAGCAAACTGGTATTGTGTTGTTCAGTCAATTGCATTTCCCTGACCTCTGTATTATTCCAGTAAGACAGCTGCCCCCACTATGTATAAATTGCAGTCAAAACAAACACAACGTGTAAAGCCCTGCTGTAAGTCCAGTTACTACCCCATAGCTCCCTTCGAGGGTGATTAATTTCTTGCATTTCTTTCATTGCAAATGCCAGTATTTTTGCTGTGCTGCTTCTAACCTGCATCTTGCTGATTTAACGCGGGTGTTTGAATGATCTGGGGTTTTAATGGATAGCTGCACCAGAATACCTTAGTTTAGTATTTAACAATAGTTTACTCTTCAGAACGTTAATAATTATGAAGTGGGCTTGTCACCTACTGCCATTCAGTGGGCTTCCGCTGCACATCCGTAAGATGTGCTAAGTCATGGTGATTCACATTTGCATATTTTCAGATGAATACTGGATATCCTCAGGAATACCTTCAAATCCCTAGAACTGATGTAAATGGCAACAGTTGCACGCTTTGCTGTTCATCATCCATGTATACTATTGCTTAAAGTTTTTGTGTCCGTTCAGGAAATAATATAGAGCCGCACAACTCAGATGACAAATGAATGCAACATGAGGAATACTCAGGTAAAGTAAAATGTGTGTAAACCCATAACCTGAAAGCTACTTACACTGCCTAAGGAACTGACAGTTTCAAAGATTTTGTCTGTGAATGATTTGATTAAAGCGAATAAAGACCCTTAACTTTTAGATTTGTAATAAGTATTTGACTCAGAGCCCTACCTGTGAATGCTGATTTAGATAGTTACAGACGTAATACAGGATGTATCTGACTACTTTGAGAGAAAAATCAGTGCTATATCAAAAGGTGATTTTTCTTCGCTCAAATCAAAAGTGTCGAAGTGTATGATAGGTGAACACTACTGCTAAAAGTACTCTAAAAGCATAGGCATGATTTTGATCTTGGTGTCTTGACAAAGCAAACAAAAAAACAAAACAAAAATAGTCAAAAACCTTACACAAAAAACCCTGACAACAGAATAGTTAGGAAGTAAGAACATATCTTAGGATGGTACTGGGGCAATTTATACTGGTAAGGTAGATTTGGCAAAGTAGTACATGCAGATCTGGTAACAGACAAGGCTGTCTGTTTGTTTATTATTATTCAGTCTTTGACTTACTTCAGTCAAATGTGGTCAGTGATAACAATGTAAGCTTATAGCCTTCCCTGGCTATTGATATTTACATAGCTTCCTTTGTTTTTTCTTCCTTTTCAGTCAGAGGTGCAAGTTCTAATTTACTTGTTTACAAAACGTATGCTCAGATCTTCTTGGCTTGGGTTAGCTGTTGACAAGAAATCCACAATAATTAACTTTCTATTAAAAACAGAGCTCTGCACCTGGATTAACTGCAGAGCTGCAGGATGTACTCCTGAATAAACAATTCCTATTAGTATTTCCCACAGGTTATTTGTAGCTGTTGCAATCAGAAATTCTGCCCTGTAATGAATATTTCAGATTACTGTTCTCTGTCCTGAGCTTGACACGAGCCTTAATCTTTCTGACATGAGACACGATCCTTCTGAGGACTTAAAAGTTTAGAAAAATCTGGGTAAAAGCCATGTTAGAGATAAACCATTCAAGAAAATCAGAATGAGATTGTTATACTTCTTGGCATGTCTCCTTGGGCTTTAAGAGATTATAACGACACCAATAGTAGACTGATGATAAATAGTCACATGTACTGAATCCAAACAGTCCTAACATGTAGGAATGTTTGAAGGTAGAGCTGAACTTAAAGCCTTGCAGCCCTACTTTTCTAGACAGGAGAGTCTTTGAATAAAAAGGGCCTACAGGTAGGCCTTCAGTCCGTAAAGGAGAAGGGCGTCTTCTCTTCTGGTACTCAGGCAGACAGAATTAGATGATGATTCCCCCTGTACTCAGCTCTGGTGAGGCCGCACCTTGAGTACTGTGTCCAGTTCTGGGCCCCTCACTGCAGGAAAGACATTGAGGCCCTGGAGCGTGTTCAAAGAAGGGCAACAAAGCTGGTTAGGGGTCTGGAGCACAGGCCTTATGAGGAGCGGCTGAGGGAGCTGGGATTGTTCAGTCTGGAGAAGAGGAGGCTCAGGGGAGACCTTATTGCTCTCTATAACTACCTGAAGGGAGGTTGTAGTGAGCTGGGGGTCGGCCTCTTCTCTCGTGTAACTGGTGATAGGACTAGAGGGAATGGTTTCAAGCTGTGCCAGGGAAGATTCAGGCTGGATATTAGGAAATACTACTTCTCTGAAAGAGTGGTCAGGCACTGGAATGGGCTGCCCAGGGAGTTGGTGGAGTCACCGACCCTGGAGGTGTTCAAGGAACGTTTGGATGTTGTGTTGAGGGATATGGTTTAGCGAGAACCATTGGTGATAGGTGGATGGTTGGACTGGATGATCTTATAGGTCTTTTCCAACCTTAGTGATTCTGTGATTCTGTGATTCTGTGATTAAAGTGAAAATGTCCCCACATGTTGTTCTACGCTCTTTTGCAGAACTAGTAAATTCAGTAGTGTTGGATATGCAGAGTGTAGTTGCCAAGCCACTATGTCTGAAGGATAACTTTATAGATTAAAATCGTAACTGGTCAAAAGGAGCTGTGGCAGATCAAGAGCAACCTAGGAGGCTGCAGCTACCTACCCTTTATTTTAAATTGCAAGGTTCTTTTGGTAATGATCACAGATAAATGCTGAGTAATTTCATCTCATTCATTACATTTAGCCCTTCGTTAATTTTTATGTTTGAGCTAAGCTCTTAAAGCCAGTTTCACTGAAAAGACTAAATATCGTTACACAAAATGTAAAGTGTTCATTTTGAGCAGCAGCACTGTGCAGCTGTGCACCTCCTGGATGTACTTTAAAAATGAATGCTTTGCAGGGATGTTTGTGCCGAGCCTCTGTGATTCTATACACTGAATATCACATACGTCTTTAAGTTGCTGCTGCCAAGGATAAATACTTCCTTCCCAGTTCTCTGAATGGTCTCCCTTGAGACTGGTATGTCTTGGAGCTGGAAGAAAACAGGCTGTTGAAAAGTTAATATGTGAAGCAGCAGTACAGCAGTGGGATAGAACACTCCACAGCAGAGAAGGAAGGTGAGTGAAATTCTACTTATGGAAAGCAGCGGGAGGTTATAAATAACTCACAGGAGAGCACAGGTTCAGAAGTGGTGAAACCTGCTGATGCACTCAGAGAAAAGGTTGAACTTCAGAATGGAAAAGTGTGACATCCCCCTTGGATACAGTTCTGGGAAACTCAGCAGTTTGTGGCTGCTGGCTCCTTGCTTGACATCCTCAGTCTCATTTCCAAAAGTACTGAGGCATATGGCTTTGATGCCTTGCAGGTGCCTGGATTCACAGCAAATCACACCAGTGCTATTCAGCCCATAACTTAGCAATTCTTCTCCTTTCATCTTCAGAGGACACCCATTTTAGTTTAAGAAAGAAGGCTGCAGATTTCCCTGACCAGGGACACAGAGATCAAAGTGCAGTGCTCCACTACAGCCTTGCAAGTTGCAGGTTTCCTGTCTGTTAAATGAGCTCATGCTTCCCTTGAATTCCCTTTTCATCCGTATTGGAACTTTCAGCCACTTGAGGAAGGTAACGTCGGTTGGATGCTAGGCTCATGTTCATCCATGTCTGTCGTCACTTGGAATTTGCCTATGCCCATCGGACATGTGTTGGAATACTGGTAGGAAGAACGATGACCCCATCAGTACTTCTGGCTCAGCTGCTTAAAGATATTGTATAGAAGGTGTTTCACAACATTCCCAAGATGCGTAACCATACATTCAGAATGTGCAAAATGAAGCTGCAGCTGGAAGCCAGAGGTAAACTTTTCATCCGCTAGGCTTAGCTAGTTCATTTTAAAATAAACTAGGTATTTCAAATAAGTAAGAAATGGGCCTCCAACCTTCAAACCAGAGTTTGTAGCCTTTGCAGACAAAGATAAACTAACATGAACTTCTATAAGCATCTAAAGGAGCTTTTCAGCTTGCTGTGTCAAGAGAGCTCGGGTGCAAGTTTCTCATGATTCTGTGAAAACCAAAGGCAGTCTAGATGAGTCTTTTAAACGAATCTGGCTTATGTTACCCTTAAAAAGGTCACTCCCACTCCATTACAGTGTTTGATATAACAGCAGCAGAAATAAACCAGGGGTTGCCCTGATGCTAATTGAAAAAATATCTCACCAAATTTTCCACAGCTGGGAACCTGCTGGCCTCTTCTGTTTCTGATTGCGCGCACCATTCATATTCACGACAGCACTGTAAGAACTGCATCGATTATTTACATAAATACTTCTACAGTTCTATATTAAAAATACATTCTGTGTTTGATGCATTTGAACTGAAAGCAGAGACGGGCAGCACCATGTGAGTGGTGAAGTCTCCGTGAGCCACTGTGAAGCGCTGTGTTTGGAAAGCCAAATCGGTTCTGCAGAATGTTTATATAAAAGCATTACATTTCATAACTTCCTCTAACTGGACCGTCCTTTCATTTATATCATTTTCCATCAACACATTTAGACTGACTCATTGCAGCTAAAAATAGTTTAGATTTACTTTATCTTTTTAAACTCAGAACAGCAGCACAAAATGGATCATGCCTACATGCAGTTATCTGAGAAAACCTACTTTGCCCTTTCAGCTCATTCGTTTTGGTGTCTGAAACTCATGGAACCACATATTAAGTTGATATAAATTTACATAACCATAGCCATTATGGCTCTTATGTGCAAAACCTCACCCCAGCTTACAGTGTAGTAGAAATACTACTCTTTAAGCTATAGAGAATGTTTCACTTATGGAAGCCTTTTATCCTCTTAGAAACTGAACATAACTGCAGTGCTGTTAGCAGAATCACCCCAGACCTATGCTAACATTACTTCAATTCAATCCAAACTTTCTGAATGTTATTTATTCCTGTGCTGGAGCAATTCTTCTATGTAGCAGGAGTTGGTTTTACCCCTCTGGAGCTGAGGAAGCACATTTTGAATAGCAAGCTCCTGTCCTGTCAGGGAATAGTCTCAACTGTAATTCACAGTGCTATGTCCTGCAATGTGATCGTTTCAGAGAGGAAGAAAACAAAGGAGGAAATAGGAGAGGAAGGAGTAGGAATGCAGCTGCACAAGAGAGTTGATACAAATGTCAACACTAAGGGTTATCCCCCTCTACAGATTTTTAGCAAGTGCTAAGCTCAAAGATGTTTTGAAACAGCTAATAAGAGAGAGAACAGCACAGATATTATTTACCTGTCATTTATCCACGCGTACTTCAGAAAGCAGACCTCTTCTTCCAGCTCTAAATCATTAATACCTCTAACTTTCAAACAGTGCATTACAAATTGGCCTTCAGGTTTATAAAAATCATCCTGATATGCCTCAGTGCTGTTTCCTTTTGAGACAGTCTACAGAGAGCCAGTTGTCTGCGCTGGTTGTGTCCGTACCTCACATTTGTGCAAAGTGTCTCTCTGGAGCTTTCAGTTCCATCATTTAATATTCATGACAACCATCACTAACCTGCCAGCTGCACAGCTTTAGCATCCTGCCTTCAGACAATGCCAGAAGTTAATTCCTAAACACACAACTCCTGGAATACTGGGTTTTCCACAGTAGAGGCTCTGTCGTTTAAACTAACAGGATGAAGTGAAAGACAGAAGGAGAGCTGCTAGAGAAAAGACAAAGCAAGAGCAAGGGAGAGTTCAGTGCTCCCAGTTAGTCAACGATGTGGTTAAGCAATTAAATTAATCTGATCAGTTAATTATTCATTCCAGCATGTATGCCAAAGCTTTGGGAAATCTGACAATTCACATGCATCCATTAATAATAAAATGTGTTAGGGCAAAAGGGGAGGAGGAAAATCCTTGCTTTTAAGCTGCATGGAACAAGATGTGCCACCTTAAAATTACACATAGCTCACTGCCTATTTGTCAAAATAATATACAGATATTGGGAGCACTAAACATTTTCAGTGTCATTGAGAAAAAATATATTCTTGCTAAAAGCAAAATCTGTAATTACATTATGATTTTAATGTGCATATTTTTCATCAAGAATGTCAGAATAATCAAATAAGAATTAACACTCCAGAGGATTCCATCACACAGCACCTGAGAAATCCAAGGGATGGCGAGCTTCAGCTCCCCCTGTCACACAGTACAAAATAGACAGTGGGTCCAACCCTGCCATCATGGCACAACAAACTGAAAGGCCGACAGAACCAGGAAAAGGAAAGATCAGCAGGAGAAGGAGAACGAGAGCGAGAGTAGAGAAGAATACCCCAAATGAAGCAATGGAGAGGTAGTAAAATTTGGATGCCAACAGTCACAGGGGAATAAGAGAAGATCAGAGCCAGCCTTATTATCTAGTTGGGTCCTGCCTCATTATTTCAGCCTAGTGTAGTGGGGAAAGGCGGCACACACATTTTAAAGAGAAAACTTGGAGATTTATTTATATTTTATATTGTACCCAATATTTTGCATTTTATTTCTCCATCTGCATTTCTGTGATGGTTTTTGTTTAATCACAGTTCAAAGGTGGGAAAGTGGAAGGGCTTACGTACTGCCTGAAGGAGAAAGAAAGGATTTTCATTAGTGCCTTGCAATGAAGCATCAGGAATAGATTTGCCAAAAAAAGCCAGCAGATGAGAGGATTACAAACTCACTCTTCAGTCCAGACCATAACATCTCATCATCTTTTCTAAGGAGTTATACGTTTTCCAGGGGGAATCAATCTCCCAGAGGCGTTATCAGTAACCGCGTGCTCAGCTTTCAAAACTAAAGATTGTGAGACAAGCTTTTACATAAAACTTTATCCACAGGCAAATTTCAGCAACTTGTTATGCAAACAAGTTTATGAATGCTTCCTTCCCACTGACAAAGAATTCAGAAGACCCGAGGAACGCAGAGTACAAATTACCTAATCTGATGAACACAAACTGAAGTTACCAAACCCAGGAATACTGAAGAAGAGTAGGGCAAGGGCCTCTTAGTTTTTCCCTAACGGGCACCAAATGGGGATGTGGACACCCTACCACAGTCCACTTGCGCTTCCTGGGGGGAAGTGACTCCTTCATGATCAGGAGCACCCTGAGATTTCCTTAGACAGTTCCCACACCGTACTGCTCAGCCTTGTTCCAGTTTCTTGCTGCCTTCTGTAAAATCAACTCTTTTATGCGAGTTGAGCACTTGAGACCACTTTAAGCACGCCAGCTTTGGACCAGCACTGTGAATCCTTTCGGTACACCATTGTCACCTTGCTCTTGCTCATCTGAGGGAGTTGCTGCAGGACTCTCCACGGGTTTAAGGTTCTCTCAGGGATAAGTCCATGAGGATTCAAAGCCTGATACAAAATCAGATCAGGAAGACCCGGATTTCCAGTATCTCTCTACACACTTCATGTGTCCTTTCATAAGCATAATCCTATCAGCTGTCCAATGATAAGCATCCCAAGTGTGACAGAAATATTGTGCAGAAGAACACCACAAGCTAATTTGCCAGCAGCAGGGTTCTCCTGCACTTCCAAGGGGAGGAAAGAGCTTTAAATATGACTAGCATGAGGCCTGTCCAAACATCAAGTCTGTAGGGAAAATAATTATTTTATCAGCTTTAGTAAAAGCTGCTTATGAAGATGCTAGGTGCCTTAACATCATCAAAATTAAAATTCAAGGAGAAAAAAGACAGTGCAAATAAGGGGAGAGCACCTCCTATTGAATACCAAACAGCAACTCAACAAAAGAAATAATAAAATCAGAATCAAAGCTTCTTTAAGCTCAAACTCTACTCCGGAAGCCACTGGAAGATTTCACCTTTTCTCTAACATCGGTCATAAGCTTTATGATGATGTGGCACAGCCATTGCTTTTTCAAAAAGAAGCGCGTCCCATCAGCCTGTTTCTCATCTCAGCACAGTCACAAGCTACCCATAATGTTGTTTATCTTCTGTAATTTGTCAGATCAGGTTTTTCCCTCGAGTACTTTTAAATTAAGTATTGCTTCTACCCACAGTTAATTCAAAACAGCTAAAGGAAGCAGGAACAGGACAGTAAAGTATGCACTAATAGGTAACAGGCCCAGGGAGAGAGTTTAGGGAAAGTTTAAGTTGAGAGAGTAACTATTTCTGTATAAATGGAAATCACCTACAGGCAATTTTGCTTGTTTTTAGAAGCCTGTTAACTCTGGTATTTATGAAACTATTATGCTGTTCCTTTAGCAACAATCACAACAAATGCTTCTTAAGGTGGTTGTGAAGCACGGGCATTTTTATCCAGAAAGCTTTTTTAGAAGCAGTACAAAAATGAAATTTACTTCTTGCTGTAAGTATACCATCAAGGCAGCTGAAAGAGCAATCAAAGTTTGCTTCGCATTTCAATCTATGTTTCCCAGAAACTCCCCAGTAGGAAACTTTATTACATTTAGTAAGTAAATGTAATTTAGAAAGAGTTCTGTTTTCACTGTATTTCTCTTCCCCATGTTTTCCTGGACAGTTGCTTTCATAGCAGTTTCTTTGGTTTGCTTTGTTTCTATGCAACTTGAAGTCATAAAACAATTTTCAACTTGCATACATCAATAAAAAGCTCCAACTGAGCTATGCTGATGTTCACTGTTTCAGAATCCAATCCCTCCTCCTTTCTCTGGACCACCATAATCTATGTGGTCAGCTTTGATGTTTCCTATGGCGCTCAAAAACCTACATTCTCTATATTGTTTAGATTAAGCTCCAAAAGAGGACCTCTCAATTTGTGAACGTAATTACAGATCCAGTTTCCATCCACCATTTTTGAATTAGACATGTGCTTTTGAATAAAAATACACTGGAACTTCAGTACCCTACTGCAGTCATCTGCATACATCATTATTCCTTTACCTTCACAGCTCCTTTTGCAGAGGTTTTATGGATACATGCTGCAAGGAGTTCTAACAACACTAGCACAAATATTGTTGCAAGATGCAGTACAGGGTAATTAATAATGAAGCTATTGCCAAATCTAGTGGAAGGCTCTAAAAAGAAACCATGTGTTATGATGATGCTTATTCTTGACTTCTGGGGGTGGGATGAAAACTTCTTTTCCAATTGCACGGTAATAGGCAAAGCAAGCAGCACTCCAGGGCTTTCACAGCCAAAGGTAACAGCCATGCAGTCTGGTTCTTGAACTAAATGCTCACTTCAGATTATGGTGTTCATATGCATGACGAGGATTAGGGATTACTAACTGGAAAATGCTGGAATCCAGGAGTTAAAATGTTCAGTATAGCAAAACACAGGTTTGCCTACATCAGACAGTAAGAAATGACACTTGCTATATCCCCTGCTTAAGGCTTAGTTCAGACTGTTAAAAAGCACTTCCGTTATTCTTATAATTCCACTGAGACAGAAGAGAGCAAAAGCCATCCGAAGACCAAATGCAGGCAAAGATGGATATCAGTGAGACATTTTGTAGAATGATCCTGAGCACACATAAAGAGAGAAAAGGAGAGAGTTTTCTGAGGGCAGTGCTGCCTGAACTGGGAGCTTGGATTACCACCAAAGGAGCTGTTTCCTTTTGTCTATTTTCCTGTTTCATTCAGGGAAACAGGACTGCAGTTTAATCCCATTTTGATTACAAAGAACGTCCACAAAGACAGATCATTTCCTACCAATATTTTGAAAGAAATAAACCATAGATCTCACACGCTGGCCAACCACCGAGGCAAAAAGTTACATAACTCACTTCACGTATACTGAGAAGTACAGAAAAAAATCCAGCAAAATTCCTACAGACATCAGGCTCTTCTCATTCGGAATTTGTAATCCAGGGGTTTGTTCTGTTTTTAACTTTAAGTAAAATATGGTATTAATATAAGGAGGGCAGAGTATGTCAAAACATATCGATGAAACTGAAAAAAAGCGTGAAGAAGGGAAGAACGGAAAAAGTGCGTTCTCCCATTTCCCAGAGTCCTGGGTTATCCTGTGTGAACCACTGAAACCCTATGCTCTCAGCACTCAGGTTCACCTGCCCTGAAATCACCACCTAAGGCTTGGCTCTGTCCTTCCCTGTTCCTCAGACCTCTGGAACACTATGTGCTGTGTGCTCTGATGCTGCATGAAACTACCTGATTCAATGTGAACACAAGCCAGAGATCTTGAGGTTCTTAACTTCAGAAGGATTTCTTACGCATTTTCCCACATTCATTAATTTCTGACACCTCAGGATGCTCAAATGAACAAGGATGCTATTACAGAAAGATCTCCCTTGCTCAAGCAACACAGCTGAGCAAAACAAGGAGCTGATCCTGTACCTTCACTCACACAGGTTAAAAAAAAGCCTTTCCTAATGTTTATTTTTCCAGAAGAGAATTTCATGGGCAGCTCTGAATGCGTCTCTTCTAATTCCCTTTCAGAACAGAGAAATAAATAGAAGCTGCAGACTTTTCCAGAAAAAGGAAATCTGGCTCTTGTCTAGCTGAAGTTACCGCCAACTTCAACCCACTTGAACAAAAAACCTGGCAGGAAAAAAGAAAACGTCTCTGGTGCACTTTACTATTTCAGCCTAACAAAGTATTTGCTTATATATTGTAACTACTGAGAAAGGCAGAATTGATTTCAACTTGTTTTCTCAAATAATATTCAGTTATTGGCAGCAGGCTGCTTAATACAGTTGTGTTGAACGCTGGAAAAGTTGGGGCTGGTAAGAAGCACAGCTGTAATGCAAGAAAAAATGCATTTCTCAGCTCTTGTTCTTGCTTATATCTTGTTGTTACAGCCTCGCACACTGTGAGTTGGCAAGTCCAGGCCTGGCATTGTGTCACTGCAGTCAGCTGGGCATCTCTGACAGCTGGTTTTCCACAGTGGCCCATTTATCTCTCTGAGATGCTTGGCTCTGAGAGGCCGGTCTTCGACCTTGTAAGCGGAACAAGAGAGACATCCAGTGGCTGGATCGTATAAATGCATCTTTCATCTGACGAGACAAACTCCGATTTTCTAACATATTCCATGCTCTTACCTGTATAAGAAGCCATCCCTATGCCAACTATGAGAGATACAGAGCCAGAGGAAAACTATTCTGGTGGCTGAAGCGCTGCTGCCACCTCTGCTGGGTATTCCTCCTGCCACTTGCAGACATTCTCTGTGCATGCTAAGTCCTATGTGAGGTTCTCGCTTTCTCTCATAAGCTTAACTTCATTATTTTGATTCTCAATTGATGGAATTGGTCTTAAATTTCATGGAGCTACAGCAATTTCTGTCAACCTGGAATCTCATTCTAAACATCTCATCGTTCCTACAGGTGCTTTTCACATCTACCATCTTTCATTCAAATATTTTCTCCAATTCTGTACTACTCATTTTTATCTGTACAGTAAATTGATTTCCTAGTCATTACTGATACCAGAGAAGTCCAGAGAATCAATGTGGTAAATCCTGATATTAAGTGGCTTGATCTTCATATAATAACAAGAAGACTCTAAATTTACCACTATAAATTAGTGGTAGCTACAGCATTTGTTATTAAAAAATCCTTATAATTACTGTCCCATCCAAACTATTTCTTATATACAAAACTACAGCTTCTTTGGAAACATACCAGCACAAGAGCACTTGGAAACTCTAAGACAGAATGAGTAAATAGAGGAAAAACAGAAACAAAGTTTTGGACAAATTATTAGCAATAATAATTTACAAGTAATTTATTTGCTAAAAGCAACTGACGTATATTAATAATTGACTTTTTAAAGGGCGTGACCTTTACAATCTTGAAAAAATGTATACCAATAAAATCTGGTAAGAGAGTAAGGAACGGATTAATCCTCCAGAATTTAATGAAGAACTGAATGCAGGTGATTGCTGACTTCATAACAACAGTGTAGAATGAGGAGATGTGGTTACAACTGATGGCTCTGAGCAAATATCCCTGTTTTTGGAAAGAAAATTGCATGCAGCCAGTGAAGCAAAGAGCGATCACGTAATGTGACATCCCAGATTAGCAGGATACGCTGCTTGTTACTTAGGAAAAAACTGACATACTCAGTATGAGAAGAAATTTGGTTCCTTTCCTACCATATACGCGTACAGAAAAATCCATCGCACACAAGCTAAACAACATATCAAGCTGCAGTAGAGTTATTCCTAATATATAAAAACACAGGAGGAGATATTTCACTCTACTGTGCATTGACCTGCAAGGTTTTTCAACTGTGCTGCTGTTGCTACTACAACTATTACAAAAACAGTAAAGAAATGTCCACGAGGCACTTCTTACTGCTGCCTAGTAAAAATTCCTTGGTGTCAATTTCATATCAACACTAATTCTGTGCTTGAATGAAATAAAACATTTCTTAACTATCAAATATCCACTGGGCTTGACTTTAATAGCTAGCATCATTAGAATCTACTTTCAGGCTTTAAATCAATATATTCCTAGACTTGAGAGTGACTAAAAAATCAGAGCAAGTATTTTTCCCTTGGGATTTTAGACCATATTTGACGTAATCGGAAAGCCAAACAGACTCTGTTGAAGCAATGGAGCTATAATCAACAGAAATCAAACTGAAATCAGAATCTCATGTTCTGAACATCAAGTGCGCTCTCTCTAATCATCTTTGGACAAAGATCAGTTCTTTTATTATTTTATCAAAACATTGCTTTCATTCTTGTGTTTTTAAAGGAGGCAGAATAGGTAACATTTGGAGAACTATGAGATGTGCAGTATAAGTAGTCTTTTAGTTTGAAACCTTTTTCAAAAAGAGGATGCATCCTGGAACTGCTGTAAGGCAGAGCTATTCACATTCCCAATTGTAGGCATCTAACACGGTACCCACGTGGCATCCCTCATCAGCAACCCCCGCAGGCAATTCGGAACACCCACCTGAGGAGTTTATGTCCTCCCTGCTGACTATGCAATGTGGGCTGTGTGACTTCATTACCATGTCACATGTTTGTAAGTGATCAAACATTGCTGCCTGCTGGTGAGCATTATTCACAATTCACTTACGCAGGTGAGGCCCATGGCTCTGATTGGGGATGTGCAGCGTTCGGATTTCAAGCCCCATCAACAGAGAGGAATCAGCAAGTCTCATGCCTTGACCAGCCTGGGGAAGGATTTGGCATTTAACTAATGTTGTTAGCTAATTCCAGGTCCTCGTGTGGTGGTGGACCACCAGTGTCTGAAAAACCTGTACATCAGAAAGCTGTGTTGCATCCAAACAATCCACCTAAGCATCAGCAATTTAGTATGTTATTTCTATTACTCCTATTTCCTCCACAGCACTTCACTGATGCTTTTGCAGCACTATGTTGTGACACATCAAGCTGCAGCCTACCTAGCACAAGGGCCACCTCTCCAATTAGCTTTGAGCAGTATTAAATTAACTGCCCAGCTGCCTCAACTCAGAGCAACCTAGCTTGAGGATCTGTCCATCTGTCAAGTCTAGAATGGCGGTATCAGAAAACAGAGACAAAAACACTTGCTTCAAGGCATTTAAAGGCAAACCCCAGTCTTCTTGTCCATTCATAACAGAAATCTACATCATTGACAGTCAGGCATTACGAGATAACAGATCTCCATTTTATGACCCGGGCTGTTATACGCCAGAATAGCTCCGTAGCAGCAAATTGGCCTAGTTGGGCAACAATTCAGTAATGCACAAAGCCGTGGCATATTACAGCCCTGGCAGGGCACCTACATAAGGACCATGCAGTTCAGAATTTGCCTGCCCAGAGGCAGTTTTGTCTACAGGAAGATTTTAGGTCAGGTAAGTGAAGGGCAAATGGCAACTACATTCCTACCAATCTGTCTTGATGGCCACTGGCAATTCGTGTTGAAATTTAAACAATCAAAACTGGATTGCCCTGAGCTGTAATCTAAGAGTTAGCAGTGTAACTGCACAACCCCAACCTGAATGCTGATTCTTCCATTATACAGTGACACCTTGTGATCAGTCTTGGACTCATGAAAATCATTCATTCTTACCTAACTGCTGTACTCTGGAGATGAAAAGTCCTTCAGATTTCTGCCCCACTGGGAGGAAAAAGTGATGCTGGCTGAAGTTAGCACTTGGTTTCATAGGAGTTTCTTTCTTTCTGTGCTGATTCTTGCAGAAGAGCGCATAAAAATCCATGTGAATTTTCTCCTATTAGAAGAAAGGTTAATTATCAACATGGTAATTCATGGAATTTTCACCTAGTTCTGTATATTATTACACTTACATGGACACCAGAAACTAGAAATTATCATTACTTTTTAGTTCAGGTTTTGTTCCTTTTTTTTTTTTTTTTTTTAATTTAAAGGTTAAATCAGCAATTAAACACTAATTAATCAATGATTTATTAATGTAGGTCCAAGTGTATTAACAAAACATTCTAATATATGTATATGAAAAGTAAAGTAAATTTGAAATCAGTTCCAGTGTTGTATTTTTTTCCCCTTAGCTTCCAAATTGCTTTGAGGTCTGTTATCATAGGTAGTAATTCACTGAGGGAAAAGTTACAATCCTGCGGTATTTACATATGGTAAGAACTCACCCTGACTTTATGCAAACATATAAAAATACCATCTCTGAGACAGGATTCTCTGACAAGTGGCGATACAGTACTGTTTCCTACGTTGCAAATTCTTCGCATCTAGGATCTTGATTTCATCAATAGCCCACAAACACCACGATGAAGTAGCTATTACTGTCACTCCCCTCTCCATACAGAAAACATTAGGGAAAAATGACATTGAAAGTTTCACCAAAACTTTATAGAGTTGAAATGGAGCAATAACTCAAATCTCTTGACTTAGAATCACAGAACAATTCGGGTTAGAAAGGATCTTAAAGCCCACCCAATCCCAACCCCAGCCATGGGCACGTCTGCCCCCCCAGCTCAGGCTGCCCAGGGCTCCATCCAACCTGGCCTTGAATGCCTGCAGGGATGGGGCACCACAGCTTCTCTGGGCAGCTGTGCCAGGGCCTCACTGCCCTGAATGAAGAATTTATTCTTAATATCTGAAATCTAACTTGATGTTTTGTGCTTTTCCAACAAATATTCTTCCACGTGCAAGTTCAAGAAACAGCACAGAAGAACGGCTGAGGCAGTGAAACAAAACTTAAAACTAAACCTGAAACCAAATCACGTTAGCAAAGTAACACTATTACAGTTAAAATCGATTTTGTTACAAAGTTTCTCCGTTAAAAACTTCTTCCTAAATGCTCGTTATCATTAAGCAACCTTCTAAAGGCAAGATGGTTCTTCTGGAATAGCATTAACGCGTAACAAATATAGTAGTAGTGCCTGAAAGCTCCCTGTTTCTGATACGAGCTAGCAAGCAGAGTGTTTCACCACTAGAGGGCAGTATAATGTAATCAACTGGAAATGCTGCGCTTGGCAGAGAAGACTCGGCAGCAGCCCCGCTGAGGACAATCTGAAAATAGACGACTGTGTGGTGAAATTAAAAGAAAAAAAAACGGCACACTTGTTTTACTGGGACGTGGATAGACGCACCAGCATACAGGCACAGCGGTGAGAATGCTGGGGGTGAGCTCAGGTGGCCAGGCAGAGCTCATGGAGGGTCTTTGCTCCTCTGTTGGGCTCGGGGTTAAGAAGCCATTAAGACTCAACACTGCTACTGGCACAAATTCTCTTCCAGAGATCGAGGCACAATTCTTATCCCATTTATATTTCTGAATCACGGCATCAAATTCAGTGTAGAAATTCCTGCCGATTTCTGATGTGGAGATGAGCCGCTTTCCCCAGGGCCCAGGTGAAGAGAGCTCTGCAATATCAGCAAGTGGTTTAGCAGGACGGCCCTGAGGACTTCTGCAATGGCAGCACAGGGTGAACAGGACTGGAATGAGAGATGCGATACGAGCGTTACCTCAGATGTGGAAAAAGAGATGCAGCTGGACATGTAGGAGAATTTGGTTGTCTCTCATTAACTATGTTTAAGGACCAAATGAGCCCAAGTTAATAAAAATACGTACCAGAGGTATAATATAAACTTAAAAATAAGCAAATGAAGTTTATAGAAGGAATAGTCCCATGCTAAGATGTGTACGACTCGGGCAATGGCCTGAAGTGAGGAGAGCTATTGAACTATTCTGAGCTCTGATGGAGATCAAGCCACTTGGTCAACCTGCTCATCTATGTCTGTTTTTCTGTATAAGAAATGACGAAGTGCTTATGTAACTGTGAGAACCCTAAGGAGAAAGCACTCGATAAAGAGCAAAATCTTCCAGCATTACACCTCAAAAAAGTAAGGCAAGGAATGTCTTTACCCGAGGGAACTACAGCTCTGGGAAAGATGTGAGACACACAGGAAAGAATGGGCAGTCTCACAGCCGTCAAAGCACACAAGTGCTGTGATTTACAGTACAAGAAAAAGCAGATTTGAGGTGAATACCTAGGAGGGATTTACATCTGTGCAGCACAAGGGGCCATTAGCAGCATCTCCTCTTGCAACAATGCCAGGGCACAATGGAGAAAAGGACAAGATGACTGCACTGAGTAACAACAGCATCATACCGAACATTTCAGTGTGGGTTTGGGTTTTTTTCCCTCCTTTCCGTGAATTAATTTACATCCACTTCAGAACAGAACTCTAGAACAGAGCAGAATTCATAGGCAATGAGAGTTCTGTTTAGTCCACCACAGTACAGAATGGAGGTTCACAGGCACTCATATCCAGGTCTCTGTTCTGAGCAAAAGCGACCACGTGTAACCCAGCAATAAACTAGGGAAGTCAGTTACACTCTCCTTCTGGCTGCAACAAAACAAGGTGTATTTTCACAAACATCTCTTTAAGCAACAGTACTGGCTTTAACACCTCGTTCCCTCCAGCTTATTCCCACTTTACACCATAGCCTTATTTATGCCAGGATAGCTGCTGGTATGGGCACAGACTAAATTGTAGTGAGGAAAGTAACCTCTCATTAAGTAGATGAATGAATAAATTCAAGTTGAATTTGTTTCCCAGCCTAAATCACTGTGCAGTCACACAAACTGGGACAAATCAATACGCAGGTAAGGGTGGGAAGCAAGAAAGAAGGACCAGTTAGTGGATGGCACTACTGTGAGAAGGAACTATTTGTGAATTCATACCCCAGGGGGAAGCTGAACATGATCCTTAATCACTGCCAGCATACATTTAAACTTTGGCACCATCTGAATTGTTCAGCTCTTATCACTTTTACCTGAGCACCTAGACAAAACTTAAAGTGTTCTGGAGGTCTTTCCAGTTAGAAGACATCAGCATAGATTTTTAATTGAATGTAGTAACTGGTTTACTATTACCAATTTCACAAATAATAATTAGCTTTTACTACCAGTTTCAGTGAGTGCTGTTAATAGATCATTATCCCACCTTGCTCACTGGCCTTGCCTTACCAGCTGCAGCACACCACAGGGACTCTTGGCTCAGCCTCTGCCATGGCTGGGGAACAGAATGGGGCAGCCAGCCAAGGAGTGCAAAACCTCCTCTGCAGCTCTGCTGCTAGGAGCACAGAAACCCCCTTCACTGATGCCAGGTCGGTTTTAGGAGACTTCTAACTCTTGTTTGTAGGCTGTGCTCCTCACCACAGCTTTGGGCTCTCAGCTGTGTCAGACAGGCACTCAACTTGTTTGAGTACCTGCACTCTAGCTGAAGGGCTAGAAACCTCCCACAGAGGGAAGGCAGAAACTAGAACTGACTTTACACTTTGTTTGTTTTTCTTCTTTTCCCTCCAATTTATTTATCAGCTACGCTCTCAAGATAAAACTAACAACTCGTTTTACAGAGCTTGATACTTTCCAGCTGTGCAGGAACCAAACAAATGAGACGGCTTATAAGAGCCCCCAGCTGGTAAAGTGGGATACAGCCCTACGCTCTCAGCTTTTCTCTATGCCTATCCAAGATAAACTTCCTACTTACCCAGTGCTTCTTGTTTTAGCTCCCAAACTCAGCTGCATACGCTTTCCTGTCCTCACAACTATTTAGCATTGTCCATTATTCCAAGTGCCCAAGAAGCTTGTGTGTATTTTTGTTTCCAGAACTGGTGATGTGCACGTCTGTCTCTCAAAGTACAACTGCTGTAACATATAAGATTACATAAAATAAAGTGTATCAGTAAAACTTCCTGATTTCTGCAAAGCTCACCTGAACTGTTAATAACACACAAACACATGAATGCAGCTGCATCTTCCCCTTGCGTATGTATGAAACAAACAGCTTAACTCAATCAGGGAAAGAGAATTTATGCCAATAATTGTAAAGACAAATTGAAGGGGAATCGTAGTGCTATTTTTCCCCCTTAAATATTGTAAATCTGCATCTCAGCAAGAGACGAGCACTGTGCCTATTAGGAAAGGACAAAACCACTTTTAAGACTGCGTATTGTATAATGCCTGCATATTCAGTGGCAAGTAACTACAGACACTTTACAGAGGTATGCTCTCTCTTACCATTATTGTCAGTTCATATTTCAAATAAAGTTTTAAAACATTCTTTTATCTGTAGAAAATATAGGAATAGATCTGCTAGAATGAAGCAATACTCAGCAGACATGTTGCGGGGTAATTCCAAAGATGTAAACCACGAAACGTGTGAAATCCATTCAGTTCCATATATATTGATATCACATTATCTGAAGAAGAAAGGCTGGAAAATGGATTTCTTCCATCTTGAAAAACACCTTCAAGATGGCATTGCAAGAACCAAGTTATGATGCCAGAGTTAAACTGAGCCCTTGTGTCCAACAGTGCTTCCATTTGTTCAACTCAGTGTTTATTTTCATTACTGAGCACATCAGACTGGCATTCCACTTGTAGGTGTAGTAAGAGAACTCCAACTCCCTTAGCACAATGCACAACTTTCAAGCCTGGATGCCGGCATTAAGCCAGCTAAAGGTCAGAGGACCTGCAATTATACTCGTCATTAGAAGAAACCCGAAGTGCCTCAGTCCAGAAATGCATCAATGAAATTGGTTAGCTTTCTGCTGTTAAGTATCATAGAGAAGTTTAGCGGTACTTTTCCCTGGAAGGCTTTGGTTTCCAACTACTTTTAAGTAGATTAACAGGTGTTGCTAATAGGACTGTCTCTCTCTCCTTCACTCCCAACAGCAGTACCCAGATGTACGATGGTTTATGCCTGTGCAGTGCCCTTGCTAGATCACAGCTTTGCTGGGGCTGCATTTCCAAGTTTTAAAGGTTTGGTCTGTGTGATTTATGAGAAAGTTGTTGGCTGTCTCAAGAACCAAGCAGAACCTCTAGCAGATGAAGATCACACTGGCATCAGTATTGATATCTCAAGACTGTCTGCTCTAGTTGAAGTTACAGGGAATTCTCTAGCTTTAATGTTCTGTTAGCTCAGCCAGAATGTTCGGTAACTATGAACTAAATGCCCAAGTTGGCCTAAGTTGCTTTTTCAGCCCTAAAAGTTGCAATTCCAAGTGAGAATTGGGATGCTGACATGACAGCATGACGAAAGCCTGAAGCATAACAGTACGTGTTGTATCTGCTCTGGGGACAAAAAGAAAGCATCACTTCCCTGAACTGCTAACATGATACCACAAGCACGAAATCGCCTCCTTTTTGGGGGAAGAAGAAAGAAAAGGTCCCTAATTACTATGCCATGTTCCTCATAATGTCAAGTGACCTATCACACTGTGGTGAAGCATGTGAGGTTGGTTAAATGCTTTTACGTTATGCAATATGGTGGCCATGGAGAACAAGGAACGCTAGCCAAATGACTAAGCAGAATGCAGCACGCACAAATATGTCAGCTTTGCTGTGGAAAAAAAAAAAAAACAACAAAACCAAACCAGACTCTTGCACCATCCTGATCACAATTTTTGGTGACTTATTTTGCTTCAGAATTTTATCTGGGATGTGTTTTTCCCTGCCTGCCCTCCCCAGACTCCAGCTGTGGCAGCTTTGCCAAACCCAGTGCCAATAACAGAAAAGCATGAGAAAAGCTGCTGCTCTGGCTCTTGTGGGTTGTACAAAGGCCCTGATCCCAACCCCAACTCCATTTTACGTATTTTAATGTGAGTCTGGGGAAGTCTCATGTCCTGAAACTATGACACCTGCATACAGCCATGGAAATCTGGAAAGAGACCACGTTCTCCATCCTGCGACAAGAAAGTGATGGGCATGCTCCCTGCATTCTACTTTTTGTCAAGCAAATCTCTCTTCATCTCAATCCCATCTCAGAGATTTTGGGGATATGGCCTAAGTTAGCAATGAATTATGGTTTATCTGTGGAAATTAAATGAACTATATCACTTTCCACTCAAGTCCATAAAGTTATGTTGCAACACCATATCTACTTAACTGATTTACATCCCAATTCATCTACGTCGGGTTCTCATAGCAGAACGGACAGCAAACTAATGAAGGAAGGCACAATCCAAATACACAGAACACACACTGTGCACAGTGATTCGGTGTATGATTCACTTTCATAAAGCCATTGTGACCTTTTATCTGACTACTTCCTCAGAAAGTACAGAGAAATATATAGCATACAGAAAATAGAAAGCAACAAACCGGTGGAATAATAATAGCTCGTGATCTTCTTGCTGTTGTGCTAATCCTTACTATGTGCTCTACCAAACATTTGTGCCATTTCTTGCTATCCTTTGACTAGTCAAACAGATCAACTAAGGCATATGTTGTTCTTCATTATGAAATGACTGACAGAAAAGAACACTCTGGAATTCTTAAGTATCAGCCCACTAAAGGCCTCATAAAGGGATCGTTATTTTAAATATAAAAAGAAGGAAATGTTATATGAATATAGAATATAATGATCCATGAAGAATCTAGCTCTACATTTTTTCTAAGCAGCGCTTCTTTGTACAACTACCTTTTTGCCACTTAGAATATAAAACTGAGCAACAGGCAGCTCTCAGTACAAACATCCAATTTTGTCTACAATCACAATTTACACCTAGAATTAGGGAAGGTAAGGTTAACATGCTACAGCGTTCCACCACAAACATTTGCACCACAATGTGTGACAAACTGCAGGCATAACATTAAACCCAAATCCTCTCAGGCATTATCTTCTCCATTAGACATTTTGATGCAATAATTAAGTATTAGCCCTAATTAGTCTAAACAAATGTAAGGTAACACATATCAAGAGGAAAACATGTTTTAGATGTTTTGTAGAGCTTCATCAGGACAACTGAAGCAGCACTGTTATAATCTAGACCCAAAATCAGCAGAATTGACATAGAAGGGAAAGATTACAGCCCTAACAGATTCTACCAGGGTATCATGCATTTAATATCCTAAGTAATACGCTTTGAATCATAGAATCACTGAGGTTGGAAAAGACCTCCAATATAATCTAATCCAACCATATACCTACCACCAATATTTCCCACTAAACCATGTCCCTCAATACAACATCTAAAAGTTTCTTGAACACCTCCAGGGTCGATGACTCCACCACCTCCCCAGGCAGCCCATTCCAGTGCCTGACCACTCTTTCAGAGAAGGAGTATTTCCTAACGTCCAGCCTGAATCTCCCCTGGTGCAACTTGAGGTCCTTCTCTCTAGGGCCATCTCGAGTTACATGGGAGAAGAGGCCAACTCTTACCTCACCACAACCTCCCTTCAGGCAGTTGTAGAGAGTGATAAGGTCTCCTCTGAGCCTCCTCTTCTCCAGACTAAAACAAACCCAGCTCCCTCAACCGCTCCCTGTAAGACTTGTGCTCCACACTCCTCACAGTTTGGTTGCCCTTCTCTGGACATGCTGCAGGAACTCAATGTCTTTCTTGCAGTGAGGAGTCCAAAACTGAAGACAGTATTTGAAGTGCAGCCTCACCAGGGCTGTGTACAGAGGGGGACTTTTGGTTAGCCCTGATATGGTCAGGCAGTTGGATTCAATGGCCTTTGTAGGTTCCTTCCAACTGAACTATTATGTTCTATTTATATTATTTCTTAGTGACTCACTCTGGTCGGGGATCACGGTATTTTAGAAACCACATAACTGATTTCCTATATCCAAGGAGGGGTGGTTTCTTGCAACATCATGAAGATGACTGCTCACTATCAGGTTGGGCTATGGGTTCATATCTGGGAGAAACACAGAAGTCCACAGTGTGTTAAAAACCCTCCAGGAAATTGCAGAATTGTGAAGAAGATTGACTACAAAAAAGGCGAAGTCATCACAGTGATGCTTTGCAATTATTAATGAACCAAACCTCCAACCATGCAGCTGGATGGCAGCTCTGCAGCCCTAACAGGGGTCACATCAAAGCCACGGAGCATCTCCTTTATCCTAGATGAATATGGGACACTTTGCACAACCGACTGCCTACAGCTTTGACACACAACAACACGCTAGGTTGGAATGAGTCATCCAACAAACCATGAGTTGAAATAAAAAATTGGTATTACAAAGAATCTTACAAACCCCGTAAGGAATTGAGTCCTGTTAACCTTGGCATTGCACCAGTAAGTAACAAAGAGCTCCTATCCCAAAGGACTCACCAGCTCAATTGCTGACAAGATGCCACGGGGGGGGGAAAAACAGAAACAAGATGTGGATGCATAAGCATAAAAATAGCTTGGAGAAAAGCAGAAGTCCTAGCTTCTGCTTTTCCCAACTGTTTATTTTTGTCCTTTGTCAGCAAGGCACAAATGACTTAAGGGTACTGTATTCACTATTAAAGAAAATTATCTCCTTCACTGCACTTGGGACTCTATTTCCTCATTCTTTATCGACAAAAGAAAGATTAGCACACTTCAAGCACCTTGGGTGTTCAAATGCTGATGCAAACTCTGAAAGACCAGGAACATTTGGCAGTTACTTGAATGCTGCAACAGGCAGACACCCACAGGTACAGATGCAACATGGTGAAATACTCAGGTCTACAGTGAAGCTGAATCATGCTATCAAGCACAGCTGTACCAGTCACATGCTGGGGATTTCCCAGCTGCACAGTCTATCTCCCCAAGCACACACAGAAACAATTCACTCACTATGTAATCAGCAACCATGTGACAATTTCATTTTCTCTTTCAAAACATCCAAACAAGTCTGGATTCAGAAAAACTGTAGCTCCACCACTGTGACCCTTTCTTAGCACTTTTTCTGTATTTATCATGTCAAACAAAATACTGCTGCTACAGTAGGACTGTACTTGTTTTTACACAAAGTGCTTCTGTGATCTTTATTCAGAAAGGAAATAAATGTTCTTATGCACTCATGAGATCTAAAGATTTCTGTAGCAGCATGACCTGGACTAAATCATTCCAAGGCCACAGGTTAAATGCGTGACACTCAGTCATCACTGGGTTTTGAATCTGTCACTGGAAAATATTAAGTGAAATCTGTATAATAAGAGGTCCACTTAAACAGAGTACTAAACCATGAACTAGGAAGAGAAAAGCCTGGATTTAAGGTTATTTGTACATTCTGCTTTCTTTTGATTAGTGTTCTTCTCCTTCCTCATTACAAAACAGATTGTAAGCCCGTAAAGGAATAGGTGCAGTTAAAGTTTGTCAGCTCTCTCCCTCTCCGCTCATCATCTATCAGTATTTCTGCTCTCTTGAGACGAGAACCCACAGAAAGAAATAACTCTTTACTTCCAGATTCTTCTTTAGCCCATACTAGCGGCAGGTTTAAGTGGGAATATTACTAAAATAAAATAAAATTTGAAAGTGTTTATTGCAACTTACATATTTTAAGGAAACACACAGGTTTTGCTGGTCATACCTGCTGCAGATAGGAGAGTCTAGTGACAGCAATTCTATTTCATGAAGAAGTCAGAGGAGAGACTGCACAAAGGGCCCTGCAGGCATCTAATTTAAAATACTGAAGCAAAGATGTTTGCTTAAGTCACATTTTTTGTTTATCACCTCCAACTTGCTGCTGCTTCTGAACACTGAAATTACTTGAACGCCCTACACAAAATATGCAGTAAGCTCCTGGAGAGCAATCTTTAACATTACTAACGTTTACACACAGATGCTAGGGTTGTCTCAACACTCTCATCATCTCATTGAATTTACCACACTCTATTCTAAAACAAGAAAGAAAAGCACGCAACTGTTTAGAATAAAAAGATGATACCTCTTCCAAATATGGAGGAGTCTCAGTCACAGAGGTAAAATGGGTGAAATTAAAAGGAAACGCATGAATTTAAAAGGAGGACCTGCTGTGGGAAAAAAAAAAATCAGAATAACGAGATTTACTTTTTATTTCTGCAGGAATATCAGTGTGGAAGGCATGCTGGTGAAAACTTGCATAGAGAACCTAACATTGTGGTATCTGAAGTCTCTGTTTTGTAGTATCACTTCTGGACCACACTGATTAAGTGTGGTCAGGTGGACAGTATGACTTGGGGAGACTTCACCAATAGGGCTTTTGTAAAAATCCACTCCCCATGGTAATCTGACCTCTGAGAAAACCTCTAAAGGAGGATGGTGCAGTACTCCCTCTTTCTCCACTCCCCTGACATACTACATCGCTCCCATAGAGTTGGAAAACACCGGCAGCAAACAGGTGAGCTGTTAGCACGGTGTGACACTGACGGCTTGGTGGGCAGACTGAAATGCCCTGGAGGATGGGAGCATGTGGACAAGACAGCTGGCATCTGAGCAGTATGGGTATCCAGTCTGAGCTGGAGATAAGCTGGAGAATGCTAAAGTAGCAGCCCCTGAGGAAGTTGGTAAGTAGGCAAACACAGTGCATGCTCCAGCATTCCTCAAAGACATGGAATTATTGTGGTCAGAAGTACTAGAAGATGACATTTTTGAAGGTTTTACATATTGAGACTGGAAGAGGTAATAAATTATCACTAGCGGAAAAAAATGACAGTATGATGCCATTATCATTAGTGAACATTATGCAATGATGTGCCTGATTAGAATGAAAAAAAAAAAAAAAAGAGAAGAGAAGAGGAAGGAAAAAAAAGAAGAAAAAAGAAAAAAGACCATCAGAGAATGGGCAGAGTGAGCAGGAGAAACCAGAGACACTCCAGCATAAAGCCGTGAGCGTGGTACATTTGTTACAGCTGTCAGTAACTTGCAACTAAAGTGTCCTAACAGAATAGTTAAAATGATGACTTAAACTCATGTGGAAAAATCAAGTGAGAAGTTTTTCTGTTATTGTTGTTTATTTAGGAAGAATTCTTAGAATGGTCAAGAAATTGTGATTCTGTTGCTAAGGACAGCATAATTTTGGCTACAAATGGTGTCCTGTTTCACTACCTAAGTAAGTGGCAGCAGTAGTTAGTAATAAAAATACTATGTAATAAACGAAGATTAAAAAGAAACAGCAGTAATCCATATGAATCAGAATCATAGAATCACAAGGTTGGAAAGGACCTACAAGATCATCTAGTCCAACCGTCCTCCCTTACCGCTGCTACCACAACCTACTAAACCAGATCTCGTAGCTCCTCATCCAGACGCCTCTTGAACACTGCCAGGGACGGCGACTCCACCACCACCTCCCCAGGCAGCCCATTCCAGTGCCTGACCACTCTCTGAAAGAAAAAGGTTTTCCTCATGTCTAACCTAAACCTCCTCTGGTACACTTGCAGCCATTTCCTTGGGTCCTGTTTGTTGCCTGGGAGAAGAGGCCAAACCCCTCCTCATCACAACCTCCCTTCAGGAACTTGCAGAGCGCAATGAGGTCTCCCCTGAGCCTCCTCTTCTCCAGACTGAACAATCCCAGCTCCCCCAGCCGCTCCTCGTAAGATTTGCGCTCCAGACCCCTCACCAGTTTCGTTGCCCTTCTCTGGACACGTTCCAGGGCCTCAATGTCTTTCTTGTAATGAGGGGCCCAAAACTGAACACTCGAGGTGCGGCCTCACCAGTGCTGAGTACAGGGGGATGATTACCTCCCTGCTCCTGCTGGCCACACTATTTCTAATGCAGGCCAGGATGGCATTGGCCCTCTTGGCCACCTGGGCACACTCTCGGCTCAAGTAGCATGTACAGGTAAGTGGTGAACAGCAAAACAGATTTATACAACTACATGCAACACTGGTGAAACATACAGCAAAACACCACATCAAGTTTCACATCTTAGTTTTTTCAAAATAGAATATAAAAAGTATACAAAATGAAGAGAAAACGTTTTACAGTGAGATGTTCAAAGACTTACAGTCCATTTGTTAAAATAATTAACTAGTTTGACTTAATATGTCACAGAAGCACAGGCTCCTAGAGGGTTCTTGAGTGTAAACACAAAGTTGAGGTAGGAAACAAGGCATACTAATAACAAGTTATTTATAACTTCAATTACCATGTGAATTTTCCATAGCATCTTTAGTTCTTGAGGTCTTCAAGCCTGGATACCACTTTGAGCGCTGCAGCTGAGCACATACGTAGATGCTTACTAATGCAGTTGAGCACCAAATATTCTATATAGGGGTTACTGGGTAGTAATGACCTATGACACGGGGAGTAAGTTAACTGACTTAGTAGACCCTTCCAGATTTACTTATTTCTGCATATGCAGTAAGTACATTTCACTCTTTCTTCTTTGGAAGTCAGCAGAGATCACTGACCTTAGAATATGCTCTGTTGAGATCTGCCATAAATCACTAAAGAGTACCATATCCTCAGGCTTATGATCAGAACAGGAAAGGAAAGGAAATGGATTTGGATTAAAAAGGGGGTGGGGAGGGAAGCAGAGATCTTAAGCTCGATCAAACAGATTGATATGTGATTTGCCATTTATTTGCATGGAGGCAAGACCCAGAGCAAAGAGTTCCTAAGACTGCAGAAACAGTTCTAATTTTGGGGTTCTTAATTCCTCTCTATTTCTTCAAGAGCAACCGCCCGGCTCTGTGCATGGTGCAGCAATAACACAGTCAGACCTTCCGCTTTTCCAGAAATAACCATGTCATAAGGTCTTGCTTCCTTGTTTATGTATTTACAGACATCAACAAGAATATAAAGACTTTCCATATACAATTGTTTCCTTTTGATATATTTTTAGATCAGTTGCACTTAAACAATACTTCCTCAACCCACTGACCTTTGCTTTGGGACAGATGATCAAGAGAAATGCAAATACCGTACTGTTTGAAGGGCGATGGCCAACACTTTCCACAGTGCCAGTTGAGAGGGCATGGCATTATTGTCCTCAGCACAGAGTTTAGCGTGACTCTGAAGCAGTGCAACACCCAAGTTCACAAACTTTGCATCTGTCCTTTGAACTGAATCTAAAGCAAGACAGGTATAACTTTTTCAATGTGCAAGAAGCAGAAGCTAACTCAATCTCTCAGATTTCTAAAAAGCTGTGTTATTTTGAAGAAGACAGTTTTAAGACTCTTTGCAAATAATTGTATCAAAGGGAGAACTGTAAGGAATAAAATGACTCATGAAGGAAGAGCCATGTCTGCGTGCTCTTTTCCTGCTCTGGTACAAGGCATAAAAAGGCTGTAAACATTTGGAGGGTGTATTCTCCTAAGGCTAGGTTGCTGTGTGCCTTCAAGCATATTACCCTAGAATATCAGGAATGTGAAGACTACCCTTTTACATTTTTTTTGTAGAGGATATAAAAAGGTCCAGTTTCTGATTAATGGCTTTGCTACAGGAAACTTTTTCTCACCCATTCTACTATTCCCTACAGAGAAAGAGGTATGGCAAAGCACAGCTGTATCTTCAAGATTTTCATGGTTAAAAATGCTCAACTGCTAAAGCAGCAGAGTGGATAAAAGCCACAAGAGACGGTGGAGACCTTAGGACTTTTTATTGATGGTTAAATTACAAGGTAAATCAGTCCCAGTTTCACTGCTGGGCACTGCTGCATGAATAGATTTCCCATCCCAGTGTATAAAGCACACTGAGAAAAATTCATAGAAGCTTTGAAAAAAACAATTTTCAGATACCTTGTATGCTACGAAAACTTTCCTTCTCTGATTTTGTTTGGTCACGTGCAGCTAATGCACCTTTTATTGTTTAGCAAGCCCTCAAAGGGTAAACAGATTCTTTACAGGCAACTTTGTTTTTAAATGATGATTAGCTACATGATTAGCAATTGGAATATTAAGGAGAAAAGCACTTGGAGCTTTTGCAGTTTGCAACGATTCTAATACGTGAGTTAAGAATTCACTGTGCATTAGAATATACACATGCACACATCGCTATGTCTTGGTGAGGGAGAACAGCAGCAATTTCATCATACGCTAGATGATACCGCAGCAGGTAAATAGAGACCTTGCAATGTGGCCCCACGAAGTGAGGAAATGGAAAATGACTGGCATAGGGACAGACAGGACAGACACATAAACAGTATGAGAGAAGCCATGGAAGGCAGGAAGCATATGGCTGTAACACGTACTATGAAGTCAGCAAGGGCTGGACTGGGACTCAAACTGGCAAAAATGCAGGATATACATAAAGGTGAAAGAATGGTGATGAATAGGGTGTGTGTGCATGTTGGTGCTGATTTGGCAGGAATCTGAAGCTAAGTAGTTGAGTCTTGCAATATGAATTTGATGGAAGATGAAAAGTTGGTACAGGCAACATTTTTTCAGCTGTTGAGCTTGTATGAGGTGGTATGGGGTAAAATTCACTCCATCATAACAGAAATGCATACCTATTGTGAACACACCAGCCACCAAAAAATTCAGGATCCTGCAGAGCACGGTGGTTTATACGGTCTGGATCTTAAAAGAAACCAGTTCAAGAGCGTCTTGTCCTGTATGACACTGGCAATTAGGTCAGTAAGAAACATCTTGAAGTTGCAGCAGAAGAAACACCCCTTTCCTGTTACCTATCCTGCCTGCTCTTTGGGGGGTCACTGCCATAAGTGGAGCAGTTTTGCCCCACTTACACACAACAACCAGCTCTGGCCACATGTCGTGTGGCACATGTTGTGGCAGCCCCCAGGACCTGGCGACATGGCCTGCATGAGATGGGATTAGGGTACCAAACCTACGCAGATGAGCAGCTAAGCTGTTCCTCTTCAGTACCCTAAAACTATTTGCTGGCCTCCAGACTCAGTTTTCATGTACTCTCTTGACTCATACTACCTTACAGCTCTGGATCCTAATTAATCTGAATTAACACACCCTTCTGTGCTGCTGATCACTACTCAGTATCCCCTATCACTGTTGTTCTAGCATCAAGTTTTAAGGAAAAAAACACAGCCTTTGTGACAGCTCTGAGCAAACAGCACTTCTAAGGAGAATGTCCCAAATCTCATTAAAAAGAGATAAAGCCATCTGGATCCTAAGATAGTTGGTTTAAAAAAAAATCCCACAAAATTATTTTAAAACCAATTTACTTGGAAAAACACAAAGCAAAACAAGTTTGCTCCCAACAAACATTGGAGTCCTTGTCATCTTTTACCACATGAACGAAGCACTCAGTGACTGACTTCCATACCATTGCCAATTATTATGACAACATACAGCATAACCATATTATGTTTGCAATAAAATACATGTGAGTATTCAATAGAGTGTGACAGGACTTTAGTCACTGCTTCTTCTATGCTTTAAAAATGAATTTCTGAAACCGAGTTTGCTGTATAACATGTTCCCTAAAAACATACTTCACTGTATAGAGAACAAGAAATATTGAAAGTGATTCTAGGCAAGCCACTTAACATGGAGTGATATAAAACAGCACACCACTACCAGTCTACGTAATGTCTATATCCTCTAAACATGCCCCACCTTGTTCCCACTGACACTAGCAGTGAGCTCTTCAGAAGTTTCAATCAAAGCAAAACCAAGACCAAAATGTTCAGGACCTTGTTTTAAAGGGATTCCTGACACCCCATTTATTTTTACAATTGCAAATAACTGTAAACGTAAATGGGGTCATTTAAACATCTGCTTAATTTGTGAATGACATCAGATAGAAAACTTTACCAAATGACTCAATTTTTATTTGCCAAATCACTTGCAGAATACAAATAGGAGGTTGCCTTGGAAAATATGAACTAAAAGCACACATGTTCAGACTGAACCACCTAGTTACTGAGACACTATTGTCAGCGCAAAGCCAATAACTCAGCCACATTCTTGGGTGGGCTACCTACTCTGCAGATAAGTCAGGACACAGGTGCAGAGATACTTAATGCGGTAACATACATGCAAGCTGAAGTCCACCAAACCTAAGCAACAGCAAACAAATATGAGTACTGGATTCTCAGGCAAGCCTGGGCTCAGAAAGGACATGGTTCCCAAGGCACTCCATCTGAGCTAACAAAGCTCTCTAGATTTGAGATGTCATTATAAAGCACCAGCTTGGGAGCATCAACACAGTGTTCCACTGAGCACCCAGTTTCAGAGACTTCTTATCTCAGGATCAGTCAAGAATAAATTCAATAAATTCAGGTTCAAAAGTGTAGTATTATCCATACTTTCCTTTCCTCCAGATTATCCTGGTCTTTAAGTATCATGACTTAAATGTATTTCTATGATAAAATGTTAGTTAATATATTAACTGAATTAAAAAAAAAAAAAAAAGAGTTAGATATTTACTGATGAATTGATGTAATCGGTAAAAAACTGGTTGGATGGGCTGTATCACCAGACACGCAGCCAGAGGGTTAAGAAGTGGTTATTCCCCTTACTTCAGCACATTTGAAACAGCACTGAGAATGCTGCGTTCACTTTGGGCCATCCCAGTATGAGAATGGTGTTGATAAACTGCAGTGAATTCACTGAGAGGTGACCAAGATGGTCAAGGGCTGGAGTACAGGCTTAGTGAAGAGACTGAAGGAAATGGGCTTGTTCAGCCTGGAGAAGAGGTGGTTTGGGAGCATCTAATGGCAGCGCTGCATGGCAGAAGGATAAGAGGAAAACTACACATTGAAACAAAGGTTCCAATCTGAAATAACGAAGTTTTCCACCAGCCAAGCACCGGCGTAAGTTGTCCTAAGAGGTGCTGCAGTCTCTGTCCTTAGCAGATCAAGATTTGACCCAATAAAACCCTGAGCACATGCATATTCAACCTCATCTTCTTTTATGACCAGGTAACTTGCCAGATGGATGAGGGAAAGACTGCTGAAACAGCCCACCTAGACTTCAGCAAAGCCTTTGACATTGTCTCCACAGTATTCTCCTGGAGCAGCTCACTTATCGTTAATCACAGGGAGGGAAGGGCATCTCTGTGATAAAGCACTATTTAAAAATATTAAACAGTCATTTAATCCAGCTGACAGCTTTAATGCTTCAAGAGCTTCAAAAGTTTCTCAACTAGAAACTTAGCTGTGCCAAAAAAGTGTCAAGCAGACTTTCAAGAAGTCATGCCATCTGCTACGATAACACTGCAATTCTTGATCAGAGGCTTTAGTTCCAACAATTCATGAAATGGATGAATTATTTTTCACCCTTTCCACAGCCCTACAGCACAAACTTAACCTGCTATCTTGTCTCCCCTGTTAGACAGACAAGGGACATTCTGTACTAAGACTGCAACATTATTAACTCCTCTGGGAACCACCTGACAATATACCACGCAAGAACAATAGCAAAGCCTTTGACACTGCCTCCCACAGTGCTCTCCTGGAGAAGATGGCAGTCCATTGTTTGGACAGATACACTCTTTGCCCTGTAAAAAACTGGCTGGAAGGCCAGGCCCAGAGAGTGGTGATGAATGGAGTTAAATCCTGTTTGTGGCTGGTCACAAGTGGTGTCCCTCAGGGGTTGGTATCGAGGCCCATCCTGTTTAATACCTTTACTGATTATTTGGGTGACGGAATTGAGTGCACCCTCAATAAGTCTGCAGATGACACCAAGTTGGGAGGAAAGGAAGGCCCTACAGAGGGATCTGGAGAGGCTGGATCGCTGGAGTTGAGACCAATGGGACGAAGTCTAAGAAGACCAAGTATCTGGTCCTGCACTTGGGTCGCAACAACCCCAGGCAACACTATAGGCTTGGGGCAGAGTGGGTGGAAGACTGTGTGGAAGAAATGGACCTGGGGGTATTGGTTGATGCTCAGCTAAATGCGAGCCAGCAGTGTGCCCAGGTGGCCTCACTACAAGAAAGACATCGAGGTCCTGGAGCATGTCCAGAGAAGGGCAATGAAGCTGTGAAGGGTCTGAAACATGAGTCTTATGAGAAGCAGTCAAGGGAGCTGGGATTGTTCAGTCTGGAGAAGAGGCTCACGGGAGACCTTGTTGCTCTCTACAGCTGCCCTGAAAGGAGGTTGTGGCAAAGTGGGAATCAGCCTCTTCTCCCAGGTAACAGCGACAGGATACGAGGGAATGGCCTCAGTTTGTGCTAGGAGAAGTTCAATTCGGATATTAGGAAGAATTTCTCCTCAGAAAGAGTGGCAATGCATTGGAATGAGCTGCCCAGGGAGGTGTTGGAGTCATCATTCATGGAGGTGTTTAAAGAAGGAGTAAATATGGCACTGAGGGACATGGTTAGTGGGCATGGGGGTGATGGGTTGGTGGTTGGACTAGATGATCTCAGAGGCCTTTTCCAACCTTAATGATTCTATGATGTGGATACCACAACTTGAACTCCAGTCGCTGACAAAGACTAGTTTGTTCTACTATTGAAAGGCGCCCAAAAACACATGCCACCCCTGGTAGCTGCATAGCAAAGCCTTGGTGACATCAGAGTAAAGCCAGAGCAAGTAGCAATTGCAGTCAAATGTGCTATTTGGCCTGGAAAACGTAGTGATAGCACTGTGGTCTGAGTGGAGTTGCGCTACAGATGCCTGAAGAATCTCTGGAATCTGAGGCTTCTCTGACCACTGATGGAGGATCCATTTTCACACTTAAGTACGGGTTGTACTACCTCAGGCTCTTTTATAAAGTTAACAGGTAAATTTGGAATATATGCCCTCGTATTTCTGTAGCTTGGCTGAAGAGAAAACAGAAAAATATCAGGCTGAAGAGAAACTGCTGGGATAATTCCTCAAGTCTTGGGACATGCTTAATATTTTCCCTTGTGACCTTGGCACAGAAGCTACATCTATAATAAGCTGTTAATACAAAGAAAGACTGTGTTCCACACCAAAAGAGAATGAGTAACTCTGCAATAACAGAAAAAAAAAGTGGAATTAGATGAAGTGCATAGTCATATACATAAGGTTATGAATTCCTGTGACAAGCTGGAGATAACAAATGAGGAGAAAGAATAGGATGTATTAGATCCACCAGAGGATGACTATGAGCAATCACTGTGATGTGGCACTAAAATATTCTGTCAGGATGCAAAGAGCTAATCAGAATAAAGTTATTGCGTGTAAGGTCTTTTCATTAATATTCAAGAAAAATTAAATTAAATCAAAACAGAGCAATTACAGAAAAAATCTGACCTGAATTCCCAAGCAAAACACTAATAAGATAGATGCTAAAGATGTAGATAAAATGTCCTATGAAAGAAAAATGTCTGATCAAACTATTTACAAGCTAATAAAAATCAATACTTTGAATATTTCCTTTATAATTTCCTTTATGAGTAAATAATTACAATTTATATGACCACTGTTACGTACTACTTTCTCCTTTCTCCAGACATCAGTTTTAGCACATTTGTGTTCTGGACATCTCTTTTATCCATCTTCTGTTCCAGGGCTACGGATATGACATTTATGTCAATATGGATCCTCACAAATGTAGATAAACTTCACTTCTTCTGAAAGTTTTATAGGAAACTTTAGCAACATTATCATCCACTAAAGAGAGGCAGAAATGACACAATTTGGTTGCTTCATGAAAACAACTCTCATATTGCTGGAATCAGGAATCTTACTGTTGCTCTTGAGGCAAGATCACTGAAAAATTACAATTTCCCCAAACTGTCCATATTCAAGGCTTACAGTGAATGTACAATAATCCTCAAGTCAGACCACATTAAGCATTACGTGGCACACTGCTTGTTTAATTAACCCTCATAGGTCCCCTGGTAGGTAGTTTAGAGACTTGCCCAAGGCCACAAATAGGATAAGAACACAGCAGTATCCATCTCCTGTGTGTTTGTGCTGACCGATAGGTCATGATGCTCTTCTAGGAAAGGATCCTGGCAAATTCCAAGCTTTATGGGAAAGAGCTTCTATTTAAACATTTAAAACTTCAAAGCATTTACCAGAACTGGGAAAAGGAAACGGAAATAGAAAGCATGAGAAATCTGAGTTAATCCAAGAAACATGGGAGCGATAGATCAGAGTGCAGCCTGGAAGCAAAACACAATCAATGTAAAGGGAAAAAATTAACTTGTTATTAACTGAAGCAAAGATCTGACCGTAACCTCAAATTGCAGTTAGAGGTGATTAATTTGTTCCCACCTCTACTGTAAGAAACTAGAAAGATAAACATGAAGAAACATCATCTAATGACAATATACAGCTTTCTTATAACAGTCTAAAAGTGGTCTGAAATTGCTCTTAGAATTGCTGTTCAGTGCTTTAAAAGTGGCTTACTCATCAAACAGACTGCTTACTCACTGCCAGGGAGCGTTCTGATGCACCTGTGCTCCTGGAAAATGATGTTAGCACGTATATTCTCCTGGGCTCTACTGGCCTATCTAGATCCTGTGTTGGTATTTTGATATTTGATATATATATATATATATATATTTAATTTGTTTGTCATTAAGATATTTGTGACAAATTTCAAGTTGTTCCAGGTATATGGAACACAAACACATTGTTAATTAAAATAATGTTAAGACTCATAAAGCTTATTATGTTACTTAGCTAGGCAGAAAGAAATTACCACACAGAGTAAGTATCCTAAATTTTAAATGAATACTACTTTCAATTTGGAAATAAACTGACATTTTTTGTAATGCTATTTTGTACCTAAGGAATAATTGGGGCCACGTCAGTATGGTCCCATATATACACGGAGTACAATACTACTTTGCTATGAAAATCAGAATCTTTCATTATATAATTTGAACAGATTTTTAATTAGAAAACTAAGGATCTCCCACTCTGCAGCTTGGAAAACTGAGGTCTAATAATCAGTAGCTCAAAAGTCAAGCTCCGTTATTCATATATTACCATACCTTATTCCACGTGTAGTTAAAACAACTCATTGCCAACACTTGCACAGCACAATACTGCTCAGATAGGAGCAAGGATGCAAGATTCAGCTCAGAGGTTTTACTGAGAACTTCAGAAGAAAGCCTTGGCTTTGTGTTTCCTCATTTTGCTCTCCAGTTCTCAGGTTGCCCAGTCACAGGATCATGTCTGAGGGCAATACTTAAACACATTCCCACATCTCTATTTGCTTTCTGGAACTAATACAACTAGTATAATGTTAAAAATAAATAAATGAATGAATTGGAGACTCATTTAAGTTACATCAGAAAATCATCTGGCTCTCTGTGAGTGCAAGAACAGGAGTTTCTTTTCATCTCTTCTCAGATGGGTCAATATGACACAGAAGGGGATGTGACCCCCTGCCTCTCATGGGCCAGTGAGCCGTTGCTAGGATTAAGGATTCAGACATTCACGTACATCTGATCCTTGAACCCTGAAGTCAAATTAAATACTTGTTTCTATTTCAGATACTATTAGCTCTAAGAATATAAGACTTTTTTTTTCTTTTTCCTTTATATTCCAGAGAGCTTTAATTACAATTTATTTTTAACCTCAGGATTCCCTTAGTTCAGCTGTCTTGAGTTTCAGAACTTTAAGAAGTTTTCTGGGCAGTTTCTCCCTGCCTCTTCTTTCTTTCCAAGGTTTAGATGACATAACAAAATGAATACTGTTTCTTTAAAGCCGACACAATAGGAACTTGCAGACTGTCTTAGATTGCAGGCCATTTCATTTCTCATATGCATGCTGTCATTAGCTACCTTTAGGAGGATGAACTCTTGATTGGCTGAAATCAAGCTTGTGACCTGGTGGCAGTATTAGATGTTTGTTCCAAAGCATCATCCCCTTATGAATCTTTCATTAGATAGCGTGATCCGAGAAGCCAGCAGCAGTCACATCATGCTTACTCTCTCTAGTGATGCCACCACCGAGGGCTCCCTTATTGGATCATGGCAATTACTAGCCTTACAGTGCAGATTCTGAAAGCCTTATCAAATTTCCTTCTAGATATGGCAAGCTTACAAATAATCATGTGCTGTTTCTTCGGTGAGGACATCACAGAATTACACTAAAATGCAGTAAGCTCAAGTCATTTGCAATTAAACACGTGACTCAATTCTGAGATGATACATCTTTTACAGCATATGAGGTGTTTTACAGAAAGCCTAAATACAAAAAGAAATTATGTCTTAAAACAGTTCCAGTCACAGAAAAATGCCAAATCCATTTTTTTTACAGCAAAAACAAAGCAGAATCTCCGGTAGCTAGACTGCTGCATCATAGTGCTGTGATTTAAAGGAACTGAGTTACAACTTCAGGTAAACAGCTGACAGTATGATAAAGAAGCCTCTGTTCCAATCCCAGAGGAGGACATGGGCTCTTATTTTTAATTCAGTCACAGATCATGATAAGAAGTGAGAAGAAAGCTGGCAATTGTGCAACGACACAGAAACCAATATTTGCATGCAAACAAACAAAAAAAGAAAAGTTAAAATTTTAGTGCCTCTAAGTGAAGACGAGTCTTAAAAGGCTGCAGTTGAAACCTATGCTTTCAGGAATACTTAGTCTTACAAACATAAGGATTGTATCACTACACAATTTCCTGCAATCAGATAAAGCTAATGTTAAAATCTCAACTCAAGACATCCCATTAAGCTCTGCAATCCATAAAATAAAAAGCCTAGCAAAGAACAAAATAATTCTCCATTAAAAGAGGACTTAAAAATGTACACTGCAGGAGTGCTCTTCCTCATGAGGTGTGAACATGATCCTGGCTAAAGTAGAGGAGTGGCCAGCAGGGTGAGGGAAGGGATTGTCCCTCTCTACCCTCTCCTCTTGAAGCCCCATCTGGAATACTGCGTCCAGGTCTGGGGCCCCCAACACAGGAAAGATGTCATACTTTTGGAGAGGGTCCAGAGGAGGGCCATGAAGATTATCAGAAGGCTAGAGCACCTCTCCTATGAGGAAAGGCTGAAGGAGCTGGGGGATACCTCATTATGGCCTTCCAATATTTAAAGGGAGATTATAAACACAAGGGAAAACTTCTTACATAGGTTGATAGTGATAGAACAAGGGGAATGGTTTTAAATTCAAGAAGGGATGATTTAGATCGGATGTCAGGGTGAAGTTTTTCACTGGGAGGGTAGTGAGCTGCTGGCACAACTGCCCTAAGAGGCTGTGGACGCCCCATCCCTGGAGGTGTTCAGGGCCACGATGGACGGGGCCCTGGGCAACCTGATCTAGTACTTGGTCTAGTGGTTGGCAACCTCACCTGTGTCAGGGGGATTGGAACTTGATGACCCTTGAGGCCCCTTCCAATCAAAGCCATTCTGTGATTCTATGATTGATAAAGATGTTGAACAAGACCGCACCCAGTACTAATCCCTGCGGAACCGATCACTGTCTACAGGCCTCCAGCTAGGCTGTGCCACTGATCACAGCCCTCTGAGCTCTGCCAGACAGCCCATTCTAAGTATACCTCACTGTTCACTCACCTATCCCAAACTTCCTAAGCTTACCTATGAGGATATTATGGGAGACAGTGTCAAAAATCTGTTCAATATTCAAACATACATGCATACAAAAAATTTTAACCATTGCAACTGACTTAGAAGGTATCCAGAAATTACTTCAATAAAACTGAAATGTAGGCACCTGTGAGGCAAAAGATAAGTGCTGTTTAATCGCACAGCAGTGTTACACAACCATTTTGTTTAGAGCACATATTCCATCCAAAAGTTCAGAAATAATTAGTCAGCTATGCACACGTGATTTAAGGATACAGAGATTTACAGCCTTGAAAAGAATTCCTACTGACCACAAATGGCTTTTCTTTCCAAAAGATACCTCTGTATCATAGCATTTCACTCCACCTTCCTAGAAGTATGAATTCCAAACACAGATTTTTTAATAGCAATTCCTAGAACACAAATATGTTCGGTGGATGTTTCTAATCCAAGTTTGTATCAAAGCTAATGGACCCCGACTCACAAAATGTGATAAAATCAAAGCATAGTGATAAAAACTGAGTAAGCCTGATCAGTAAATTATATGCACCATAACCTATCTAAAGCGAGGCTGAATGTCTTATTTTTTCATTTTAATTCCTGGTAACATATACATTAAAGAATAATTGTACTGTTAATTTACTGTCCTTCAGTACTCAGTGTATTACTATTGCACTGTGAAATGTTGAAACAGGAAGTAATTATATCATGTCCTTACTTTTAAGCTACATGTAATTAATAAACCATCCTTAAGAAATATTTTATACGTGTAAAAGACAAACTGGTAATATTGAAAAAGACCATGAAAGGAATAACCACATTTTCCAACTTACCAAGCCTCAGAATTCCTTGCTTGAATTCATGGAGACTAATAATGAACCGCAGGTGCCATCATGATCATGGTTACACAAGCCTACTTAACGAAGCCAGAGGCAACTCACATTTTTCAACAGTGCTATCCATTCCACCCAACAAGTCAGAAATGGACCATTTCCAATAGTAAACAATAATGTTACATATGAAACACAACTGAAGAAACCAACATTCTTATTGGTAAATCAGTCTATCTATAAAGCCACCAGAGTTAAAAAAAAAAAAAAAAAGACTGAAATAATAGAATGCTTATTCACAAGGTACACACTCTACATGTATTTGATCCAACTGTTAGCAGCTAAGTGTATTCCTCCCCAATCAAACAAAGCTTTTCTAATGGCAGTAGATCTTTCCACAGTTCACTGGCAAAATTAAACCCTGCATATGGAGCAATACGTAAATTGGTAAATTCCAAGGGTCTCTGTACAAGATGTTACAAGACTTCATGATCGGAATATTTTTATCAGTTTGAGAATGTCGATCTCCAGATCTGGAAACTCCCTGAACAAGGGAGCCTTGAAAATAAAGAACTAATAACTGCAGTTTAGTAAATGACATAACGGTAAATCTTCTTGCTTCCCTCAGGCTCTTTCTTGCTTGGCTGGAAAACTGGAAAAATTGAGCAGCTCATCTGCCTCTCAGTAACAAAAAATCTGTTCATTCTAACAGAACAGTTTGGATTTGAAAAAACTGTTTCTGAAAACAAAAATCCTACCAGAACTGTCATTTCACCAATCCTAATTCCATCTGTTTCACTAATCATAACTTCCCTCACCTTTCATCCTTCCTTCCCTACAAGCCCTCACACTTCTGCCCTAAGCACGGGCTCCTGACTTTCTTCACTTGATCACCTAGAAATGCTCTAGGAATGGAAATTTCAAAACAATACCAACGGCATTCCTTGAAGTTTTGGAATAAACAGTATAGCTTTATTAAAAATTACGGCACCATAGTCAGAGAAATGTTAATGCCCTGAGTGTTAGACTTTACTTTGCTCATCAAATAGCACTGATATCATTCGCTTGAATTAACCAATGTGGCTGAAGACATTTCCTGAATTTTGTCAGAGTCCTGACAGCAAGCTCATTGCAACATGGAAATCTTTTGGAAAGCCCATGTAACAAGAAGCTTCCTGATAAACAGACAGGGCAGAATCCACGCTAAACAGCACTGCTTGCTGATCCGAGGAAAAGACTGTCCCGCTCTACTCTGCACTGGTGTGGCCTCAATCTCATGTACCTCAAGCACTGTGTGCAGGCTTGGACACCACAATATAAGAATATTAGGGAGTGTTCAAAGGTGGCTTAAGATGATGGTGAAGTATCTAGAGTCTAGAGGGCAAGGTGTGCGAGGAGTGGCTGAGGTCCCTGGATTTGTTCAGCAGAGGAGCTGAGGGGAGGCGTCATGGCGGCTCCAGCTCCTCACAGGGAGTGGAGGAGCAGCGCTGAGCTCTGCTCTCTGTGACAGCGACAGGGCCCGAGGGAACGGCACGGAGCTGTGCCAAGGGAGGGGCAGCTGGGGGTTAGGGACAGGGTCTGCACTAGAAGGAGGTGGGCATGGAACAGGCTGCAAATATTATAACAAAATAAATTATTAACAAATATTATAACAGAATTACTGTATTTGATTCTCTGCAGAACTCTCTTTTAGACACTGATCCTGCCATCTCCATGTACTTCAGTGAACGACTCTGGTTTTTAGCTCCTTTCCTAAAAATCCGAACTTCCAAAGGCTCAAAGAAGTGCAGCAGGGAGGGAATATTAACTTGTCTCAGAGAACCACCATTAACTCATAGTTGTCATCAGGTGAACACAGAGTTTGGGTCCATATCATTATCCAGTTTGGTCTTTTTTTTTTATCTTATGGATGTAATGCAGTACTTAAGTGTTGTAAGGGATTAAATACTTAAGCCAATATAGCAAAGCATTCAGGAAAGTAAGCACAATGAAGTCAGCAACTAAATACGAGGTGTGACTTCAGTGAAATAAGTCACACTACAGAAAGTTTAGCAAAGGTTTCTACAGTTAACTTTCAAATATATGGGATTATAGGAGGAGAAGCAATAACCCATATAAAGAAAAAACATGAGAAATACAGAAACTAACGTTAAACCCAGTAACCTTTAAGAATGTATTTAGTTCATTAACTTACAATAAATAAATAAATAAATAAATAAATAAATAAACAAACCCTCAAACCAACATTTCTGTAAAGAGCAATGACAATTTTAAATGTTTTAAACAAATCAAGGCCTGGCTTAAAATAACACCCTCACTGAATCTTATATGGTGAAGAACTGTGCTGATGCCAGTGTTACTGGGGATAATGGGAGCCGATTAATTCATAGCTGCGTAGCTGGACATAAGCATTCATATGCAATCCAGACTGCTTGCTTAGTTTGGAAGACGTGGTATAAGGATGGTTGGTAATGAGAAGAAATATTGAACTAGTTTACAAAATCTCATGTATATCTCATTCCAAATCCAGACTTTCTGCTTCACCAAGTTTTATGAAAAAAAAAAAGAAAGAAAAAGCTATTCACAGTTCCAACTCTGAATAATTCAATTGCTCCTGGTCTTGCTGCAAGATCTTGTCACTTTAACTGTGTTCTATTTTGACACGAGCAATATCTACTCAGTTTTTACAGTGGTTAGCACAAGTTTTCTGACTGGGACACGTACATTAGAACTAATAGTAACATGCTTGATTTGCAAGCATGGATGACAAGCCTAATTCCCATACAGAGTACATAACAAAATATGAAACTAGATTTATTTTGTGTGGGTTTGGGATTTTAACAAGTGCTTCTGGCATAGTGTATCTCCCTCCTATGCTGTCATTTCAGATCACAGATTTGAGAAAAACAAAACACAGAATCATAGAATGGCTTGGCTCGGAAGGGACCTTAAAGATCATCTAGTTCCAACCTCCCTGCAATGGGCAGGTTTGCCAACAACTAAATCAGGCACTAGATCAGGCTACTCACGGCCCCATCCAACCTGGCCTTGAACACATCTTCTCTTCGACTATTAAGTCTGTGGTAAATTGTACCTAGCGTGGAATTTCTCTGTAAGCAAAATTCATTTATGTAAAGCATTATTTAGTAATCAAGTGTTTGGTAATATATTAAGCAATTCAGACACCTCCTATGCAATCAACAGTGTACTTTCCAAGGACCATAGAATGTATATTTGAGATTAAGAATTCCCTACCATAATGAGTCACACAAAATCCCAATACTTTCCAAAGAGTCTTACTAGAACACAAGATTGAAAACTAAAGATTTATTGTAAATGACTGTTCTTTTTGCAACATGTTCTGTAATATTAAGAAACATTGATTAAAAAAAAATCAGTTGTAAAAAGGTTTCTTTTGCATGTGACAATATGGGGCAATCTGCAAGGAAATCTAAATACATTATCTGTGCCAGGTAGGTTTTAATATTTTTCCTTGGTTCCTTTATGATACAACTCTTGGTTAGAAAGTCATACAGAAAATATTAAACTAGAGAAACTACTCTAATTTAATGCTAACAAAAACGATAAATATCCATTGAAATAGCAGTAAATTATAATTGGATATAAACTGTAATTTTTCTAAATGAATACAGCAGATTGTATATCAGGGTACACTATTACATATGGACATTGAAACATAGACATTAGAATCTGGAATTTGTACCCAGCCTATACAGACACTGGATTTATGATGGGGGACAGAGCATCTGATCCTATTCTATCAATAGCACTCCCACTGATAGCCCTATATCATATGGAGGGTCTTATCAATACGTATTAAAACAATGCTAGCTACACTTTGTGCATTAACAAGTCAAGCAACTTTGATGAGCAAAATATGATGAGTTTGACATTACTTTGTGAAGAACTTGGCAGAAGAGATAAAATTATAGGTTACTGTAGACACACATGATGTGTTCCAAGATAGTTATCCTGAATATAGTCCTGTACGTACTCTGAAGTGTACCTGACAAGTTAACAGTATTTTCTAATTAGGAATAACACATACAAAATTGCATTAATTAAAAATAAATCTAAACTGGTGATGTCAAATGGAACAGAATTGTCTGATTTCATGTGAAAAATTCCCACTCTCGGGTAAAAGATGGCCATTTCAATAGTAACTGCAAAAGAAAATGGATAATGACATCAAGTCCTTCTAAGAACAGTCCTGCTGACCTAGGAGGAAGAGCTACCTGTACAGCATTAACATTTGAGAGGAAAGTCTGCTCAGCATTCAGAGCAATGAAAGGACAGGGGGAAAAAAGTTGAAGGAGGTTAGATTTAGGTTGGATATCAGGGGGAAGTTCTTTACTATGAGAGTGGTGAGGTGCTGGCACAGCTGCCCAGAGAGGTTGTGGATACCCCATCCCTGGAGGTGTTCAAGGCCAGGTTGGATGGGGCCCTGGCAGCCTGCTCTAGTATTAGATATGGAGGTTGGTGGCCCTACCTGCGGCAGGGGGGTTGGAGCTTGATGATCCTTGAGGTCCCTTCCAACCCAAGCCATTCTATGATTCTGTGATTCTATAACGTGCACAACACATCCAGTACAGGGCATAAAAAGAATCCAGAAATCATATTTTTCCAGTACATCATAGTTATATTTCAGTTATGCCAGTGAGACCTCCCAGTGCACGCTACCAGGAGCTAAACCAAGATTCATGTAGAAGACAGTGGCTATATATGCGCAGCTAAGAAGGAATGAGAAAGATTCTCTTCACATGGGAAACAATGCAAATTTACCATACTACTGGTTCCCAGAAGAGCCCTCCTTATAAAGCAGAACTGCTGTCTTCATTCAACAGGTTTTGTTTTTTTTTTTCTGGTGGTCATTTATATTGGCTTTAAATTAGCTATTCACTAAACACACTGTATCTCAGATAAGTGATTTTTGAGTATGTGGTTTTAATTAACATAAAACTTTATTGATAAGTATATTTAGATTGAATTATATTCAGACTAGAAAATTTCAGGTCATGTAGTATTCTATCAACCCATTTTTTTTGATGCTATCACCTGTTGAAAATGAGTGAATTTAAGAATTCAACTAAGTCTTTCATCTATTTAAGTCATACCTTGAAGATTAGTTCAATGATCCATTCCACTTTTATATTCTATATTGCTTACTTTATCACTTCTCCACCACAAAACATCTGCACAGCTATCCACAGTTCATCTCAACATGACTAAACAGTTCATCTAAGCATGACTAAACCTACGTACGTATAAAATAATTCGACAACAAAATATTTGCTTTTATTAATCCAGAATTACTCAAGATAGATGCATCATAATGTCCTGTTTAAAGCTGCTTTAAAATCTTTTGAGTACCTCATTTCTTAAGAGTTCTAGAAGTGTGAAGTACAACTGACATTATTTTTTCATATGTGTGTTCACACTGGCATATATCATTTATTCATTAAAAAAAAATCAATAAAAAAAAGACTTCTGTCCTTTTTTAGTCTAAGCAGCTTTTATCTTCAACCAACAGAAACAAGAAAATCAAAGAAAAAGAGTAGCGTCTCCAAGAGCTGTCCTCATAAAGGAAAAAATTATATTAACTCACAGTAATTAAAAAAGCAGTCATAACAGTGGCTGCAGTATCACCTAGACATGCCTGTTCTAGCTTTAGAATAATTTGCTGGGATACTTGCAGCAATCTAGGTGGGGCAGCACAGAGCTCAGCAATGGTTGGCAAAACGGTCTACTTCAGGCCGTCAGAAGCTCACTGGTATTGAAAACTTTGTAACAGCAATAAAGATAGTAATTTGTACACAAGATTAGCAAATCAAATTTATAACTAGGTCTCCTGAAGTCCTTGATTCAACCTACGTGCTTAGATGAAAAGTGACCTCACTTCCCTCGGGTTTGCCTTTACATTTATAGGAATTCAGAACAGTTTCGCTCTTCAAAAGGCCCATACCTGAGATTGGCATGTCAGATCAGCTATTATTTTGATCCAGGAGCCACTCCTGCAGGCTTCTTTGATATTAAATTTGGTTTTGCTGTAATCTTAGTTCAAGCTGTAAGTTAAATATTGACAGTAATTTAAGTCCTACCTGTATATAAAAAACATAGCTTGATACGGCACTGGCAAATTAAAGGACAGGCAAAAGTCAATATACACAACTCAGCTGTTGTTCACACCATCACTCTGTAGTGTGGGTATTTGCTTACAATGCTCATATGCCATCGATGCTTCACAGATTTTCACAGTCACATCCAATCCTTCAGAATAAGCAATCTACTTGTAATTCTAAGAGTAGCAAAGTCCATTGCTTGGAGACAACAAATTCACAGTAGCTGCCCTAGCCACGTGGTTGCTCACTATACCTGAGTTTTCCACACCAACTCAGATTCATCCATGTTCTTCGGCCAGCACAGGGTACAAGGATCTAAGAGAGGAGCTTTGTCTCTTCATATGTGAGAAACAGTCAGAGCCATGTACAGCCTGTAGCACAACTTACGGCAGTTCTCCAGATTTCCCAGCTTGTGCTCATAATGCAGCCCTTAAAAATATTACCAGAGAGGTGGATATCTCTACAGAAAAGCATTCTGACTGCACCTCCCTTCTGATGACTGCTGTGCTCAAATTGCATCCAGGAGTCAGGAACGTGGAGGCAGGATTCTACGCTGCCTATGAGAAGAGACAGAGCAGAGAACACAGGAAGGAAGATAAGCCCTTTCTGCTCTCGTCCCCTGATATCTGCATGTAGGGGTGCAATCAGTACATGATTTTGTTGGCATGTTAGTAAAAAGATACAAATTTTATCTCTGTTAAGAGTTATTACCACTTTCTTTTTTTCTCAGGTAGGAAATGAGACAGATCTTAATCCAGAAAAACACTAGAACCTAAGAAGATTAAGAAGTTCACTCCATCAGGAATTCTTAGAAACTTAACTGTCAAGTAGAGATGTCACTAGAATATCCTAAGACACGCTTTGTTCTCTAAATGCCTCTTACAAAGAAATAAAGCAACATCAATGCACAGAACAAAAATGTGCTCTGAAGTCTACTCCAAGGCATTTCTTATCCTAGGCTTGAAGACAACAGCAACACTAATCCAAGAGATACTGAGTATTGCTACGACAGAAAAAGTCACAAACAGATGCACAGTTATACTAAAAAAAAATATTATGTAATGTTTCCTTAGACTGACTTTTATTTTCAGTGAGCAATAGAAATTTCCACAAGAAGAATATTAGATGGCGAGGGATGTGTGCTATGTAGAAGAGAAAAACTGTTAACCTCTTCATATCTTGTTCCTGAAGTAGATACAGCTCTTCCACTCATGGCTGAGGCACCTCTTGAGCACTGGACTCTGAATTTGCCTGGCCTTGAGTGGGATGTAAAGTCTTTTTTTGTGCTTTTGACCAGAATGCTTGGAGCACACCGCTTTCATCTGTCTTCCTTCCTGTCATGTGAGATTACTGACAGTGACACAGAGTAAGACAGGATGCCCAGAGGCACCATGTTGATATCTGCAGCCCCTAGCAGCCACTCTCTTCCTGTGCCAGGGAGGGGCACCCGTAGTGGCAATTTCACCAGAGGGCACTCTAGAGAAATCGCCAACCTCTTATTTGACCAGTTCCATTCACACTACCTCAAGAAAATATTTTTCCAGCCAAGAGGAAGGTTAGGGTATAGCAGAGAAAACATGTGAGAACTGCTCCTGGATCTACCTCATGCGGTGTTTCTACCAGATCTGGAATTTAGCTGTGGGCGTAAGCAGTTCGCTGGCACAGGTGAGGGCCTATCAAAAAGAATAAAAATAGGATGGTGTTTGAACCGGTTTGAAGTTGCTTCCAACATCACTAGAGATTGCAATGTCAACGTGGGCACTTGCTTCAAAGAAAAATGACAGTAGGGTTTTCCAGTCTACACTTCAATCTGTAGTGGTACTGGAATCAAAGGAGGGAAAGGACTGCCCAGGGAAGAACTACATGCTCAGTACTGGGAAGAATACTTCGATACATAACAAGGGAGACAACGGAAATGACATTTTTTTCCTTCATAGAAGAAATTCTGCCACATAAATCTCTAGCAGGAGTGGTACCCAAAAAGGTTTTAGAGATTAATAAAAAGGGGAGTGGAGGGTTGGATGTGTAGAGTTTCAAGCAGCTTTGTTACTTCACTGTGTCTGGCTGTAATGATAACAGCACTGATACTGTTTGTGGAAATACAACACTGGGAAGCATCTTTTGACTCTTCTTATTCCATACTGTAAAGGTCAGACACTTCAATGCAAAATATATTTATATATTTTTCTGTCTTCAGGCTTTTTATTGATTCTTCACCTACTGTTCTGGGAGTCTTACGGAAAGGCCTTGAAGATGAATAAACCTTCTCTTTCCCCAAGATAAGACGTGTACTTTAATCTTACAGAGGACAGTTAAACAGCACCAAAGCAGCACTCCGAACAGGCTTACATGGTTTTAAGAGGAGAAGATCACTGCTGTCTTCCATGACCTAATGGAAGTATGTAGAGAAGATACAGTCATTTTTTTCTCTGCATTAGATGAGGTAATGTACACAAGCTGCTAGAAGGGAAATTCTGATTATATTTTAAGAAATTATTCACTGTGACACTAGTTGAACCTTGCAACAAGTTACTGAGAGAAGACAGTTCTTCTGTCTTTGGAAACACTTGAAACTTGACTGGACAACATCTTGAGCAACCTGATTTAAGTAGGCTGTGCTCTGAATTAGATAGTCTCCAGATATCCCTTTCTATATAATTCTGTGATTCTTTGACAGGGATTTCGCTTGCCAGGAAGATGAGATGGGACAAAGATTTTTCAAGAAAATAATCCTGTCAGTGTATTCCGAAACTTTCTTAAGCATGTGCAGTGCTTACTTTACTATGTCGTCCTGTGGCAAACCTGGCAGAGAGGTGTCAGGGTTTCTGGTCTGGAAGCTTTACAATTTAGGTGGTGTGAGAGGCAGAGTAGAAACTATGGTCCATGGCAACAAAAACTCAAGACAAACAAGAATACCCCCATAAACCTACTTATTTAATATTCCATTATTTACAGTACAGAGCTGTTCATGGGATGTAAGAACACCATTTCTCATCAGCATCGAAGAAATATCTGCATGATGCAGAGTACCCATTTTGTCCTGATGCCGTTAGTTTTCCATCCCTCATACCTGAGATAACACAAACCAAGTATGAAAACACTTGCCATTACCAGAAGAACTTCTTAGGTGTTCCCAAAACATCTGTACTACTGTTATCCTTCAATGTTAGTATAGCAAAGCTGTATTATATCAGAGGATATCTTAACAGAAAGCTTCCACCTCTGTCCAATGTTTTATGCCATGTGTACACAGAATGAGACAGTTTGCCCCTAGAACAAGGAATTGCACTGTACTGTTGTACTTACTACAAATTTCATAGCTGAGAAAGCAACACTGCTACTGCTAGTTAGTTACTGTTTTACTTTTCTGTGGTTCACTATTTTCAGTAAGTTTTGAAAGCATTATTTAAATAGGCAGAGTGTTCCCTTGTTCCAGTGCTGTAGGGCATTTCTTGATAACCAGGAAGAAGTAAAAGGAATGAACTGAGTGTTACTTTCAGGCAAAAGCTGAGTCACAGTTCCATTTCACTACGTAATACATTGTCCTTTGTGCCCTTCCGCCTACAGACTGCAGCAGCCCTCAGCCATCTACAAGTTCAAAGTCATGCTTCAAAAACCAAACAATGATATCAGCATTTTGTAACATGTCACATGGATCAGTGACCATGATTTTGGGAAAGTTCCAAGTTTAGAAAATACCACCTCTACTATTCCAGTTTTGTGGCAAGATCTTTTTATTTATGTGGCTTATTTGTAACACTGTGTAAGACCAAGGGTTTCATATTGAAAATGAGATATTACTGGAAAGTGAGTAACAGAGACAATGGCCATTCATGGTTCTCCATGATGCGTGGGTGTCTGTTGTGAACTAAAGAGAATTAATCAACATATGCTTACTATAATGTCATGTGGTGACCAGCTAATCAAAGTCAATGGAGAGACTTATGCTGCTTTTGGGAGCATTCGGATCAAACAAGCCATAATGCAAAATGAAACAAACAACAAAAAACACCAACAACCTCAGAACAGTCGCTATTGAACCCTTGGGTAGATGCTAAGTAAGGATGAATGAACTAAGTTTCCAGACTCACTGTGCTAAAAACCTTCATCACCGCTGAAGATTTGTCTATGACAGTGGACCTATCAGTACTTTGGGAATTCACACACCGAGCTGATGTCAATTAAGATGCTATTGTCTTCTGCAAGTGGTTGGCATCATTGGCAGTTAGACAAAAGAATGTATAAGCAAATATTAACAAAAAGCAGCCTCGACCATTAGCTAAATTAACATATTCCTTGTGCAGCTGAACTATAGGCACAGCTATGCAAGCACATAAGTACATTTTTATTCTACATTTTACATATTTATGGCTCAGTGTATAAAGTCAAGTTATTGTTATACTTCTATGACCATACTAAAGTTACCTTAATGGAATAAAGCAGTTTGTACAAAGTGTTCTTTGCCTCCATCCTCTTCTAAACCAGAACTCTGCAGTTTCAGAAGTAATAGATAAGTTTACAGTATGTAATATGAGCTTGTATATTGTCTGGGCATAGTTCTAAAATGAACTCAGCTATCCACAACAGCCCTGCACCACATCAAAGACCCGAGCTAGACACCATACTGTGACGTACAGACACCACGAGCTTCCTCAGAACTAACTTCCATATCCCTGCCCTCACACTACTACCACTGGATAGTATATGCATGTCTAGTGTATTTCAGAAAAGGTCTGATCTGATCGCTGTAAAATTGGTTCCAAGCTGCATCCATCTGCACACAGCGAAACATTATGCACAATTTATATCCTGTTACGACACTGCCAATCGAAAGCAAACTACTCCAACATCCTAAAACAGAAGTTTTCTGAAAGCAGATGCAAGCAGGAAGGACATACTGTCTTATTGAAATGTTATGCAAAACGTTAACACAGAATTGTCAGCACATCTTGCAAAACCTCAAGGTCATCCTTGGTGTCAGATGTTATAAGACTTCCTCTAAACCATCAGGTTTGGGAGAAAAGGCATCCAAAGATATACAAGAAAGGATACAAGTGGCTTTCAGTATGTTTTCTACATAAATCATATAAAGCAAACAAAGGGAGAGCAGAAAATATTTCTGTGTGCAACTGTTCCCTTTTAATGTACTACATTCTGTAATAAATGTACGATCCAATTCTCTGAGAAGTAAGAGGTGTCCTATGGATCTAAGAGCCAAGCAAAGACTGGGAGAAAGTCATCTTTCAGACAGCAACAGCAAAACTCCTGTGACTGAGTGACTGAAGAGGTAACATTACTACATAGTGGGGAGAGAATTTATAGTCATCAACTGTCCAAACTTCATGGAATTTCTGTTTTTAATAAGAGTGTGATAAGTTCATTATAAACGCTAGAGGATTTCAGTAGAACAGTTAAGCATAACCTTGAGAAACATTAAGGGGGGGGGAAAAAAGGTAGAAGCAACTCTCAGTAACTTCCTTTACTCCTTTTAGTTGAAATAATACAAGTCAACACCTATGAGAGCAACGCATTCCAATATGAAGATGATGATGTCCCGGCTGTGTCTCTAGGCGCAGCTATCTGACGCTGGTACAGAAGGGGTCAGCACCGGAACAGCACTGTCCCACCTCTGAAAGCTCCTCCATGAGGGGAAAAAGGGATGAGGGGACGTACATTTTCTGCACAATAACACTGAGTACTGTGTCTATTAGAATACACGCGTCCTCAATGCGGGAATCAGAAATGCTGATTAAAAAAGCGTCACCTTGGTTCAAATGTATCATAAAAAACGTTCCCATGAAACATCTGTTTAGTATTCACACCAGTTTGGTTTAGATACACGTCAGCACATAATCCTTGTATTGCAAGTCTGAGTGAAAACAGATCATTTCAGCAAATTTAGCTTCTCCCTAACTTCTTCAGAAGTAATTGGGAATCTCTGCGTTACTGGGTGCAGAATGTGACCCGCCAATGCTAAAACACTCTCAGTGAACTTTAAAATCTTGCCTTTAATCATCAGTTTTTACTTCTTTCCATTATCACTGTTTCAGTGACGCAGGAACATATTCTAATGGATCATTAAATAAACAAGGATCTATCTTTTTACATTTGAAAAAGTATTTTTCTAAGAACTGACAACAAGCATAGAAATGAATCATCATAAGCTTTAATATAGATGCATGTTTATTTTCAACAGCTGAAGACTGCTTCTTCTCAGCGCTGAAGAGCCTGGCGTTTGAGTAGGACGGCAGGCATAAGCTGCAGAACTCTAAAGCAGTTACGGAAGAGCAAAAGAATAAAATCTTCATTTCTTTACCTGCATTTTCAAGCTGTCAAAGACTGCATCAATGATGGCATAACTGCCTAGGAGGCAGGCAATGCTGTAATCACTGTTTTCAAAACCAATCTGAATTACAGAGGCTAAAGCAAAACTTATTTCTATAAAACAAGACTTATTTCTTAATACTATGTTTAGCAGAGCATAACGATTAAAGAATATTCTTTTTCTGAGTTTCGAGGAGCTTTTATCACATGTGATACTACCAAGAACTACTGCAATACAGTGTTCTACACTAAGCGACGATGGAACAAAGAGCAGTTGGCAGTAGAACTCTGAATAACATTCATGAAGCATGCAGCTTGAGCCTTAAAAATATTATTATTTAGGATAGAGAGCGAGTTAAAAAGCTAAAAAACTTACAATTGGATGAGTATCATTGAAAGGTATTTTCAAAAGCAAATTAGTGACTTCAAGGGGAAAAGGAAGGAAGGAAACAAGCTTTTGTGGGAACTCTCCCAGTCCCAGAAAGCATGCAAAATCAGACAACGTTATCACAAAACCTTAGAAGACCCTGCTTACAATAACACAGCTTCAAGAAGCCAGTCAAGTTCAAACAGAAATCAATGGCCAGAAATAGAACGTGCATCCCTGGTACTCGGAGAAAAAAGCAGTAGATAGCAATTTCAATTTACAGATTTTGTTTATCATAAAAATAGTTACTGAAAGGGAATCAAACAAATTTTAGAAGGATCTTCGCTTTTAGCAGTGTGGGTTGTGTGTTTTAGCAGCCAAACCCGTGGCTTTTGCTCACACATCAATCCATACGCAGAAAGGAGGCCAGGAGCAAACAAACCATCCTCTCCATCACAGAAACCTACACACCTGGTCCTGCATCGCTCCGCTCAGCGAGAAGCCTGACACTTGCTCAGGAGGGAAAGAATCACGCCCAACTTGGAAGGCAACTTTGGATTATTTGCAGTGTTTTTAATGGTAGAGCAGTGGGAAGATACCATCTCAGAATCGTTCAATTAAAAAAAATGTGGAAAGATGAAATTCCCACAGAGCAACAGCTGTCACCTCTAGCGTCAACCACACGCTGCGCTTCTGCTGATAATATTTCAGTATACTGCCTTCACAGATCTGTTCATGCATGGCTTTGCTGCCGCTGCGCATGCAAGTGAGTGGGTAACAGCTGAAGGATACGTAAGCAAGGTGCTCACTGAAGAGAGATGTTTCACAACACACAGTGTGCCCTACTGATTATGGAAGTTTCAAAATGGCAGTCATGATCTACAGAGTCTATTTCAGACTCCTCACCTAAGCCAAGGATTGAGACAAGTTCCAAGAACGTGTGGGTCTAGAGTTATAAAAACAGGAGCTTTTGGGGGAAAACAGAGGGTTTTTCTACCTGTTTTAAACTTCTTTACGCTACTGTTCCTGCTTTACAAAAGAAGTTTCCCACTGCAGTTCACAGTACGCTACATTTGTCTCTGTGTGAATGTAATGAAATTACCCACATCTTTGAGTAACAGTTGAAAATAAAGAGTTCCAGAGCAGTAGAAATGTTAGATAAAGCTAAATATCATGCCAGAGCAAACAAAATAAGAATGAGTGGAAATGGACCATGTGACATGGGGAGTTTTGGAAGAAACAAATAGGGAAGTACTGAAGTTCTCAATCGGACTGAGTGCACCAAGATTTATGTGAAATATTTTCACTCTACACTATTTGGAAACACTGTTTTGGGGGTGGGGATGGAGGTAAGGACAGGGAGGATTAGAATGGAGAATGCAGCAGTGGTGCTTCATCTATTTCTGAACATCAAGAGTCATATTTAATATAAACTTTCAATTGATGCTGCTGGTAGAGAGCAGCTGCGACGAGAAAACATTCATGGATTCTGTAATTCATTCTGTCTTGAAAAATATAACTAGACAACAGCTCTGCACTCACCCTACGAATGGACTGGATGATCAAATGGAGCGACAGAGTTTAGGTTGTTAGATGAGAAGTTGCGATATCCTTATGGGTTCCAGTTCATGATTAATTCACAGGTAGCTGATCACTCTGAAATCTGACCAAGTTTTGAAGGCAGAGGTCAAAAAGGGACTTCTTTTCAACAGTTACTCAGATTTCAATATGGGACAAATCTTACAGGTTTCATAAATTTATTTGAGAGATTACAGCAGCTTCTAAGAATAGCTGTATTGTTTTACTTCATACAGATGCTGCAGTATCTGTTCTGTCGAAAGCAGTAAAAGGCCTTTTAAGTGCAATCGCTATTTATCTTCACTGTTTACATTACAAACATTCTAAATGATATGCTCACCACATTGCTATAAGGTACAAAACATCACTTCTATTTGTCAGAAGGTATTAAATGACTTACCTAAATCAAACTGTGGTGGACTGTTTCCTGAGACCCTTGCTCCCAAGTTAACTACTCTTCCTACCCGTAAAGAAAAATGCTCAGGATCACTGACGGTGCTGTTTACAGAACTTCTCACAGAAGGGATAACATAAATAATTCCTACACTTCTCAAAAACTCACAAACTCCTGAATTTGGTGCTGCCAGAAGACTGCCATAAAGAAGGAAACTACAGAGCACTGATTTAGCACCTCTGCCTGATCAAGGGCTGTTCACACACAATAGCAGAAATGTACACACCAAAGGATTTGCGAACCTTTTTTTGACATTAACTTTCCCTCACGCCTTCATCACCCTGACTATATCCACTTCTACCAAAACTTTCATCATGTCCTTTCTTGAATCTCATCTTCCCTCATTAGATTCACAACCACAGTTTAATAAATAGCTTTAAGGGTAACTGCCATCCTCCACCTTGCATAACCTAACGATCTAATGAGAAAACGGTATTTCAAATACGTTTCAAACGTATCACGTTTTCCCCAGAATGAAAAAGCCAAACTGCAAGAACCGACTTGACATTCAACTCCGGATCATACCAAAAGGAAATCCTTATGAGTGAGAAGGAGAGAAAGGCACAGAAGAACGTTTAAGTCACAGATACAACTCCCGTGTGCCTTCTGCAGAGCTCCCGCAGAAAAGGGAAGACAATCTCAAATCACAAGTGTAACACGGCCAAAACTCTATAGCTGCAGGGAAGTTGCAGTTACAGAGTAGCAACAAACCAGCAACTCCTCCAGGCAGAACTAAATCACAAACATCATATTGAGAAACAAAAATTATTGCTCCTTTCCCTCTACCCTCAGGCCTGTAATTAAAGGAAACTCAAAAGAGATCCTCTTGGTTTCTCTCCCTTGAAAACAAAGAGCCCTGCTGAGTCTTTCTTAAGTTCCACCAGAAACTCCTCGTAGTCTGCCTTAAAAACGGACTCCAGACTCAGAAGGCAAGGAAACATAGAAGGCAAGGATGTAGAATGCAATCAAAAATGTCTTGTTTAATTGGATCAACAGAAACAGGTTGTTAGAGGAATGCGGACCCTCACAATTCTCTTAAGAATTTAAATACTCCGATCATGTGAAAACGGTAGATATTTTTAGAGAAAAGAGCAATTAGCACTGAAAAGTGAGGAGAAGCTTTAATCACCATGGAACTTAAAGAACAGCTGCTAATTATTGCCTGTGGGAAAGCAAAAGGCTAGCAGGAAGACTAATAACAAAATCACAGAATCATAGAATGGCCTGGGTTGAAAAGGACCACAATGCTCATCTAGTTTCAACCCCCCTGCTATGTGCAGGGTCACCAACCTCTAGACCAGGCTGCCCAGAGCCACATCCAGCCTGGCCTTGAGTGCATCCAGGGATGGGGCATCCACAACCTCCTTGGGCAACCTGTTCCAGTGCGTCACCACCCCCTGTGTGAAAAACTTCCTCCTAATATCTAACCTAAACCTCCTCCGTCTCAGCTTAAAACCATTCCCCCTTGTCCTATCACTATCCACCCTTGTAAACAGCCATTCCCCCTCCTGTTTATACGCTCCCTTCAAGTACTGGAAGGCTGCAATGAGGTCTCCCCAGAGCCTTCTCTTCTCCAAGCTAAACAAGCCCAGTTCCCTCAACCTTTCCTCATAGGAGAGGTGCTCCAGCCCTCTGATCATCTTAGTGGCCCTCCTCTGGACCCGCTCCGAGAGTTCCACGTCCTCCCTGTGCTGGGAACCCCAGGCCTGGACACAGTACTCCAGATGGGGCCTCACAAGAGCTGAGTAGAGGGGGACAATCACCTCCCTCTCCCTGCTGGCCACCCCTTTTTTAATGCAGCCCAGAACACAGTTGGCCTTCCAGGCTGCAAAAATTAAATACTAAATTTAAGTTCCTGTTGTAGCCGTGCTTTCTGGCATCCACAAACACAGGGCTCATGTTTTAGAGGCACTGAAATGGTCTACTTGGACTGCTTTATTAAAATGTCCTCCAGCTGCTGACCTGGCATCTCTGTCCTTGCAGCTTGTGACAGGCAGCACTAAATGCCTGGGGGCTGCGTGGGTTCATCCCACTAACCTCCATCAGGACATTCAGAATACTGAGCAAGTACGTCACATTTTGGAATGCAAATGAGTAGGATCCATAAATCACCGTGGTTCTGCTGCAGAGGATATTTATTATGCAAGATGTGCACAGCTTGCTTCTGCTTGGTGCTCAAGGGCTTCCAGGAAGGTGGCTCCTGATGGTAAGGCTGCAGCACTGCCTGAAAGCCACAGAGGGCAAATGGGAAAATTCGGGAAAACTTTGTTTCACAGCACGGGACTTCTTCCAGGATAAGGTGATTATTTAACCATTTTCCAGAGAGGTTCCAGTAATAGGATACTGCATCACAGCCAGGGATGTACAGTCAGTACAGATTTTTTCAGAATTACAGTAAGCTTTGCAGTGACATCCTGGTAGCTCATTCCAAAGACTTTCCTCGTTGGCATACAGTCATCCTTGTAACGGCGAGGCAGGCAGTGCAAGTGCCCACTCAGAGCACTGCAGAGCTAACTGCAGAACCAACAGTACATCCTGGGGCCATTTTCTTGCACATAGAGCAACTAACTGTGCAATTGCATGTATACTAAACAGCGTTCTGTTGGAGAGGTGTGGCAACATGTCACCAGAAACAGCTTAATGGAAAACCAGCAGGTATTAAGTTTCTGTCATAGAAATTGATGAAGCAATCTAGGTTTCTGACAGAGAACAGTTTTCTACTCTGAAAAGGTGGTCAGGCACTGGAATGGGCTGCCCAGAGAGGTGGTGGAGTCACCGACCCTGGAGGTGTTCAAGGAATGTTTGGATGTTGTGTTGAGGGACACAGTTTAGCGAGAACCATTGGTGATGGGTGAATGGCTGGACTGGATGATCCTGTGGGTCTTTTCCAACCTTAGTGATTCTATGATTCTATGATTCTAACCCTAATTTTAGGAACAGCATAAATTATTGGTACAGGCTTCCAGATTTTTTTTTAAAGCAATTGAAGGAGAAAAGCTTGCCTGCCTGAAGGCTTGCCCTCTGCTTTCCTCTCTTCCACTGCATGAGCTGATCCAACAAATCAGCAGCCACCCTTCACATCCTCTGTGACAACAGTATTTGGCTTAACTTTGCACCGTACTGCACCACCACTGTCCTGCACAGTAAAGCTCTTCAAATCAGATATGCAACCCCTGTGAATGCATGCTGTTAAAACAAGGACTGGCTAAAAAGGATCATCAGCAACTATTCTGCCTTTTCCACTGTGCAGCCACACATGAAAGGCTGAATCGCTACTTTCTTCAATTTTCCAACCAAGACTTTGGCTAAGCCCACCCAAAAATACAAGAAAATAATCTCAGATTAACCACTTAGTTGAACTGTGGAATCAATATATTCTCATGTTACAGCTTATATCTAGTTTAACCCCTTTGTTTTTTAAATACAAAGAAGATTCATAGAATGGCTTGGGCTGGAAGAGACCTTCAAGATCATTTAGCTCCAATCCCCATAATTCACGTCCTTCTTCCCAGGTCTGTCTCCAGCTGGACAAACGGAGGAGTCATTAGTTTGTTCATGCTGATGCAGACACATCAGGCCTATGGGGACAGAAGTCGGAACACTCATTTTGCCCTCAAGCAATTTTAACCTACTTTCAGGCTCTTCCATAGACATGGCTATTGGTACTTTTTGTCTAACTGAGCATTTTCTCAGGTCTTTCACTTGCTCACTTTCTCAGCCAGCAATGGCCCAGAAGCTACATACTGATGGTGTAGTTCAGACTCTGTTTCATGTGGCCTGTCACATTCACCTTGAGCTCAAACCATATGACACAAGCCTTCACAAGCTAAAGAGATATTTCTTGCCTGGTAGGTTGTACACAAACAGAAAGCAACAGCTCTGAGACAGGCACATGCTGACTTCTATAGACAATTTCTCTAAAAAGCCACCTGCTGACTGGATCAAAAGGTCCCATCGTAATAGCTGGTTTTGACACACAGAAATACAGTAGCAAGTAAGTACTGTCTACCCAAGAATACTATTAAAAACCTGCACATGGCCCAGTATCCTTTTAAATACACAATCATTATTATATAAGGGCTGCTGCAGATGTAATGCCTCCTATTTTATGTTGGCCCATGACGTCACAGGCAGATGTTGGTGTTATGGCAGTAGAGGTCAAACCTTCCTAACAATATTCCATTACATGTTGTTCCCATGTGACAGATGGCAGCAGAGGGGCAGTCTGACATGGGAGTGCGGATGGAGCAATGGTGCATCACTGAACTCCTCCATGCGGAAAAAACTGGCACCCACTGACATTCATTCATGTCTGCTGAATGGTTATGGAGACCAAACAGAGGACGTGAGCACAGTGAGCTGGTGGGTTTCAGCCATGGCAACAGTGGGTCACCTCCATGGGTGCAGAGTGTTACGAGCGCAGCATGCAGGCTCTCATTCATTGCTGGTGAAAATACATAGCTAACTTCAACATAGGTGGGTGCCATGTTGAAAAATAACTTCTCGTAGCTGACAATTTGCTCTGCCAAATACAGGTTACTGTGCCATTTTCATCTGTAGTTGTTTGTATGGAAATAAATAGGAGGCACTACTTTTGGAGAAACCTACACACATTATTTTGTTTTTTAATGAAGGAAGAGCTGACTCTCAGTAAAAAAGGCAAAGGATCCAAGGCAGCTCCTCAGGGGAGTGCAACCACCCCATGCTTCCCACTGCCCCAGCACGCAGCCATGAGGGCCACACAACCAGGCTTTACACACGGGCTTTTCCCATGATGAGAAGCAAACAGGTGTCCCTACCAGAGCGGAGATGCGAGCCGTGCTGTCGTTGCTGCAGTTAAGCTAAAGCAACCTCAAGATGATATTTGCGTACCAATTAATTGCGGGGGATGCCACGCGTGTTGGTGACCTCTCTCCCTCCCTGTCCCGAGGGTAAGGCGCAGAAGGCCCCGCTCGCAGCCCCCTCACCTCAGCCCGGGCGGAGGAGCGGGGTCCCGGCGGGCAGGTAGCACTCCGGAGGAAGCCGGGACCCCCGGCCCGGTTGCCGGGCAACGGCGCGAGGCCGCTGGGAACGTCGCCAGGCACATGACACACCGCGCGCACGACGCATCGAGCGCTGAATTACGTCACCCCTCTCGCTCCCACCGCCTATAAATAACCCGCAGCACGGCGCATGCGCGGCGCGGGCGCGGTTCAGGGGTGTGAATGCGTAAGGGGGGGGAGCGGGGGGTTGTAATACTCAGGACCGATGTCAGCTGTGACGTCACCACCGCGGCCACCGTGCCCTGGGCCTCACCTTCTATTTTTATTCCTTTGTTTCAAGTCCCCGCCCCTCCGCCGCGGGAGAACGGGATGACGCCATCTGCTTCCCGGAACGATGACGCGGCCGCGCCGTTGGGGAGAGATGCGGTTGGAATGCTCGCGGGGCTTCGCTGCCTTAAAGGGCCAGCGCCCCCCGGCCCCGCCCCATGTTCGGGGGGCGGCCCTGATGGACGGGCGCAGCTGAGGGCCGGGAGCGGCGCCGGGGGAGCCCGGCCCGGAGTGCGGCGTCGCGGGCGGCTGCCGGCCGTTAGCGGTCCCCTCGCGGCTGCGGTGGGGGATCCGCCAGGGCCCGCCCGGCAGGGGGCGGGAGCGGAGCGCCGAGACCCCCCCCTCCCCGGCCGGGCGAGGGGATGCCGCGGCCCCGCACTGAGGTCACCCGGCATCCAGGGCGCCGTTAGTCACCTGCGGCGTGACCTTCCTCCCGCCCGATTTAGTAACGGCATGGGGCACGCGGGATGGTGCTTAATAAGAGAGTTCGGGGCAGGTGGGAGCAGGTCTGAGGGAGCGAGCCGCCAGGCGGTGCTGAGGGATGTAGCGCTCGGGGAAACGTAAGTGCGCTTTGAGCTTCTGACAGGGGATGCGAACGTGGAGGTGGCTGAATGAGCGCTGCGGGTGCGCTGCCTGCCTGAGGCTTCTCCTGCTTTACCTTAGCGGGCTTTGATTGCAGCTTTTGCCTTTAGTTTAGTTTGGAGTCTGCTTTTTGTAAGGGGCACCGTGGGTCTGTTGAAAACTGAACTCTTGTCTTCTGGGAATAACGTACCTGCTCAGTGAAAAAAAACATAATAAAAGAGCCTTTCTGTTACACTGAGGTGTTATATCTTACACATGCCAGCCTGATGAATATTGATAGGTATTTGAACACGTACTGACCTGTTAGGGAAATACCAGAGTAACCAGCTTCTGTATCACATGGAAAAAGTGCTAGAGGTTACGGTGTGATAACCCCTGCCACAAGTCTGTGTCCCCATCCCATACCTCTGGAGCAGCCCTACCCTAAGTGTCCCTTTGGCTGCCTGAAGTGAGACAAAGTGCATTGCTGCCCCTTTGGGCTTGTTGAAGAGCTTCTGCCTTTTCGCACTGTGGTCCAAAATAATCACTTGCACTAACTAAACCAGGAAAGAGGTAGAACTAATAGAGCACTGGATATGGGTGACTGTGAAGTGTAATCTAATTAAAATGTAAATTTCAAGAAACCACTGCAGTTGGTACTAAATCATGAATGTTGAAAGCTGTTTATGCTCAGAAGGTATCTGAAGATTTCCTAGAAAAGCCATTCTTTAAAAATGCAGTACTTTTCATTCTCACTCTTATAAATAATCAGGCAGCCTGTTCTCTTACCAATTTTGTTTCCCTGAATCCAAATTTGGTTGTCACACCACCCTCCTCATGAGTCATTATCGTCATCTCGCATCAGTCATTAAATGAAAGTTGTTTTTCCCGGTGAACCCCCTAACCTACTTCTCCTGTGCCAACAGGACCTTCAGAAACTGGCACTAAGGTGCAGCTCTGATGCAGGCTTTCTGTTTCTCTGTGACTCATCTGACATTAACATAATTATGTTAGAGGAGTCAAAGTGATTTTCAAACTATGAGTAATGTGCAATACTAGAGAGAATGTTTACAAGGCACTGAGGCATATCAGCTAGCTGAAGTAACCAGCTGCTGATAACAGCTGAAGTAAGTTGGGGAATTAAATAGTCTTATAACAGAATTATCCCTCTTTGGAATTCAGTGTCGCACACAACTGGAAGATAGGTTGTGGGCTGCGAGGAAGAATCCAGAAACAGCACCGTGCTGTAATGGGGCTAAGACTGAGCCCGTGGGTAGTTCACACAAGAAGTCTTCATGGTTTTCTTCCCACTTGCATATTTATGGAAAAGTCGTGCTCACATGAAAGCAGTGATCTTTTCAAGAAGTGGCTGTATTTACCAGAGCTCGTTTCAAAACACAAGTGACACACATCCTTTCAGACAGGAAAACTGGATCAAAATGAAACAACAACAAAAAGTATGAGATCATATTGCAAATATTTTGGACCTTGTGTACATGAATAACACGAAAGAAGGAAAACAGTAAGAATAAGGCAAAGCTGGGGTGCTGTTACTGTAATGAAATCTTCCTCTCTAAGAAAAACGTGTCTGAAGGCTAGTGATAATTGTACAGAGAATTATGATTAATACGTTCTGAATAAATACTAGGAGAAGTATTTATTCTTGGAATGTATAAGCCAGGAGAAAAAAGAAACTGTAAGAATGAATTAAAATGTTAGTGCTTAGTTTCAAGAATTAGGTGCCATTTTTATAAATGACCAGCTTCCTAATAATTTGTTAGAATAGCTAGAGAAACAGTTACCATTTTTTTTCCTGCTAGTTTTGGTTTACTTTCTGGAATGATAGTGGGACGTTTGCTGTTCAGCTGGTTGGTTGCTCAGGCTGAGTATCCTTCAGCCTTAGTCATGTGCTGAGTGCGCACAGCTTTGCAGGTTTCCTAAGAACTGAGTACACTTGACTTCTCCAGGACTGGCCTGTGAAGGTAGAATTCTGATTCTGAAATACCAATGAAATGAACTACGAGTCCGTAGGGTACTAAAACTGAAAATAGTTAATAACTTTCCTGTACAGTGTCACAGTAATACAAGCGGGAAAGAGAGTGAAATACAGAAAACGTATGCTGACAGCAGAACTGTTGGTAGGAAGGCTATTTTCCAGGAGGCATATTCAAAGGACTTGGGAGAAACTCCCAAACACATCCCGTATTTTAATTTCAGTCAGAATGCTGCCGAGACCAGGCACTAACCATGCTCTGATTGTCATCACTGATTTTTAGAGTGAATGAATAACAGAACTGGTCACAAAATAGTTGTACGTGTCTGAAGAAGGCAGGAGGAAGAAAGGGTTGCCATGGCTTCTTGTGCTGACAATGCCACCCAGCTGCTTGCCAGAAGAGTTGACCAAGACCTGGAGGCTTTCGGTTTTCTCTGCAGTGGTTTTCATACTGCATGACCTAGGGACCGTGACCTTCGTTCTGCATCTTCAGTTTCCCTGCTTCTTACTTGCTAGGAGATTTATGGTGTGCTGTGCTTAGGTGGCTTTGAATGGCAGCTGCTACTACAATGAGCAGCTTGAATGAAGTTAACAGATCTTGATAAAATTACTAAGCAGAAACCAAAGCAAACATACACAAACAGAACAACCCAAGCCCCATCGACAGAAATAATTTCCCATAGCACAACCTAGCAGTCATAAAATGACTTTCCTTTGCTATAAGCCCATGCAGGATTATAGTTTTATAACTACAAACGTCCGCCACCGTAACATGCTATGCCACCACATGGATCTAATGGCTGGCTTCACATGTATTTTCACCACTTGTAATTAGCAATATCCCTAGCTACCAAAACTCACGTCTCAGCTCAGATTGCAAAAACGTACTCCATTATTCCCAGAGTGAGTTCATGTGTTACAGTTTTGTGTTTTAATAGGAACTGTTTGCAAAACAGTTCTGGGCTCCATAGCTACCTGGAGCCCCCTGATCACACGCTCTTGAAAGCAGTACCTCTGCAATGCTCTACGTTTCCAGCTCCTGCTTTGCTACCAGCTCCAGAGGAATTTTTTTCTTACCACAGTTTTCAGGGCAGCTGCACCCCATGCCTCCACCATCTGCCTTTGTCCTTCTTGGAGAAACTAGCATTTATTTGTAATGTTTATTCAACTTTTGGCAGCGCCGCAGAACCTGTGCAAATCCCAAGTATTTAACCTTTGTTCCTTATCGAAGCTTTGCAAATTAACTGAAAATAGCAGAGCGAACTAGGCAATGAGGGGAGTTTGCTGGAAGTAACCGATAAGATCTTGTGAGTACAGCTTGCCCTTACTGGTTGGTTGGGTTTTGTTGTTGTTAGCTTGATTTTTAAACTGAGCTCACATCAAAGTATTCAGACAGTAGTTCAGTATAGAAAATCATTACCATTTTAAAAAGCAAATAAAAGTCAATGTTGAGATTGGGTTTGTTTTCTGAATTAGAGAAAAATTAACTCATTAATTTTTGGACTTTCTAGAGTATAGAGATCCCATATGGAGGCTCAGTGTTTCCTATAATAAAAATAGCTATCTTGACAATAATTGATAATGTCTTACCCTGAATTAGCACTTAATTGAATACTGAATGAATGAGGACTGCATACCCACACCAGCAGCAGCAAAATAAGATTCCCCATATTCCTCCCCTGGAGGCCCTGGGAGCGCTGCTGTTGGCGTCAGAGCAACACCCCTGCAAAGGAAAACGAGTGTGCTAGGAAATACCCAGGAAATCCTCAGATGAACCACAAATATTTTTGTTTGCAATGGCGATAACTCCCCAGCGCTTGTGTCAACAGGCACCGAGTTAGCAAGGACGAAGATCGGCTGTTTCAGCATGGAGCCAGCCCGCCTTCTTGAGTCTGTGGGCTGGAAAGAGAAGAGCTGTCGGGGAGGATCCCAGGCACCGGCGTGGGGCAGGGCAGGGGCTGAAATGCCTCCTTGGAATATATACTGACTCTTCTGCTAAGAGAAGGGAAAACAGAGTTTTCCCATTTTTTCCTTCCTTTAACCCTCTCTCCGTGAGTTTCTTCCTCTCTTCATGGGGTTGTGTATCAGATCTCCAGTATGAGCCTTAGCAGTTGTTATACTCCAGAAAGACTACAGGGGGGCTTTACTATTGCCCGAATTTGGCAAGGCATTGGAGCATGAATGGTTTCCATAGGATATAGAGGCATAGCACATAGGCTCAGTGACAGAAAATAGATGCTGATTATGTCAGGAGATCCCTGATTTCCCTTTTCCTGCATGACTGCTGGGAAAGCCAAGCCTCTAACAGGATGTTTAGAATCACAGTTATGAAAATATTTCTGAGAGATGTATAAATCAGTTAAAGTATTTGCTAGATACAGTTTCATTTTTATGATCTGTTTCTTAGGATTTATCTTTAAAAACTCATATTAATTTTAATGCTGAAAAATGAGACATTAATTTTTCTGCCGTGTTAAAGCCCTGACCTGCTAGCACCTACGCCTGTGCTGAAATTTAAACGCATGAGTAGTACTGGACCCACTGCGATTACTTGCACAATTAAAATTAAGCATGCGTGAAAGTGTCTCAAGGTCAAGATATTCAATTTCTTTCCCCAGTGCAGAGTTTAAAAAGAAAACAGAATTAGTAACCACATATTCATGTAAGAAATGGCAATGATGTTTATTTTAAGGGACTTACATGGTAGTTGTTTGATAGGCAAAGTGTCTTATAAAACACGTGTATCATATTGAATGGAATGAAACACTCAAATGCTGTGGATCACCTCTCTGAGTGGCTGTGCTTTCTAGTAGGAAGGAGGAACCCTTACAAGTATGAGCTGGAAGGAATGCTGCACCAAGATGATCCCATTGTTGTTTTAGAATAAGGTGGCAGAAGATAGGATTTTTTTCACGTGTTCATTTCATTTTTCTATAAACACGAGTTTGATGTTTCCAGAAAAAAATTAAAATGAAACTGTTTTTTACTTTGGGTTAGAAATATGCTTTGTGCATACAAGATGTACAAAACTTTGCTGTATCACTCCCCCTAAGCAGCTGCCAGCACTGCCCGCGGTGCACAGGGAGCTGCCCAAGCTCCCCAGTGTGAGACCCCAGGGCACCTCTGTCCTCTCCAGTCCCTAAACGTGAGACCTCTGCCTCAGCTTTGACTTCTTATCTTCAGTTTGGCTCCTTTCCTTATCACTCCTTTCTCACAAAGCCTCACGGAAGGACAAGGTAGTGCTGCTGATTTTTGTATACTCAGTAGGGATAGGTAAGACCGGGGTTAGGTCCCACTGATTGTCTAACAAGGTTTAAACCAGATATATTTTGATCTAGGAGGCTGCCTAAACAAACAGAGAGCTCACTCTCTGACTGCTGGTTGCAGCACATATGGTCTTCTAGAGCTTGACATTTGCTGTCTGGGTTACTACAGCATGTCCACCTTAAAGCTGTCGTCCTAATCCAATACAGGAGAGCTGGAGAGGGAGAGGACTCACAGCAGGAGACTGTCCTACAGGATATGTCTGTTCAGAGGCTCTACCTACCATCTTTGTCTCAAAGGCCGCTCGGGAGAGGCTCACAGAAGGGATATTGCCTGTTTGAAACAAACAGACTGTGAATGTTCTAGTAAAAGCAAAGGATGCGTACAGAGTGAACTTTGAGATGTGCTCCAAAAATATGTTGCTGACCTCTCACTTGACACAGTCTGCTTCCCCATTAGACTGTAATATAATTAGGGCCTGCCCTAACCCTGCTGTCAGTTTAATGCTTACATCAATGGAAATGTGGCCTCGCAGGCTGCAGTTAGAAAATGATATACATGTAACATCTAAAATAATCTGTGTTGTAGTAGAAGGAGGCATAACCCAGAGAGAACACTTAGCACCTCCTACCTCACAAGATATTTAGGTGTCTTACCACATAAATGTACATGCTGTTGGAATGCTAGATCTATCAGAAGCTGGCCTCAAGAGCCAAACCTCTTCTTTGTGCCGACTAAGTGCAGCCAGACTGAAGCCAGTGAAGTCACTCCGGGATGTGAAAGGAGAATTAGGGCCAAAATGAGCTGAGGTCGAGAGACAGACCCTTGTGCCAACCTGAGGGGAATCTGGGAGATAGGTGACTGTGGTAACAGTCACTGTGATGATAATAGTTGATGACCATTATCTCACTGGGTCAGATCTCATGTATAACGCAGCCGCTAGCTTTCACCATACAATCTTTCTCTTGGGCTCCATGAGACATGTAGCAGGAGCTGAGAGACAAGGACAAGTCTTGGGCTAGGGTGACAGGAAAAGGGTGGTTATAACAACCCCTCCCACCTCCAGCTTTGTCATCAGTCCACTTGGGACAGGCACGTTTTAAGGAAGCACAACTTAATGGACAGACTATGTGGGAGAGTCAAAGGGCATAGAGGTTCTCCTGTCACACAGTTCATAGGAGTGGGTTCAGAAAAGAGGACCGTGGCTCTGTCCTGCTGACAGCCTGTGATAGGGGCTCAATGGGGAGAAGCTGTGTGAGCATGCAGCCTCTTCACTGCCTTCATGGCTGTGGCTGAAGTACCAGTGCAACCGAATGACGTACTAGAAAACCTGAAAGGAAAGGAAGAATCCTAAAGTGGTCCTGGATAAATGGCTACTCTCTGAAGGGCCCAGTCTTTCAGTGGAGCAAGAAAGAAGTTCCCAGGCCTGTACTGACAGTTCCTGAGGCAGCCCTGCCCTGGCTATCTGCTGTTCCGCAGTGCCGGTCACCTCCCTGGGAGCTGGGCTGCAGCCAGGAGTGCTGCTCTTACATCACCTCTTGTGAAAATACGTGCAGCTGGCATTTTGAAAAGGAAAAAGAGCAGTGTGTGAAAACACGTGCTACCTGGCGATGAAAGCTATCAATTCAGGACCAAATGTCAGGCTGAGCTGGCGGTTGCCTGGTATCTACCCATGCCACAACATGGCTGTCGTTTGGAGCGCACTTAAACATTTCACAAGTTTTCTGATACAGAGAGGAACATCTTGGCTTATATAAGGGCAGGAAATAACTGCAGCGGTATGGAAATGTTTTCCTCTTCAGAAAAGTAACAGACATCTAGATCATTAAAATGGGATGGTAAACTACGTTTTACTTTGATCGGCTTTCACTTATGGGAAAAACTGATATATTTAAATATACTTGAACAACATTTTCTCTTTATGGGAAACTGAGCCCTTAAACATGGTAAATTCCTCCTTTAACGTGGAGCAATAGAGTATTGAATTCCAGTATAGAACACAGTGAAAGTCACAGTGGAATCTGCTGAATAGTCCTAACAGCCCTTTCCATGAGTATTTTATTTTTATATCTTTACTCTCTCTCATGGCGTTTGCTGCGTGATTGCATATCGCAGCCTCTTTTCTATATAGATGCATATCAAAGTTGCTTTTCTACACAGAGGGGAGCATGGTATTTTTAGTTAAATAGGTCTTTACTTTTTTAAACTAACATGCATGTTCACGTGCAAACAGTCACTCAAAATCCTCCAGTGTTTATCTGCAAAAGCGAGCAGACTCTTGACCTGGTAATCAGCAATTCTGGAAAGCAATCCACTCCCACTGCGGGCACAGCCCTGCAAAATTAATTGGGGCTGACCTTGCACTGAACTTCACAGGAATTGTATCAGGGAAAAAAACTCCCACATCGGTTCTTAAAGGTCTTGATAAGTACTAGAATTAATTAATTAATTAAATAGAATTCTTCAAACTAGCTACATGTGTACCTGTTAGAGATTGCTTGCACAGGACAGTTTTCTGTCTCCGGAAATCATTACCAAAATGCTCTCACATGCACTGACCAATATTCTGATTCACCCAGCTGATCTCTGTTAGGCAGGATTCCCTTTGGTTGTCCTGGTTCTTGAAGCCATAGCATAAGCTAGATCTTTTTACATATGCTTGTACAAATTGTGGTTTGAATAGTCCTGTGAAGCACTGACAAAAATATAGTGAAGTTATAAGGCATATACTATCTACTTTAAAAGAATATATAGCTTAAGAAATCAGCCACTTTGTCGTGTTTCTTTAGAGTAGTTTAACATCTCCATCATCTAAGTCTGCCTAAGTTTGCATCTAAGCTCTGGAACGCCTGAGATGGTACCATGGAAGACCAAGGAACAAAATATCCCTTTAACAACATATAGGAATTCACACAGAACTGAACAGAACCATCAAAACGTCCTTTTGTCCTGCAGCTGCCTAGGTGAAATTTCTTAGTTTTCTCCTCTTTTTCTTTAGTTTGCAAACTTTATATATAGCAGCTCTCCTACCTCCCAGTTCTGGTCTCTGCAGTCCCACTACCAGTGCCTGGGGTCCGATCCTGGTTCCACCTTTACTGCTGTTGCTGTTTGCTGCAGTGTGAGTTTAGTTTGTCCAAATAAAGCAGAGATTATCCTTTTCTCCTTCTTCTTTATGTTTTACATTTTCCCAGCGTTTAACAGTAAAAATGCCTGATGGGAAAGGCATTTCCTGCCAGTAAATGACAAGCAGAGTGCAGATACAGGGATGAAAACTCTTCCAACTCATCATTAAAGTACCAGAAAAAGCTTTTCTTATCAGTCATCATCGCTTATTGCTGCCGCTGCAGGGAGAATCACTTCAGGGTGGAATGCTTCCAAGGAGTTTTCAGTCAGCAAAGCTCGCGGTTCATCTGGGTGTAAAGGACTGTGCAATTAATCCTCTGCATTCCTATTTAAGTGCAGGAAGCGTTTAATTCTAAATAACCTACTGAAAAAGGTAGTTTTAAATGATTTGCTACATCCCAGGTCCATTAGAATTAGAATGAAAATAATAAAAAGGAAACTTATCTTAGAGCTGGTTGTGCAGTACAGTGGAACCTAATTCTTACTAGCTAGGTACTGCTGGAACATCCACTAGGCATCCAGAGGTTGGTGTTAGCAGGTGGACAAAACACTACTTTTATTCTCCATGGCTTTGTAAGGTTATTACACTTCTGTTTATTTTAATAGTTCAGATTCCACTCAAATTTTAAAAACTTTTATAGTTTCAGAAAAAAAAAAATAGTAATTCCAGTACTTCATATGAATTGTTAACCCCTACATATAAGAAAATGGCCACAATAACGATCTTAACAAAAGACCACAACATTGTACCATATCAGTCACTATCATCCCAAATGTGTTGGAAAAAAACCCATTAACAGGAATAAGTTGTATTATTTATAAAGCCTCTCTTATTTCTTCACTAAACAGCAAGTCCTGAGTTTAGCAAGGTTTTTGGACAGAGACTGCTGAGCTGTGTGTTGAATTACTGTGCTGAACCTGGGCTTCAGTTTGGCAGCTGAAAAACTGTCATCCTTTTTAGAGCTCAGTATAAAACTCTCGCTTGTGAGTGAAACACACCCAGAATTTTTATTGCTCCTAAATGCTGCTGCAATGCATACAGCACATGGTAAGAATAGATAATAACGCCCCTAGAAAGCAACAAAGGCCCAGGACTGATGGCACATCAGAGTGCTATTTAAAATTAGACATAAAAATGAAGTACACCAGCCTCATCTGTGATTTCCGTTTGTGATCCTCGGCCACTTCATCCTAGGATGTAAATACCATTATCCTCTCCAACCCCCATGTGCTGACCAGAAGCACTGCAGGGCAGCTGCATCTGAAATCCCACCCCACTGACAGCCCAACCTGTGGCTTGAGGTGAAGCGTCACTGTGAGCATCAGAGCTCTTGTGACCCCAACATTCCCCCGTAAACTCTGACTCTGCAGAACACCACTCAGTGATTGAAACCATCTTTTAATAAAGCCTCATCAGTGACAGCACTCGGTGTGGAGGTGAGGACCAGAGTTCAGTTCTCATCTCTCGCTGAGAGGGATGAAAACCCTGTCTCCTCTTTCTGAGGAGAAATGAGCCACCACAAAACAATAAGCTGTGCTGTCTGGGGAACCTTACTCTTGGCTTCTCCCACTGAAGCTATGCTGTCGTGAAGCTGAGAGCTGTTAGTAAAGCAGATGGTGCCTGACTTAGAGCGTGCTGGTGAGGATGTGCCTCTGGACAAAGGGCATTCTGATCCTGGAGCCTGCTTTCCTCTCCATGTAACCATTCTGCTTCAGAGTCACTAAACAAAATCAGCACCTATGTAGCCTCAGTTAGCATTCTCACAGGGCTGATCATCGAGGGCAGGTGCCAGGTGGGTGCAGCCTCCTGTGCCCAAGGGCAGTTGCAGTCTGGGCTAGGGGTGGGCTTCAAGGCTGGCAATAAGGACAGGCTGCAGTTCTGTCAGTTTCAGTTAATTTATACTTTGTCCTTATTAGCTGGGCAGGTTCCTGTATGGTTAAAGCAAACAAAAAAAAAAAAAAAAAAAAAGCAGCAAAGATAAGAGGTTGAAAGTTAAGATCATTCATGTGTTCTCTTCATGGCAAGTCACATGTGAAGTAGGTGAGAGGACAAAAGATAAGCAAAGGGGAAGCTGCAGTGGCTGCCTTGGTTATGAATTTACTGTAGATGACAAATCTATTGTATATTGTTGGTATTTAAAATGTAATTTTTTAATGTAGAAATCAATATTTAATAATTGGAAATATCTGTTTGTCATTTTAGTAAATTGCAAATTGCATACTAACAAGATAGACGAGAAATGCTGTTAAAAGTATCATTAATTATATTAAGCCCCAGAACATTCTTTATGCGTGCACGGTTCAAGTGCAGTCAATGTAAGCAGGCAATTTTTATAGTGTGCATGTGTGTGTTTGTGTGTAGCAGCATGATGATTCCATAACGTACCCAAAACATTTGGAACTTATCACAGTAAAAAATACATATATTCTCACACTCTTTCCCTCATCCCTGTGATTACCTTACAGGCTACGGGAACGCACTCACACCAAGTCCTCTTTGTGAAACGCGTGCCTTCAGTGAACAATTCCTAAGCATTTACTTTAAGTCATTTCAATAGCAGTGTGACCAAGTGCTGATTTTTCATAGCCACTTGGAGCTAAATTTATCTCTCATTGAAGTCAAAGGGAATCTTTCCATTGACTCTAGCAATGGTTAGATCAGGTCTTAGTATACTCTTTAATCGGTCAACTGTTTTTTACACATGAACTGAATGCATGTGGTTCAGTACGAACCCCTGACTGTTCTCTGAAACAACATCCCAGCACGTGTTTACAGGATGGGGAGGGGGCAGCGGATTGAAGGGTCTGTGAAGACAGAACTTTTATTGCCATAATCTGGATGGGAAAATAAGGGCTGAGTAAGGGAGATGAAGTTCACAGTTGCTTGGAGCACAATTAATATTTTTCTTGTTCAGTGGAACCAGTGATTCTGCTTTACTCAGTCTGTTCTAAGATGTGATTATTTCATATGTGGGATCCTCAGTGTGGGATGCCTTTTCTTTGTTGGTTGTTGGATTAACGAAAGTAACTGCAGGCCGTTGCGGTGAGCAGCCCTTATGCCAGTGCACAAGTCCACCTGACAAAAACACCGTGAAAGTCTTCAGCAGAAGGGAGCAACAGACACACTTGACTGGGTCAGCCCATCAGGCTCTCTCAGCTACAGAGGGGGGGATCTGAATAACGTCCTGCCAGACACTCCCAGAGCACTAGACAGAAGAATGAAAGACACCATTCTGGAACATCTAGTTCAATAAAGTTCCATTAAAGTTCACAGAAATTTGGGGGGTTAAAGCTTGTGGTAATTGCTGCACACTCTGGTAATGTAATTGTCTCTGGCTCCATCTTATCAGCGGAGAAACAAAAAGTAAAATGGCAGAAAGAAAGAGAAAATCAAAATGACTCATTTAGACTTAGGAAGCTGCCCAGGCAGGAGCAGATGACCAATGGGAGAAAATCTGTGGAGAAGGGGAACAGAAAGTGGGATGATTGAATCCAGGGAAACAGGGAGGGAACAAGGAGACGTGAGAGGGAGAGAAACAGGGAAGTGGGGAAAGCAAATGAGAAGCTGCTGGCTTAAGGGAATGGGAGGGAGGGCTGCTACTGAAACAAAGCAAAAGTGTGTAGGAACAAGGAGTGTCCAAAAAAGGAGATTAAAAAAAAGTAACCCAAAAAACAGAGAATAAATGTATTTAGAGGGAATATCGGGTAAGGACGGAAACAGGCAGTAAGAAAAAAAATGTAAGCTGTGGAGAGAAAAGCAAGGAGCAAATGAATCTTGTCTTCAGTGTTAAAGAAGTAAAAATTGTGCACTTAATAGCAGCTAATTTCCCACCACAAGACAAATACCCGCCCACTTGGGTAGGTTTGAATATATTATGGTGAGATAATTTGCCATATAGCTGGAGTGAGAACCTGTCCTCTGCCTCCGCGGTTTTTAACTCCCATCAGTTTTTAGACCAGCAGATCCAAACCTTCTGCTGTGCATTTGTTCCTCACTACTTTTGCCTTGGGATTTTTAGTGACTTATTGGGGAAAGTCATGAAGGCAGCTCACAGACCCCCAAGGGGTCCCTGCCTGGCAGCTGACGAGCCCTGGGCTGACTGGGAACCACCGATGCTCCCTCTTGTGCAAGCAGCAGCAATCGAAATCTTGGAAAGAGTATCCTTAAGTTTCAGCTCGGTTGTTAGTCCAATCAGATGTGAAAATTAGCTCAAAAATAGTGCATGTTTTGGGGAACAGAGGAGCCTTACCATATGGATTGTAATGTGTTGTAAAATATACATGGTGAAAGCTAATTGCCATCACAGAAATACGGAACGTTTTTGAGGGACAGTCAGAAAGCTTGATTCTGTGCTGATTTTACAGCACAATAACCCAGCTCAGGAAAGCTCTTTCTCACATATGTGCCATGAAAGGAAAAACTGGACCTCTCAGGTCTACAGCAATTTCAAGACTTAAAACAATTAAAGCCACAAAGGACACAGAGAGCCAGGTTTTACTCAAGATACCACTACACATTTTATTTGTTTGCATCTTGTATTTTAACCAGACCAAATAGGTTTAATGGAACTGCATGACCATAAAACAACACAAAATCTGGATGGGATATGTGGATTGCATTTTGTTAGTCCGACTGACCTCCATAAATTTGCAGAAGACAAAAGAAAGCTGTTGCTGTAAGGATGTGTTGCTCTGTCCAGTGACTCTTACAGCTCTGTTTAGCAAGTTTTTGATTTATGCAAACACAAAGATCGTATGAAGCGGTGTGAAGGAATACAGAGGCAGGATTTGGTCAGGAAAAGGTAAAGAGTTCTTTCCACTTTCTGAGGGCTGAAAGGACAGCACCTCAGGTTCAGTCTGGTGTCTCTCCAGAGGGAGAAAGACCCAACAAACGTCAGTGCTGGTACAGAGCTGCTGTACCTGGAGAGCAGAAATTTAACAGGAATTTCAGCTACAGGAAGTGTCTACTGGCCAGTGAGATTGTCCCCTGAGGCTTCTGACATGGGCAGAAAAATGGAATGGAAAAGGGTTGGTAGATTTGAGAGGGAGGCAAATGAAAGATATTTCATGAGATGCTGGAAAATGAAACTGGCAAAGAGCATCAGAGCATCTGGTGGCTGCACTGGTCTTTACTCTCACTTCCTGATAGTCTCAGTAATTAATTAATTTGGTTTTGAACAGGACTCTGATCCTACATCTTCACGGAGGCAAAGGTAACTTGTTTTTAAAGAGCAAAGTAAAACCTGTGTGACACAACGGAGCCCAGTTTATTTTTCACTGTGGTTTCATTTTCTTTTTTCTCGGAAGAATTTCAAGCCAGGACATGTCTTGGTGGCCTAATCTGAAATGCACACGGAACAATCTCTGTTTGCTTTGCAGGGAGGGGCTCTCTTGCTCCAGAAGTGGTTCAGGAGTTAACACTACTGTTTTGCTGTCAATTTTTAGTTCCAAGTGTGGCTCACCGTGAGTGGTGGGACCAGCAGCAGGGAAGAAGCCCCGGATCACAACCAAAACTACTGGCTTTACACCTGTAGAATGTAGTATGATTTCAAAACAAAATTATCATCCATCTACTCAGCCAAGTGTTGTGATTATTGAGTAAATGTCAGTGACCTTTAAACAACCGGATAGCAATGGGTGCGTTTCAAAGGTACTTCTGGCCACTTTGGATAAGGGATTTGCTTTTTTCCACCTCTGTTATTCTGTGACATTGCCCTACTGGTCAGAAAAGACTCCAGATAAATTCCCCCTTCTGGAGCAGCTATCTGCAGGGGAGCGGGCAGTTGCTACCTCCCTGTCAGCATTACAGCAGGCACCTGGTCGTGACCGCTAAAGCTAACGTTGCTAACATGTTTCCACAATAACTTCATGCTCGGAACTTTCCAACCAATTATCTTTTGGGAAGACATTTTCCACATTTGGCCTCTGTTTGAGAGGGATTTTTTTTCTTCTAGGCTTGAGAAAAACGATGCCAGCTGTTTCTGAACATGGCATGAATTATAACATTATGCCTCCGAAGTGGTGTGAGCTCAGAGCGCGCCGAGCTGAAATGTAAAGCTTGCCGTAAAGCCCTGTGAAGAGCAAAGCCTTTGCCTGGCATTGTTTTTGACGCTGATTTACCTAGATTAAGAAATAACCACGTTTTGAAAGAACTCAGCTTGATTTATTCATAGGTGAGTGCCCGAGCCTCCAGCAGGAGCAGCTGCCAGGTGGGTCAGGACTCGCTCCTGTGCCTGCAGAGTGCACAGAACCGTTGGGGAGCACAAGCAGCCGCACCTTCTGCAGGAGGAGAGCCAACAGCACAGATCTGCCTGCTTTTTTTTTCTTCTTTTTTTTCCTCCCAAGGCAGACAATTAAATTTGAAATAGGAACGCTGTGTTTGCAAAGCTGAGCATGCTAGCACGGTGACATTTCAGAAGCTGAGAGTACAGTTCCCGTCTGGGTGGCCAGCGTGTGCATTTATGTATGCACACATACACCCGTGTGGACACAAGCGCACAGAGGTGAGGTACAGGCGGGCTCAGACTAATGTTAGAAATCCATGTCCTTGGTTAAATGCTCTAAGCTATCAATACATGCCAGCTTTTCCCACTTGAGACATGTTACCCGTTACCAAATGCAGCCCCATGAACGCTGCAAAATGAATTAACTGCCTGAAGGGCTGATCGGGGTCTGTGTTGTAAGTGAATAAACGAGTCTCCAAGCTCTTCCCATGCTTAGCAGGGAGACCCAAAGATAACAGGTCTGTACGAACCGAGGATGGAATATTATCGTATTGGATAACTCTGTGCAAATCTCTGTGAGCCTCGTGCTCGGATAGGTGCTTTTTTGATACGTCTATTTTCTAGCGTTTTGGAAGGCAATTGCTGTCACTTACCGAACCAGGAAGCTATGGGAACAAAAAAGAACAAAACAAAACCCCTTCACCACCGCCACCAGCACGTTCCCCTGTCTCCTACGGGGACTCTCTGGTTTTCCCCGAAACCAGAACGACATCGCGTGCTGCGCTGTTTTAAGGGGAGAAGTTATTTATTTATTTTCAGCGTTCTGGAATTTAATTAAACGGCTCCTTCCCGTTTCCTCGGGCTAAGAACTGAAGCCCCCCGCCCCGGCACGCGAAGCGCTTCTGGCCGTCAGCTGGAGCGGCACGGAGGGAGCGCGGGGTGGTTTTTTCGGGAGGGGGTGTTCAACAGTCTGGGGGAGAAGAAGGCTCCCGTTTTCTAGTCCTTTCGAAAGCTGCGCTGCCTTCACTTAGTTTGACCGTCTCCGAGCCGTGAGAAGGACTCTGATTTATGATAAAGCAACAAGGCGTCCCGCACGCCTAAGAAGTCGGGACGCCCCCTGAAGTCTGTTAAAAAGAAGAAGAAAAAAAAAGGGGAAGGGGAAGAGAGAGCGCCGGGGAAGGACGGCCCCGTGCCGGGTTTCGGGTGCCGGGCGCTACCCTCCTGCGGGGCGCTGCCGGCACGGGGCGCTCCGCCGCCGGGGAGAGGGGGTCCCGCGGGGTCCCGGCGGCCCGGCTCGGCACGGCCCGGCTCGGTGCGCTCCTGTTATGGAGCGCGAGGCCGCGCCGCCCCGCCTCCGTGCGGCGGGGAAGCCTTGCATCACCGCCGCGGGCCCCGCTGCCCCCCCGCCCGGCCGCCCGCCCTCCGGGAGCTATTAATAGCATGACATCAGCCCGGGACTCGCCGCCAGAGTAAATACCAGCTCTACCCGCTCGGCTATATAAGGGGGGTGATGCAACCGCGGCGAGAGGCAGAGGCGCGGGGAGTGCGAGCGGGCGCTGCTCTCCCGCCGGCGGAGCGGGCACGGGAGAAAGAGCGGGCGCGGCGGGGCCGGCGAGCAGCCCCGGCCGGCCGGCGGCGGACTGAAGGTAGGAACCGCGGGACGGCTCCGGGGAGAGGGACGAGCCGGCAACCGGAGGAGCCCGCTCCCGGGGTGCCCGCGGCGCTCGGCCGGCGGCGGGAGCGGAGCCCAAG